>NIGD01000001.1:1170000-1200420 GCA_003055185.1 Escovopsis sp. TC
GAGGAAGGGGAGCCGCGCGGGCAGATGCATTCGCCCGGCGGGCCGTGATGGACCCTGCAGGGAAGAGCGTCCCCATCGAAACGGCTGACGCATCTCGTCATGGACTGGAATGGAGGGAGGAGACCTGGGATGGCAAGCTTCTCTTTGTTTGTCTCCAGACTGTTTTTGTCTCTTCGCGAGCCTCGTTTTCTCGATCTGGGAACGCTGCGAGCGGTGAGGCGGTGCAGCTACCAAGCCACATTCATCTTCGACCACACCTTCCATGCACAGCCACAACACCAAGAGGATTCTCGTCCTCTGCCAGAGTTTCCATGGATCTTGACTTCGAACACGGAGTGCTTCCCTTGGTCTGTGTCGATCCTCTTCATGTGGGCATCATCGCCGTCGTGCCAGGCTCTACCCCCGGTACACGCTCCTCACCCACTCGCCCAGCCGCTTCGTCGCGCTGCCCACATCGTTCATGATGCCCTCCACCGCGAGCCAGTCGTGCGCCTCGCCCTTCACAACGTCCAGCTTCACCTCGATCGCCGACCCCACATTCTTCAGCTTCTCCACCACCTCGATTGCGTTGTCCAGCAGCATCTCCTCCTCGCCTGCCGTGACGTAAAGCTTCGGCGTCACCTCCGCCAGGTCCCGCAGCCACGACTCCTCCACGCCGGCCGGGTTCACCGCCCACGCGTCCTCCGACCCATCCCTCTTGCTGCTCTCGATCGCGCCGCGCCTCTCCTCTGTCATCCATCCCCGCTTCAGCGACTCCAGGATCCCCAGTGAGAGCATGTCGCACCGCGCGTTGCGCCGGAACGAGGCCGTCGTGTAGTCGAGGCTCAGCCAGGGGGACACTAGGAACGCGCCCGCTAGCGGCTCCTCGACCTTGAGCGGCGCGACCTCCGGGTGCGGGCGGAGCAGGTGGTGCAGCAGCAGCATCGTCAGGTTGCCGCCCGCGGAGTCGCCCCCAACCACGATGTCCCGCGCCAGGATGCCCTCCCCGAGGAGGACCGCGAGCGCGCCCGCGGCGTCCTTCAGCTGGCTCGGGTACGGCGCCGCCTCGGCCAGGTCGTACTGCAGCACGGCCACGGCGACCTCGTCACCCTCCGGACGCCCGCCGGGCCCGTCCTCCAGCTGCGGCCGGATGAAGGTGTTCCAGCACGCCTGGAAGTAGCCGTCGAACGCGGGGATGACGTACCCGCCGCCGTGGAGGAAGAGCACCACCTTCTTCGCCGCCTTGCGGTCTCCTATCCACAGCAGGTTCGCCGGGCGGTCAGGGACGCGCTGGACGAGGGACTCCAGGCGCTGCAGGGCGGCCTCGTTCCCGCCGGACGCCTTTCTCTTGGACTTGATCCATGCCTCGTAGGCGTCGGAGCCGTTGGGCAGCAGGAACTGGAGCTGGCGGCCCGAGAAGGTGAAGAAGAGCTTGACCTTGGCGCAGGTGAAGTACTGGGAGAGCGAGAGGCCCCGGAAGGCCGCGAAGGTGAGCAGCTGGGCCGTGTTGAAGGCCAGCCTTGCGGGAGCTTGAAAGTCATCGTGTCAGCTGGTGATGTTCCCATGTTTGGACTCACGAAGGACTTCGAGCAACAACCCGCCCGGCCTTGATGTATGAAATCATTGAAAGGGCAGACGGGATCGCCCCCAGGGATAGACGAACAGAGGACCAACAACTTGAACAGAAGCCCGACCTTCTCGCCGAGAGACAGCTGTGGCTTGGAGACGACGTGCTATCACGCCATTTTTGTCAGCCACAGATCCCGCGAGCCGCGAGCCGCCCATCACATATCTCCTTCCAGGCTCCTTTTTTTTTCATCTATTACTTACCATCTTGTCGACTTTGTACTCGTGAGCGGAGACGGTCCTTGATAGGGGATGGCTAGATGGAACGAAAGATGACACCAGAAGCCGATCCGGCGCGGGCAAGGATTTCGGGGCAACCTTGGATCAACCGTGATGTTCTCGGACGCGGGATCAGGCCAGGCGCCCGAAGGATTTTTTCACGTCTCCTCCATGAAGAGAACTGAGCCCATCCCCTCCCCTTGCGAGCCTGATTCACTGCCTGCATTGGGCAAGGAGCTGAACCCAATCCACACCCCGGTCTCGGGCAAGGGGTCAGACAGGGTGGGGGAAGTCCGGACAAGGACGAGGAGGATAGGAAGCTGGGAGAAGGGAGCAGTGGGTGATGAAGAATTGGGGGGACACTTGGGAAACGTGGATTCAATAGTTCGTCAAACAAGCATTCACTACTAACTGACAAGCCGAACGTGAACAGGCTGACTCCATGCTTCGTCATACAGTGGGAAACACCCGATGAGGGCCTCTTTTTCCCGGCAAAGTGAAGTTCACATGAAAGCAGTGCATCTGATGGGGCAGTGTATCACTTCACTCCAGATCGCAGTAATCCGGGAAGAGAAGGGAGTGGGATGGGGAAACAAAATCCATAACGCAGCTCCCCTGAGCGGGCGCTTGCCGATCTTTCCAGAACACGGTTCGAATCCGAAGAACTCCTCCGGAAAGACGCCATCCTGCGTCACGGACCCTGACCGCGTCCGTCGCACGTGTGGCGCATCCTGCAGAGGCGATCCTCCAACTGCTTCTTGCGTCGAGATGGCTGCAGACAGCAGCATTCTATTTCGTGCGAGCCGCGTCTGGACATCCGCCTGCCTCCAGGCAGGTTGATATCGGACCAGGTCTTTTTCATGACGAGAATATCTCCGAGCCGTCACGGAGTATCATGAGATCTAGGATTACTCTCACGAGTCATGAACTCGTACGTGTACGGTGCACACGCTCGTACTACCTGCTCGGAAGGAGAGCACCCACTATGCCGAGATTGTGTCGAGGCGGACAACACGTGTTGTCGAAGACAAATTGGCCGGGGTCCTCCCCCCATCTCATCCTCCTCCTGCTCTTGCAAATACCCTGGCGAAGGTTCGCTCGAGCCTCGGTTTCAGAGTGTTGGATCCGTGGAGAGACCTTGTCTCACCCGCGTCCTCGACCTGCCTTGTTGCAAAGGCCGGATAGACGCGTCTCCGTGCTCGTACATACTCACACGTACTTGTACACATACTCGTACGAGTACATATGCTTGACGACGCCTCGTGGCAGAAGCTGTCCGCGGCCACGATATGTATTCGGATGCATGTCTGCGTCTGCGTCTGCGCAGAGCTCCCAGTCATCCGCGAGCAGGGTAGTCCAGCAGACAAGCAAGTGCATGTCTCTGACATCGCCAGAACCCTTTTTCCCTTCGAAGTCCGGTCTGTCGCATGAGAAGTTTGAGGGTGAAGGCTTTACCATACACCCATTGCTTCGTGAAGCCCGGCGCAAGCCGGCGCCCACAGCAGGATCGGACGGCCCCAGCTTTCCATCCCCACCCCGGGCTCTAGGCAGGGGCACATAATTCCAGCACCGCGGGCACGGCCTCGGTTCGGCAACATATGCGAAAGTGCGCCGTTGCGAGTGATCGCTGCGAGTGGCAGACGCCCGCGGTTTCCCGTGTTGGCTGGTCCCCGAATCCCCCCATCCACATTACCACCATGAGCCCGAGTATGTACTCGTATCCACCAGGACCAACGCAATCACGGAGAACCAGGGTCATATTCGCCCTTCTCATCCACTTATCTGCTATCCAACTTCTGGAAGGTGGTGACGACTCTGCCTCCCTGCATTCAACACCTTCACGCACAGCTGCGAGTTTTCAAGTCCGCGTCTTTCCTGCTGTCGATGAGTCGGCGAGCGTATCCTGGACCGCCAATGGCTGATGGCCCGGGGAGGATGGCAGGTTAGGAGGGGGGAACCAACGGCTCCCCGGAAATGCCTTGCCCTGACGTTGGACGAGGACGGAACGCGCGAAAAGGCGCACTCGGTACGTCAGATGTTTCTCTTGGAGCGGCGAGACTGGAGGAGCCGAGCTTGTTGCATGTATGTTCGAGAGTGTGATGGCTCGGTAATGAATGATTCAAGAAGGCGCCTGCGTGATTGTGTCGTCGCTCCCAGCATGTGTGCTGCATTCGCACATGTTCGATGGACGTTGTCCTTCTATCTCTCCTTCTGTGCGAGCGGGTAAAAAGGGTGCCATCTTCCTTCTTATCAGGCCTGGCGCTCGCCACCTTCGCGCCTCTGGAGGAGATGGAGGTTGATGATTGCTCGCGCCCACGTCTTCTGTTGATCCCCGAACACCACTTTTGACAGCATCTCGACCGACGACGACACCAGGGGGCTCTTTCTCAAGGCGAACGCGGTCCGGCACCGTCGAGGACAAAGTCCACAAGCAAGCCTTGGCCGATCACATGCCAAATCTGTAAGGTAGCACATCCCCGGACGGCAGTCTTCCCCGTGCATAGTGGTACCCAATACCCAGAGCTCGCGCAAGAGCGTGTCTTTCTGGGGTGACTGGTGCTACAGTCGACTTGTCAAGAATCCAGACCGAGTGAGCGGCCACCGCATGCTTGATGGAGTCGAGCCTTATACTCAACCTCCTTCTTCCCAGTCTCGATGTGGTCCCGATGGCTCAACACTCGAGGAACCCCCAAGATTCTGATCAGACCGGTCGACTGGTCATGAACGGGACTTAGATTGTCGCCGGGAGAGCTGACCATTTGGAAGCCCATAGAGCACATCCTTCAATCTTCCCGGCCAGACATCATCGAACGCGCTTGATGCCAGAGGATCGAGAAAGACACATAGCCAGAAGGTACCGTGGTTCTTCCAGGCTCGAGGTCTCAAGATACCACAAGCTCGGTCAAATCGGTACGTGCGTAACGCACGGCGGGCTGCTTTGTGATACCTCAGTCGATCGAAAAGGTCCAAGATCTCGCCCACCAAGCCAGATTAGTTGCGCAAATTGGATAGCGAGTTGGCTCTGGCGGGCAGCGATTGGCCTTTCAATCGAAGAAGCCACTGCAACATTCCGCCGTCACCTCCTCCTTACCTCGGGCCGGGCTCCCCGATAGGCAGGCAGTGTGTATGTGAGATCTCGAGCGAGGCGGGAGGCAGCACAAAGAAAGGAGAAGAAAGAGGGAAAATAGGGGGGAGACGATTCTGAGTGCCGGGCTGGCTTCGACTATCCATCCATCGGAACAATCGCTCCGTGATTGGAGCAATTGAGGCGTTAGTGGTTGGGCGCATGCAAGGGCGACGGGAGCTCGTTCCCGGCTCCGCAGCGACCTCGTCACTTCTGTCGCTCCCGTCGCTTTGGTCTCACACCCCGACTCGTCTGATCTGATCTCAGTCGCTTTCGGCGGCTTCTGCATCGACCATTTGCCCAGCTCCCGACGAGCAGCGGCAGGAGGCTCTAGAAGAGGAAGACGGAGAGCGGGCGAGCCCCTTGGAGCAGCATTGGCGCTGGACGCTTGTCGCAGAAGGGCAGCTTGATCCCCTGTCTGCAGCGGACAGGGTGGGAGAGAGGGCCACACTATCGCGGGCTTGGGCCATCAATTCCTGGGCCATTGTCAGTCCATCGCCGAGATAGGAGGGCCTGGGAAGAGAGAGGATAGGGGAAGAAAGAGTGAGAGAGAAGCGAAGCTCAACAAGGAGGCGAGAGGGAAGGGGAGCGAGGGGGAGAGAGACAGAGAGGCCAAACCGAAAGCACGAGATTCGGGCCGTGTGAAGAGAGCCGCAAGGTCTCGCAGCGGGCCATCTTCAGCCGACTGGACTGCACGCCCACGCGCACTCTGTATGCAGGCGCTGTATGCGGCGACCTCGCTCTGCTTGAAGCAGCCCAGGGAAGACGCAGACCTGTTGAGGGATGAAGGGCGGATCCAGGCTCGGTTTCAGATCCCAACCCACCCAACCATCCATCCATCACGATGCAGCAGCAGCAGCAGCAGCAGCAGCAGCGGGGCCCGGCAGCGAGGCCCCCACCCGTGCTCAGCTTCGACGACATCTTCCAATACAACTCGTGCGGGTTCGCCCTGCCGATCCCCCTCCCCGCGCCGGGCAGCAAGTGCGCTCAGCCGGACAAGGCAGCTCGAGAGAAGCGGGCAGCCCGCAGCAGCAGCAGCAGCAGCAGCAGGAAGGGAGACAAGGGAGACAACACCCCGAAGGGAGACAAAAACAGCAAGGGGAAGGGCCACGACGATCACGGACGCCTCAGGCTGCTGGCGAGGGTGCCGTCGGCGAGCTCGCTGCGGTTGCAGACGGGGACGAGCACCAGTACGAGTACTGGCTCCTTGCGCCATCATGGGGGGCATCACGGGCTTCAGCTTCAGGTGCATCTGGGCTCGCTTCAGGCGTCGATCCGTCGTCGGAGAAGCTCCGGCAACGACAGGAAGAAGCTCCAGCTGGAGGAGGAGAAGCGGGCACGGCTGGAGCTTCAAGCACTTGAACAGCAGCAGCAGCTAACCTGTAGCTGCACCAGCCTCAGCACATGCATCAGCCTCAGCACATGCACCAGCCTCAGCACATGCACCAGCCCCAGCACCAGCCCCAGCACCATCACGACCGTCCGCCACACAACGGCAACGGCAACAGCGGCAGCAACAACAACAACGACAGCATCAACAGCATCAATCGTCCTGGAGGAAGCTGGGGAAGAAGACTTCGGCCGCTGGAGCTGCCACAGCTGCTGCCACAGCTGCTGCCAGACCATCACCGAAGCGAGCACCAGGACGAGCGCCGATTCGGAGCTGGACGACCGGGACACATGCAGGCTGTTGGGAGGCGCCAGAAGCCCCGGAGCAGATACCCCCACTACCGCTGCCTCTGCCTCCACGAGTGCCTCCGCCATCACTGCAGGATGCCTGCCGGGCAGGGGCCTCGCCGCGGCCGATTCTCCAGCAGCGGTGCATCCGCCTGGCAGCAGCAGCAACAGCAGCAGCAGCGGCAGCAACATGGGCAAGAATCGCGGTGGTGCAAGGCCAACAGCATCGGCGGATGATGCGTGTGGCATCCGTCGTGCTCCCCTCGGCCGATGCACCGCATGCACCCTCCGCGGCACGTGCACGGGTAGCAGCACCTGCGCCTGTGCCTGTTTCTGTGCCTGTCCGGCGGTAGATGTACAGTCGCCGTCGGAAGGTGGAGGTCCTGCCAATGCCCATCCCGATGCCATCGAGGCCATCGAGGCCATCGAGGCCATCGAGTCCATCGTGACCTCCGCTCGGGACGGTCCTTCCACTGGCGGCTGTTTCCATGACTGCTCCCACGATTGTGCAAATGCACAGGCAGATGCACAGGCAAATGCAAATGCGAATGCAAATGCACATGGACCAGTCGGAGTTTATGCAGCCCAACCCGCCATAGCAGGACTTGGAGTTGAGCGGGGAGCAGCAGCAGGAGTCGCTCCGATCACGAATGCGAGGGCGAGATGCACGAGCAGTTCCAGCCTCATCCCCAGCACAAGCCCCAACACCAGCGTCGGCTCGTGCTGTCGTTGCATCCAGCTTTATGCACAAGATGGATCCGCATCCGATGGGGCAGCAGCACCAGATGCAGCAGATGCAGCAGCTGCAGCTGCACGCCCGACTTATGCAGGCTGGAGCCCTTCGTGCTGCTGCTGCCGCTGCCGCTGCCGCTGCCGCTGTTGTGCAGGCCGGGATCTTGATCACCAAGCCTCTTCTGCCTCTGCATCTGCCTCTCCAGCTACCTCTGCCTCGCAGCCCTCTACCTCTACTTCTGTTTCTGCCCGCCTCCTGCGCTGCAACGACGGCCCCGCCGCCGTGGGAGGATCGAGCAGATACAACGACAGCCTCTCCCGCCCTTCTCACCCCGGCGCCTCCCATCACGGGCATCTCTGCCTTCCTCACCATCCTCACCATCCTCGCCATCCTCGCCATCCTCGCCATCCTCACCATCCGCTTTCTCATCCACCCAACCCACGCCCTCCTGGTGACGGGTCCTCCCTCTCTTCTCCATCCGCCGCTCCTGCGACTACGACTTCGACTCGACCTGTGACTGTGGATACGACCTTGATTACTGCCTCCTCCATCTGCAACTGTGCCTCCACGACTGGCATCTACCCCCCGACTGCGACTCTTCCTCCCGCTTCATCGGCCAGAGCGGCCCCATCCGCCGCTGCCGCTGCCGCTGCCGCTGCCGCCTCTCGCCTCTCGCCCTCGTCCTCGCCCTCGGCGCCCTCCTCGCCCCTCTCCTTCTTCCCCCCTTCCTCCTCCTCCCCGCGGCTCCTGCAACGCAACGGTCCCCTCGCGCGATCCGGCCAAGGCCCCTCCTCCCCTGACCACAGAAATGCATCGTCGCACCCAACAGGGGACACTGCGAGGTCCTCACACGTCGGCAAAATGAATCTCAGCGTCCTCGGCAGCGTCTACCGCCCGGACTACATGGCGTCCTCCAGCACCCAGAGCACCCTCCAGACCACGTCCTCGGCGCGCACCGCCAGCTCCTCCGGCGGCGGGCCCGGGAGCAGCGCCGCGCCCGACCCCTCCCGCCTCTTCGTCCAGCGCAACGGCCGCTCCTACTTCAGCGACCCCAACAACCCCTACCCCCTGCCCACCGATATCACCGAGCTCCACCGGCAGACCACGCGCACGCTGCTCATGATCCAGCTCTTCGGCGCCCCAACCTCCTGCTCCACCCTCATCAAGAAGCCCCCGCAGCGCGTCCTTGAGATCGGCTGCGGCTCCGGCTTCTGGAGCATGATGTGCCACCAGTACTACAAGGCCCGCGGCTACAGCGGCATCTCCTTCACGGGCATCGACATCGCGCCCCTCGCCCCCGAGAACAGCCAGGCCATGGATGGCGGCGACATGAATTGGCGCTTCGTCCAGGCGGACCTCCTCCAGTGGCCCTGGCCCCTGCCCTCGGGCGAGTACGACTTTGTCATGGCGAAGGACCTCAGCCTCCTCTCCCGCAATCTCGAGAACCAGAGCTTCATCGACGAGTACATTCGCCTCCTCAAGCCGGGAGGCGTCCTCGAGATCTGGGACTCGGACCACCTCATCCGCATGCTCAGGCCCCACGAGCCCGTCACCGTCTCCGGCGAGGACGCCGACGAGCAGCTCGCCGCCGTCAGCCTCGGCGCCTACGTCGTCAAGGCAAACACCCCCCTCACCGCCCCGCTCAACTCCTACCTCGTCGAGTACGACCAGTGGCTCAACACCGCCCTCCAGAGCAGGCAGCTCAGCGCCGTCCCCTGCACCGTCATCGAGCCCCTCCTCCGCCAGGAGTCCGAGGTCCTTGCCGACGTCCGCAGCAGGCGGCTCGCCATCCCCCTCGGCGACGTCCGCTGGGAACGCGAGGGCGCCGGCGGCGTCATCACCAAGGACGGCAAGCCGAGCCCCAATGCCGGTAGGGCCAAGGACTCCGCGGACGGCAGGGACACCAAGGAGGGACAGAGGGAAGGGGGCAGTAGCAGCGGCACCGGCACCGGCACGGAGCAGGCCGCCAAGTCGGAAAAGAAGACGCTGTCCGCGGGTCAAAAGGCCCTCCGGCAGGCCGCCATGTCGACCGTCGTCCAGATGGTGCAGGCGCTCGAGCCCATGCTGCGCGAGGCCAGCGGCAAGAGCCAGGACGAGTGGGACGTCTGGCTCGGCAAGATGATGGGCGACCTCGTCAACGACGGCGGCACGAGCTGGGGCGAGTGCCTCGAGGTCGGCGCGTGGAGCGCGAGGAAGAAGCCGCTGCCGTCTACCTAGTTGTCGTCGTCGTCGTTGCCATCTTCTTAGGTCAGTGGTCGTTGAATGGCAGCAGTGGTACTCCGTAAACGGATGGGAAATCGAAGGGCAGGGCGCCTTTTTTTTTTCTTCTTTTGGACTTAGATGGTGTTCCCCCCTCTATCTTGACGCCCATTTCATGGCCTCTTCTTTTGGTGTGTTTTCTTTCTTTGTATTTTTGTCCTACGCTTTTCTCTCTTGTTTATTACTGACGCGGAAGACGAGTTTCTACCGCACAAGGAGTCGCGCTCCGGCCATGAGCCGGCTCGATCTTGACGCCCCCCTTCCCCTTTTGTTTCTCTTTAAGCGGAGCGCGCCCGGCGAATTTGATTTCCATATTTCCGAAAGACTTGAGTTGTACAGTAGTACTGTCCGGCTTTGCCACTTCCCTGCTCATGAGTCCTTGGCGTGGCTTGATGCCCTCCTCTTGGTTTGCCATTCCTGTGTGACTGTGTATGTGTCCGCCCTCCACGTTTCGCCCACCCTTCAAGGTTCTGCCTACCGTGATGTTGCTCCGTACTTTGTACGACCTGCCCCGTGCCTACATACGGAGTTCGAGTTGAAGCAATCCCGAGGAGGGGAGGTGAGCGCGTAAGGACCCGAGTCTCGGTATCAAGGATATAGCTTCCTGAGCGTCCGGTATCGCTTGAGGTAGTACCTTGAGAGAAGAAAAAAGGTTCAGCGGCAAGAATCATGACATAGATCCATAATATCGGCCAAGGGATGAAGACGGGGGGTTGAGAAGGCCCGTAAGGGAAGGAGGCGTAAGTGAAACATGGATGGAGCGCTGCGGGTGCGTGGCGTGAGACGTTTCAAATGGGGTGGATGGGAGAGGTGGCTGTTGGGCCGATGTCTTGCATTTCTTCCCGCGCCTCGGCCGGGAAAACGGGGGTGATGCTCCGTACTGTATACGGAGTAGAGTAATGTACTCTGTGATGTCCATGTGTTGTTCTCTGTGGGGTGTGGTGTGGCAGAAGGTCGTGCTTAAGACCCAGGATAAGGGGAGAATGAAGTCCATGGAGCTCGAATACCTGGGAACAGGCAGATGTGATGACCGTGGCGTGAGGAACGTACTCGTGTCATTCCAAATACCACTGCGGCATGGACAGCCACGACGCTTGGGGATGGTGCGAAAGGTTTGATGATAGTGCTGATGGCCGGCTGGATGGAAGCCATCTAGATGAATATGGGCAAGGGGGGAGAGGGAAGGCGGAAGGGTGATGGGAGATAGGGGATGGGGAAGGGGACTTACATGGCCTCGATCTCTGCGCCAGGGCCGGGTACGAGGTAAGATGAGGTGAGTCGACGTCAGCCAGCGAGTCGAGTAGATGGAGCACAAGAGATAGACAATATGTCCATGTGTGCTGAGTATACTCCGTATATGCGGAGTGTACATGAGGGGGCCCGGGCCATGTTCACCTCTCTTGACGTATTGGGCGTGCTCGATGCCCTGCCGAATCTTGTCATCGTTGCGCTCGGCGGCCCGGGCCATGAAGGCCTTGTGCAGGCGGGGGCGGAAGTAGTCGAAGCCGGCGGGGTATTCTCTGCCGAGGAAGAGGAGCTCTGGGAGGGATCAGTGTCTGGGGACGAGGACGGCAGGGCTCAAGATGTGAAGTGGTATCGATGGCCGTAGGTGAGCGTGATCGCGGTAGGTGATGTTGGATTCACGGTGTTGGGGGTGATATGTGCCGTGCGGTACTCAGGGAAAGGAGCATAGGTAGGGCCGTCGGCTGCGTGGATATCAGGTGGTTCTGATCATGAAGGGAAGCGGGCTCTTCCTCGCCCTCTATTCCTGCTTCGTAAAAGACACAAGCTCTCCTCGACTGGGGTAATCGACCATCTCACCTTTGTAGATGGCCAGGACCTGCCGCTTGAGCTCGGGATTGGGGGAGGCCATGCTGGAAGGGCGCTCGCGACCGCAAATGGGCTGCGTTCGAAGGGCGTCTCTAGTCGTTGCGCGTCACATTCCTGGTCGAGGATCCAAAAGCAAGAAGCTCAGCTTCCAAAGTCAATTTACAAGCGCGATTCACGGAATGTTTGCGGTTTCGAAGAGCTCGACAGAGAGGGGCAGAATGAGGATGGCGATGACGATGATGACAAGGATGGTGTTGAGATCAGAGCTCCAGCCACAGACGCCCGCCACCATGGAATACACGTTGTGGCTGACACATCAATATGAGACACGCCGCTCCAGCCACATCTTCCTTTTGCACGTCATCGCGATCCGCCTCGATCGTGTTGCACGAAAGCTCGAAGGTGCATGGATGTATTCAACCCTGCGGCCGTCGCCTGTCCGACCGCGCAAGCCATCTGTCTCAAGCCTCTCCCCCTCTCTCGCCTTTCTCCCGACATCAACGAACGCAAGGGCCGCAGAGACACCTCCCCGCTGAGACATGTCCGCCTCCGCCGCCACGGCGTCCGCCCGCCTCCCGGCCGCGCTGCAGGTCTTCCCGACCCTCGCGGGCTTCCCCGCCCTGCACCCGCGCCGCCTGCACAGGATCCCCATCGGTTGCCGCCACGGGGACGTCGTCTCGCTCGGGGACCTGCGGCGCAGCGCGCTGCACGTCTACCACGACCTCGGCGTGCTGGTCTTCGCGGGGTGCTCGGCGGCGCAGGTGCGCGAGATCGGGGACGTGCTGCGGCAGGTCGTCACCTGGGGGGGGCCGGGGGGCATGTACGCGATGCTGCACGACAGGACGGTCACGTTCAAGAGGGAGAGGGAAGGGGCGGATGCCGTGGGGAGTGAGGATCTTCGGGATTCGCTGGACAGGAGGGTGAGCATTCTCTACCTGGTACCCAATCGAAGAGCTTTTCACAGGCAAACAGACAGGGCTAATCGTTGGTGCTTCCTTTTTTTCTTTTTAAATGTTTTCAGCTGGGACTACTCAAATTGGAAAGCATCATACATTTGGCCAAGGCGAGGTTGAAAGAACAGCTCGACAATAGGGTGGAGGGGATGAGGCCGGCGGTCAAGAATGTTGTCGCGCGGGACATGGACATTGTCGTCCCGGGCGGCCCACCACCGAGCGGCCTGATTCACGTACGTCACACCACACCCTAACAGCGAGAAGGAATGTGGGAGAAAAAGACATGTCTGACACGAGACCCCCCAGCGAACCGTCTCCGGACCTCGACGCCTGCCGATAGAGTCATGGGCCTCCCTGTCCGTCATGAGCAGGAGCGGGCACCTCGTCGGCGAGATCAGCTTCTTCACGGCCGGCACGGGCGAGTACCTCGGCGCGGCGACGATCAAGTATCTCATGTTCCAGCGAGGAGACCAAGATGGTGAGGCCGTCCCCTTCTGGGCGCACGGCAGGATACCGGAGCGCATGAGGAGGAAGCCGCAGCTAGTGCGGGAGAGGATGAATAAGGTGCTCGACAGGGTCCTGCGGCCGCTGTGGGCGATGGAGAGGGAGATCTGGGGGAAGAAGGCGCAGGCGCTGGCGCTGGCGAGGAGCGACGAGGTGGAGCAGGCGGAATGGGAGCAGCTGCGGCTGGGGACTTTCAGGAGTGGTCCGAGGTGACGGGGGGCTTGACTCCATACCCATCATCCCATTGAGCCCGGGGACGGCCTCCTCGGAGAGAGGGGGGGGGCACTCATGAGGTCTGGAAGCTGAGGATCTTGATGCTCGCCCCTGATGCTCGCCCCTGATGCTTCCTGATGCTCGATCCTGATGCTTGGCATGACCATCTGGTCATTGCTCGAGAAGGCCTCCAGTACAGCACAGCTCGTAGATCGTCGACGAGGCCAATGTCATCGGCCTCAGCATACCGAAATGCCCTCCTCTCTGCTAAGTGCCAATCCAGGGGCACGAGTCCCAATACGGAGCACGTGTACGCCTGGCTTAATGGACGGCGCCAAAAGCGGCTAGCCCCTGGTGTTTTTTTTCGAACCCACCTGCTCGCAATTTGCCACAGGGTCGAAAATCCGCACAGGCTGACTATTCACCACTGCGCAGCCGATCGAGCGACGTGCGGCGGGCATCGTTCCTAATACAACCCTCTCTGCATAAACATACCTCTCCTATGATCCTCATCTTGACTTGAACCTCCCCCATCCGCGGGGGACGAGAGTGAATCCGACGTCGGGCAGCTCGACCCTTGCTGGAACGACCATCTTCCGGGACTTCCTCTGCGCCATGGTAATGGTGCACGCAAGCTGGCCTATTCGCAGACGCACGGACAGATAGAGAGAGACAGTGTGGGCGATGTCGATCGGCGAAGATGAAGGGAACGCTGTTGCTTTGCTTCATTCATGGGTTCAAGGTACGTCTGGATGGTGTTGCTCCTAGAGGTCGATGGTGCTGCTGATGATGCCTATCGAAGTGGCCACCCGACATCGATGGTGTTTGTGGTTCCTATCGAGATGAGGGCAACAGCTGACTCAAGAGGCCGAGGGTTTGTGATGCAATATAGGGAGGCGAGGACACCTTCGGTGAGAATTACCAGTTCACCCGCGACCTGCGGGACCTGGTAGCCCGCGAGCTGCCGAACCTCGAGGTCTGCGTGCTCGTATACCCCCGGTACGAGACGCGCGGGGACCTCGGGGACAGCGTATCACGGTTCCGCGACTGGCTCGAGGAGAAGGTCATCGACATGGAGGTCGCCGCGGGCACGCAGTCGCCGACGGTGGACCCGTCCGTGCGGGTGGTCCTCGTCGGGCACTCGATGGGCGGCATCGTCGCGGCCGAGACGGTGCTGGGCCTCGCGTCCGACACGCCGATCCGGTACACCGAGGACGGGATCGACAAGGAGCGCGCGGCCGAGAGCGAGTTCACGGCGTTCATGTTCCCGCGGGTGCAGGGTGTGCTGGCCTTCGACACGCCCTTCCTGGGCATCTCGCCGGGCGTCGTCGCGCACGGCGCAGAGGGGCACTACCAGACGGCGCAGACGGCGCTCGCCCAGCTCGGCGCGCTGGGGACGCTATGGACCGCGGCGAGCGGGAGGGTCGGCGGCGGGAGTGCGGGCGCGAGGTCCGGCGGGGACGCGGCGACGGCGGCAGCAGCAGTCACGACGGTCGGGCAGCGAGCGGCAGCGGGAGCTGGGGGCTCGGGCGCTGCTGCCGGCTGGAGCTGGGGCAAGATGGCCCTCGCCGCGGGCGCGGCGGGCGCCGTCGCTGTCGGGGGCGCCGCGGCGTGGGCGAATCGCGAGCAGATCGGGCGCGGGTGGACGTGGGCGTCGTCGCACCTCGAGTTCGTGGGGTGCCTCGCGCGGCCGGAGGCCCTCAAGGCCCGCGTGGCGTGCATGGCGAGGGTCGGGGACGAGCTGGACGTGGGCTTTGCAAACGTGTACACAAGGCTGGGGCGGGGCGCGCAGACCAAGTACGTGAGCATGGTGGGCACGGTGCTGGGCAACGAGAGGACGTTTTGCAATGTGCCGAGTCAACAGCCCGCGGGGAGGTGGATTGAGGCCGTCAACGACAGCGCGTCGGAGGAGACGATGGCGCATATGAGTGAGTCCATATCCCCGTTTGACAGCAAGAGACCTGAAAAGGGGGAGAAGACTCGGGGGCTGGTGGGCTGATGAAGTTGCAGATATGTTCACGCCGAGGGATAATCCGGGATATGACAAGCTGTCGCGGGATGCGAGGGACCTGATTATCGGGTGGGTGGATGAGAAGTGGTACAAAGAGAGCAAGTGGACGTGAGCCAGTTGAGATAGTACTAAGCACAGCAAATATTGAATACTATAGACATGATGCTGGTGCAGGGCACCGGAATAGTGCTTCAAGGGCTTCAGAGAACGATATCTGCATAATATCCTTTTTGTTTTTGCCTTTTCCTAACTCCATTTCCGTGCTGCGATGCCCTCCATCGAGGCCGCTGTTCAACGCGTGTGGGAGGCTCCTCCAGAGGCATCTGGGCCTACTGAGCCTTGGCCGTTTGGGCCTTCAACCCACGCATCACCTTTCTCCGCTGCGCCATCATATGCGTATACAGGATATACGAGCCTGCAGCCCCTTGTCAGCTCAAATTCGTACATCCGTAGATCCATACCTCCATCCTAGAGAAGCACAGCCCCAGGCCGATGTCCGCCGATATGGGATCAGGGGTAGAAGGCAGAAGGCAACGCAACCTACCAGGAACGTAAACCGCCAGGACCGCATACAGCGCCCACGACGCCCACGGCGCCAACCTGCTCGCGGGACCCGTCGCGGCCAGCCAAATTAGCGAGCACTCGCTCAGGATGCCGACGGGGTATAGCACGAAGAAGGTATTGTAGCGCAGCCAAGTGAGGAACTTGGGCTGCGGGGCCGAGGAGGCGGACGAGGAAGGCAGGCATCCGATGGCGAAGAAGGAGTAGCGGATGACTTCGGTGACGGACCAGGCGATGAGCATGGAGGCGTAGGTCGGGTTGAGCGCGAGGGTGGGGAAGGGGAAGAGGATGGCCCAGACGAGGAGGAGGCGGGAGGAGATTTGCATGAGGGTGGTGAAGAGGGGGGCGCGGACGATGCCTGAGATGTTAGCTGTGTCGTTCCCTTTGAGGATCACAGTACGATGACTCCGGAGAAGCAGAAGCAGGAGCCGGAAGAGGAGGAGAGCCAGTGTGTGGATCAACGAGGGGAAACGAGGGAGAGAGGGCTAGGGCGATGGCATGGGCAATGCCTACCAAACAGAGAGTGCAAGACCTCCATCCCCGCCATGCTCTGCGTGTAGGTCAGCCACTCGTTGACGTCGGCGAAGACGGCGCGGTGGCCATCGCCGAGCAGCGCGCCGAGCGTCCTCGCGAGGACGACGGCCCAGGCGGCTGCCGAGGCGGCGTTGTAGAGGACGAGATAGCCCGTCCTCAGGGGGGGGGAGGCGGCCATGACGAGATTTCCTGTTGCTCTCTCCCTTCTCTTGCTTCCTTCGTTTGTTGCTTTCGTTCCTTGCTTGCTTGCTTGCTTGCTTGCTTGCTGGCTGGCTGGCTGGCTTGCTTGCTGGCTGGCTTGCTTGCTGGCTGGCTGGCTGGCTGGCTGGCTTTCTTCCTTACTTCCCTCCTGCGATGACGAGGGTCGAAAGATACGAGACGGTCGAATGTTCGAGCGTATGTGGGTGATGGTCGTTGGCGGCGTGCGTGTGCGATGTAAAAATGGATATCAATGGACTTCGAGGTAAATACTACTCCGCGTAGATGCGCGGCGATCGTGATGGTTGTTTTGGTGTTGAAGCTCGATTCGTTGTTGAGCCGAGCCGACATGTCGGGAATAAATCATTTCATCGATTTATTCCATTATTTCCATCTCTACTCCGTAGGTGTATTTATTTCGATTTTCCTCCTTTTTTAGCCGCCACGCAGCCTCGGCATGTAATTAACTTCGCCTGGCACCTTGAACATCATCAATAGACCCTGCGATCCCTCGCCTTTATAGAGTACGTATTTCGAATTTGCCATGATCGCCTGTGATTCATTCCTTTCTGAAGCAGACGGTACGATTATGATGGGGGGCTGGTCGTGAGTTGCTGGTGTGACGCCCGTGTACGTCCATACGAAATGCGGACTTCTGACGTCTCCTCGTTGTGGTGAGCATCACGCTGAACACGCTCGAGCCGGCGCCATGGGCATAGCATCCCATCGAGCCGGGCTTCTCCTTGAGATTCGTACGAGAATGGGTGTGTCTTGTCGTCTGCTGTTTGACTGGGATCATCCCTCCAAGCCACGCGCAGATCATCGAGCATCCCCATCACCAAGTCTGTACCACTTCACAGTCCAACCTCTTCAACACCACAACCGAACCGCCATTGCGAACACCCACCTCCCGTCCAGCGTCCAAATCCCATCAGCACCCACACATCCCCCCCAGAGCATCTCCAACACCACGCATCCACCTCCGCGCCCTCCCCATCCTCCAACCCCCTCCCTGTGTCTTGCCCTCCTCACCCCCGCTATCCCCCTCCACCGGCCCACTCGCCTTCAAGAACGGCACCAGCCTCTGGATCTCGGCCTCGTCCCGCCCCCGCCCTGCCTCGATCGCCCGATCCATCCTCCCCTCGTCGAACGCGATCCCGATCCACAGCAAGACCCCGATACGCCGCGCCGCTTCGATGTCCGCAAGCCACGGCCGGATGCCCATGTCTCCGCAGCGAGATAGCGACAGCAGCCTGTCCCAGAAGTAGGCTCTTAACTCCTCGTGCTCCGCGCAGTACTGGAATCCCCCTCGCTTCGGCCCATCTTGTCCTCCTCCTCCTCCTCCTCCTCCCTCTCCCTCCGCTCCGATTTGCGACTCCCCCAGCACCTCTTCCACGCCGTACAGCGCCATCCCAAACGGCAGCCATTCCGCCTCCGCCCAGTCAATCAACCCCGTCAGCCTCCCCGTCGCGGGATCCACCATGATATTCCCCGGCAGAAGATCCCCATGCGTGAGACACCACGGCATATCCTCGACCGCGTGTAGCCGCGACACCGCATCCGCGACATAATCCCTCTCACTCCCAACACTACCTCCTCCTCCTCCTCCTCCTCCTCCTCCTCTTCCTCCTCCCCCCCCACCTCTTCCCGCTAAACGACTTCCAGCACCACGCCGTCCCTCCGAACCAGGAGCTACTGCTCCTCCCACATCTCCAGGTATCTCCATCCCCCGCAGCAAGTCCAACCGCCTCCCCAGAGACAACCCAACTCTCCCGCGCACCACATCCTCCTTCCACCTCCTCGCATGAAAACTCAGCGCAAACGCCCACGCCAGATCCCCTAGCAACCTGGCCCGAAACTCCCTCGCATGCTCCCCGAACCCCGGCGTGCCGCGCACCTCCGAGAAAGGCACCCCCGCGATCTTCTCCAGGTAGTACACCCGCAGGATGATCAGCGTGCCCTCCGCCCCCGCGAGCGGGATCGCCTCGAGCGTACCAATGAGGGTCGTCGCCGGCGCTAGGTGTCCGTAGATGGCCTTGGCCTGGGCGCATCGGTCGAGGTCCAGCTTGAATGCCTCCGGGCGGAACTGCACCAGGAAGCCGCTCGACAGGGCCAGTGTGTAGGAGCAGTGGCCCTGTGGTCGAGAGGGCGCCGTGTCCAGGCCCGGGAAGCGGAGGCGGGCGTACTCGTCGCAGAGTTGTCTCGTGCTGGTGTCGCATCCGTTCCGGGTGAAGAAGTGGTCGACGTCTTCTCCGAGCTGGCTGCCGGTGTCCTCATGAAGAACGTCTCCCTTCTCCATCATGTCGCTCTTCATTGTTGCTGCTGCTTCACCACGCTAGCAAGGGAAGAATCTGGCCATGACCATTCCAAGGGGAGGGGGGGGGGGGGGGGAGGGGGGGGGGGTGAAGAGAAGAGAGCGAGGGAATGGGAAAAAGTAAACTCTTTAATTTAAGCCTGTCCCCATGCATCAATCGCTTCATAGAAGGACCCTTCCCCCCTTCTCTGTCGCCAGCATCCGCGCGAGAGCCAAGGGGCAGGGAACGTTTCTCAGCCCCCCCTCTTCAGCCCAGGTGACCCCTCCACACATTCCACGCTGCGGGGACGCTCGACCGGCGTCTCGTGCGCATCGCGGCTGAACCCCTCACGCCATTTGACATGCCATCAAGACCGACCGGCAATGAGCGGGCATCCTGGTAGTACCAAGGCCGACCGGCCAGCGTGAACGAATATGCTGGTAGCACATGATCGAGGCCGACCGACCAGCATAAACGGATATACTAGTGCTATAGTAGTAGTAGTATCAAGGCCAACCCATCGGCCGGTTGTACCGCTCCATGCCCTGCGCAGAAAAGCTCTTCTCGCCTTCCAACGACATGCTGTGCGATTCCGGTCAACGCCAGACCGAGGACCTTAATATGTGGCGGCGAGTCTCTGCTCAAGGTAGTCCCCGCTCAGGATGCCCCCGTACTTCTTCTCCGATCCCTTGGAGTACGTCGTCGGCAGGACCTCGATCAGGTCCTTGAAGTTGGGATTGCAGAAGTAGCTGCACACAGAGTCAGTATCGTCTTACATTGACCATCCCGGCGGCTCGAATCAAGGGAGCTTCTGTGCGAAAAACGTACGCAATGCTGTACCGGGGAGGATACGTCTCCTCCTCGCCCGTCTTGCGCGGGGGCTCAACGACACGGTGGATCGTGCTCTTGATCGTATCGTTGCTCCACCTCGCCAGGAGATCGCCCGCGTTGACGACGATGGTGCCCTCGATGGGGTTTGCGTCGACAAATTCGCCCGTCGGGCTCTGGACCTGCAGGCCTCCCCGGTTGTCCTGGAAAAGCAGGGTGACAGACCCGTAGTCCTGCCGACAGAGCAATCAGTCAAAAGGTATTCTCCACCACTGTAGACCGCAGAAACACTGGGATGGGGTGCCCGGAGTTGGGGGGGGGGGGGGGGGTGGGGGGGGGTTCCGTAAAGACATACAGTGTGAGCGCCCGCCCGGACCTGGCCCGGGTTCACTCGGAAGACCTCCGACTTGACAGCCGGATAGTGCAACAGCCTCAACGTGTTATCGCCCACGTCAATGTACCGATCAAAATACGCCTCGTCGAGCTGCAGCCCCATCGCGATCGCCCTCATCACCTCCGTGTGCACGGCCTGGCAGTCGGCGAAGAAGTCCTTCATCGTGGCCTTGAACCCGCCGACCGCACCCCGCTCCACCGGCCACTGGTTCGGGTGCCGCTCCTCGTTGTCGCGCCCGATCTCGAAGCTCTCCTTGATGTCGGGGACCGAGACGCGCAGCTGGTCGACCCTGTCGGCGTCCTCGGCCAGGCTGACCTTCTCGCGCCCGGGCGCCGAGTACCCGCGGTTGGCGCTAGGCGTGGTCCACGCGAGCGCGAGCTTATCGGCCTTGGGCTGCTTGAAGAACTCGCCGGACATGGAGAAGACGTGGCCCAGCTTGTCGGCGTCGATGGAGTGGTTCTTCAGGTAGACGAAGCCGGCGGTCTGGAAGCCGTGGAGGATGGCCTCGGCGGTCTCCTGGCGGGCGGCGGCATCGCCTCCGAGGAACTTGGAGAAGTCGATGAGCTGTGCAGGATGAGATGTGAGTGAGCAGCCGAGATGCGCGATGCAGAAAGCCCCTCCTTGCCCCTTTTTCTCCCCTTCTGATCGACTCGATACTCACCGGAATGAACAGCCCTTGGCTGTCGACGGCAGCGTCGGTCGGCATGGCGTAGGGAGGCAAGACGAACAAGAATCGATGTACACCGGATGAGACGAAGCAGGACGTTCCTTTCTAGCTCTCTGAGACGGATGATCAAGGGGGTAAGAGGATCTAGACCTATCCTTTGTCTCTTATATATTCCATTGCGACGAGACAGAAGTCCTGGTCTCGACGATGCCCCATTGTGTCTCAGTTGCCTCCCCAGGAATGCGTCGCTGCCATTTGCTGTCTCTGCAGATGTAGATGGACTCATGCAGGACGACCCCGCCCTGCCTGCTCGACCACAATTCTTAGCCGGGGGGTGGTGGCTCTTCGACGGCTGCTGTCTGACGTATCGATTCGCTCAACCAGGCACAAGCTCCCTCGGGTCGGGGCGAGTCCATCTCCCAAGAAGGGTACTCCTTGTTGTTAAGGACGTGCAAGCTCATGTTGCAAATCGTGCCCTCCTGCTCATGCCTGTACTCGTGTTGTTGTCGTACTCAAGCTCGTCATCGTACGAGTTCTGCGCAATCGCGGCAAAATCCGATCCGGCGCCACGACGGTAGGAGGCAAGGCCTCCCGCATGCGTGTGCTTCCCCCTCCCCGGCTCGATCGATTTCAGCTTCCCATGCAGGCCTGACCCCCAAGATCTGCTTCAGACGACCTGCAGTGCCGTAGGTGGATCCGGCGTGCCCCTCCCGTCGGCGTCCAAGCTTTTCCCCTCTCCCTCTCGAGACTCCATCCCGCTCGGAAGTGAAGCCTTCGGACAGCATCGTCAGCTTCCCTGGACCCCTCCTTTGCCTTTCTCGACCGCAGAAAGAATCGCAGTCCTTGTTGTCTCCGCCGGAATCATACTTTGAAAATTCGGGGAAGAAGGAAGACACCCAGAAGAATGGCTTCGTCCAAGATGCGCGTGGTCGACATCCACACGCACATGTACCCCCCCGAGTACGTCAAGATCCTCGAGTCGCGGTCCACGATCCCCGTCGTCCGGAAATTCCCTCAGGCCGAGGACCCCCGGCTGATCCTGTTGGCGACCGAGATCCAGGCGCTCGAGGAGGCGACGCGCGACCCCGACGCCAAGCCGCCCGGGCGCCCGCTCACCTCGCACTTCGTCTCGCTCGCGCAGAAGCTCCACTTCATGGACACCCACGGCATCGACATCTCCGTCATCTCCCTCGCGAACCCGTGGCTCGACTTCCTCGACGGCGCCGAGTCCGGTCCCCTCGCCGAGTCCTGCAACAACGAGTTCTCGCGCCTGTGCGCCCAGCACCCGGGCCGCCTCTACTTCTTCGCGGCGCTGCCTCTGACCGCGCCCCTCGAGACTGTCCTCGCGTCCATCGCGCACGCCAAGAGCCTCAGCTACTGCCGGGGCGTGATCCTCGGCACCTCCGGCCTAGGCCGGGGGCTCGACGACCCGCGCCTGCTGCCCATCTTCGAGGCACTCGCCGCCGCGGGGCTCACCGTCTTCCTGCACCCGCACTACGGCCTGCCCAACGACGTCTGGGGCCCGCGCGCCGGCGACGAGTACGGGCACGTGCTGCCCCTCGCGCTCGGCTTCCCGATGGAGACGACCATCGCCGTCACGCGAATGTACCTGTCCGGCGTGTTTGACGAGGTCCGCGACCTGCGCATGCTGCTCGCCCACAGCGGGGGCACCCTGCCCTTCCTGGCGGGGAGGATCGAGAGCTGCATCCTGCACGACGGGCAGCTCGTGCGCGAGGGCAGGGCCGGGAAGGGCCGGCGCACGGTCTGGGAGGTGCTCCGGGAGCAGATCTACCTGGACGCGGTCGTATACTCCGAGGTCGGGCTGCAGGCCGCCATTGCGGCGAGCGGCGCCGACAGGCTCATGTTTGGCACCGACCATCCCTTCTTCCCGCCCATCGCCGGCGACGAGCAGGGCGAGTGGGAGAGCGTAAGCCTCAACGCCGCGGCCGTCACCAAGGCCGTCGGCGAGGGATCACCAGAGGCGCAGGCCATCATGGGGGCCAACGCCATCAACATCCTCCGACTCCACGGAGAGTAGGAGAGATCGAAGACTCATGAGTTGAAGACATGAACAAATCAGTGAAAAAAGAAATCAGGAAAAAAAACCATTTTTGCCATGGAGTGCGCCGGGGTATTCGCTAAAAAGTCGCCGTTTCTTGCTGAAATTTCATTTCCGCTTCGTAGATGATCCGTCTCGCCTCCAAGACCCCATCTTCCGCTCGTCTTAGTTCCTGAGGATCCGGCAACCCCTCCTTCAGCAGATTCCGCACAGCCTGCACCGCCCGCAGCTTGTCGCACACGAGCTCCCAGTACGTCCTCTGGCCGCCCCCGACGACGTCGACCGCGAAATCCCCCGGGACGCTCACGACGCCGTTCGCCGGGCCCGCCTGCTTGCCCACGCCAACCGCGCCGGCCGCCCTCATCGACTCCTTGGCCAGCTTCCGCCGGGCCTTCTCGTCCTTCCTCTCCCTGACGCGCCGCCTCGCCTCGGCCATGTCCTCCATCTCCTGCGCCGCGTGGGCCTGCCGCCGGCGCTCCTCCTCGTGCATGCGCTGCTCCTCGGCGAGCCGGGCGCGCTCGCGCTCGACCGCCTGCCTGTCCCGCTGGTCCTGCTGCTGCCGCTGCTGCCGGGAGGCGTGCTCGCGGGCCTCAAGATCGTCGGCGAACTTCTGGTGTTCCTTGTCCATGGCCTCGCGCTCCTGCCGGCGCAGCAGCTTGGCCTTGAGGGACTGGTCGTAGGCCGCGCGGGCGACCATGTCGCAGAGGACGTCGCGCGCGCGCTCGAAGAGCTCCCATTTCTCGGCGTCGAAGTCAGCGCCGGCCTTGTCGGGGTGGTACTTCAGGGATCGCTTCCTCCAGGCGCGGTGGATGTCCTCCTTGGCCGTAAGGGCGTCGACGCCCAGCAGCTCGTAGAGGTCGACATCCTGCTCGGCGTACTCGTTTGCGTACCGCAGCAGGTCTGGCTTGTCGTCGCCCATGATGATGGAATTGGCGAGACCGCGTTCGCCGAAGCCTCGACCAAATATCGAAGTAGAAATGGGGATGCCAAAACTCGACTTCGTCTAGGCAACGTTGGTGACGATGGGGCGTTTGGCGTTTTCGCGATCGTGAACATGCGCGGTCACGTGATCTTGAATGACCAATATTGTATTTTTTTTTCGAGCAAAGCAACAGCAACAATTCTTCTGGGACAAGCTCTACGAATTGCGTGGGCTTGATGGGCCTCTTATTACATTATTTGATATGGTCTGCAATGCTTGACAATCAACCAGATCTTGGTTCTACCCGTCCAGGCCGCGCCGCAACCACTCCAGGACAAACGCCTTGACCTTGACGCTGTTCTTGTTGTCCGGCTCGCCCCATTCGAGACTGAACTCGGTGTCAGGCGTGTATGTCGCCGCCGCCTGCTCGCCCGGAAGGACGACGTCGGTCATGATCTCGAGGCGGCAGAGACCCAGGCCGATGTTGCCGACGCCCTTGAGCCACTTGCCGGCGCTGCGGCCCCGCTTGCCCGCGCGGCCGATGCTCGTCTCGGCGGGGATCATGTCTGCCGTCAGGGTCTCCGGGCTGGCGACGTCCGGCTCGTAGAGGAGGGCCTGGGGCACGCCCTTGTCCTGCTCGTAGATGACGCAGGGCAGGATGCGCTTGCGGACGACGCCGCGGTGCTTGGTGCGGATGGTGAGCTCCTGGCCGACGTAGCAGCCCTTGTGGAAGTCGATGCCGCCCATGTGCTCCATGTTGCTCTCGAGCGGGAGGGCCTGCTCCTTGAGGATCTCGTCCTGGCCCTCGGGGACGCCGTGCAGGTAGCGGCGGATCGTGTAGGCGTCCTCGGTGGTGCGCTCGAGGTCGATCTCGGGCGTGTTGGACATGCCGAACTGGAGCACGCGAAAGCCCAGGCCCGGTGCTCTGGGGTCTCGCAGGGCGAATCGGGACTCGCCGTTGCTGACCTCGAGTGATGCTCCCGCCGCCGTGTCATCCCACGCCTGCCAGACAGTGGCCTCGTCGGCCGTCAGGGGTCGGACATTGACCTTGGCGCGCAGCTTGTATCGCTTGATGTATCGCACGAGGGCGCTAACCTGCGCCGCGTCGGCCTCGAGGAGGAAGCCGTCGTCTCCTCCGAGGAAATCGGATCCGTTCGACCGATACGGGTAAACGAAGACGTCGTGCAGGACCCTGCCGGTGGCGTTGAGGAACCCCGTGTAGAAGCCGTCTGGCCGCGGCAGGCCGTCCCTGGAGAGGACGTTCGCGGTGACGATGCCCTGGAGGAACTTGGCGGCGTCCGTGCCGTCGACGGAGATGACCTGTCGGGAGGACAGCTTGGCGAGGCCGGCGGGCGGAGGTCGGGGGGGAGCTGCCGCGGTGGAGGAGGCGGATCGTCGGCCGAGGCCCCGCAGCAGGCAGCTCCGGCAGAGGGGGAGGGGCAGGGGAAGGAGGCTCAGCGCCGGGGGGCGCCTCGGAAAGCTTCGCATGGCCGCCTCAGAAGATGAAGGGGGAGATGCCGTACGCGTGGGCGTCGGGAGGAGACTGGGTGTCTCATCGATCAGCACGGCGCCAGAAGGAGATGCCAGGAACAAGACCTCGAGCTGTATCCCGTGACCCTGGCAGGAATTCGACGATGACGCAGACCCTGGGATTACTTATCAGCCTATCTTTCGCTAATCAGTTTCCAGATGGAGGCTCGATAAGAGGATCTGGGCTAGTCCGAATCGGGCTAGCTGTCCGGTGCTAGGCTCCTTTTATCGATTATCGCCAAGATGCCAAGGAAGGTGGATTCTAGGAGAGTTTCGAGAAGCTCGGCATCGCATACGGAGTACGGAGTACTTGTACGGGATACTCCGTACGGAGCAGCATTTTTTGTCACCTGGGCTTGTCGAAGAAAGTGTTCGAGGCCAATTGCAGCGAGACATCATCAAATGGAGGCACACATACGGAGTACGAGTTGCCCAAAGGTGCATGCATTTGTTCCCCGGTCTGCCTGCCTCTTGCGGCCCCCTCGGCTCCCTTTCCATGTCGGTGCGTGAATGTTGAAACGCCGCGAGGGAGCGTGCCTTCCTCAAAAGACGGGGATTGCGGGGGCGCGCGGGTCCACCTCGGCGTTGAAGATACGAGGGACGGAGTACGGAGTACTCCGTAGAGAGTACATCATTGAAGACTCGGGACTTGGTGGAGCCCAACGCGCATATCCTCCCACGAATCTCAGGGTTCAGAGTCCCCAACGACAGGCTGAATGGATGTCCCAAAGGTGGCTTGATCAAATGCCGACCACGTCCTCGGGAGATGGGACTTTTGGCACTTGTGAACCTCGCACAAAGGCGCAATGGCTTGTCGATGGAAACGCGATCCACGATCCCATTGCTTGGACAGAGGACTGGATGTCCCAGTACTCCGTACTTGTACTCCGTACTCGTACACTCGGTGCGTTGCAACTCTCTCGTAGCGATTCCGGACTAACCCAAAGCAAATCTAGCGTGGCGTAATTCCCCATCATGACCAATTGATGCTCCCAGATCTCACTCCTCGCACCCCAAAGATGCCCCTTTCGTCTTAGCGCCCTTCTCCCCTTTCTCGAAGTTCGACTTCGACTTCGATATTCGATATCCGGACGACGTCCCAAAGATGCCTGAACTACGGAGTATGATCGAATGTCTGGGCTGGATCGGGTGCTGCGATCAAGCCATCGGCAGCAGCATCATCATCCTCATCATCATGTCACTCGATGCCGCACGATAACGATGCAACATCGTCTCGAGAGGTCATCCCCCCCCCTCGCCATTGGCTTGGCTCTCGCCCGATGACCCCGGCTCATGGCCCGAAACAGCGCCTCCATCCCCTCCCTTCGCTCCATCGAATGCGCGCCTGAGTCGTCAGCGACATGTCAGCGTAATCCGCCCACCCCGTGGGGAGCGAGCGCGATCGCGGAGCCTCCGCCTTCCAGAGGCCCTAGAACCCTTCCTACACGGCTTAGACTGCCGTAATCGTCGTCATCACCATCCCTCTCGACCTCTGCCCCCCCCCCCTCCTCCTTATCGACCCCATCCCCACCCCATCCCTACCCCGGCCGGACGGCCCGAGTCCTTCTGCCTTCTCCAGCCGGTGCACAGCGCACTCGTACATACGGAGTACTCGTGCTGGGAATCGATAGCTCGATTCACGCTCCATCCCTTCCTCTTCCACGACATGGCATCCATGCCTGCGTGCCGCGATGCCCCGTCCTGGACCGACTCGCATAAGAAGTCCGTCCACCCGCCTCGCCTCTCCCGATAGGCACGAGACATCCTCCTCCTCCCTCTCCTCCTCCTCCTCCTCCTCCTCCTCCCCCCCTCTCTCTACTTATTTCCCTCCCCGTCCTCCTCTCCATTCTCTCTATCTTCCTTCTTAGGACCCTCTCATCCACAGCCTCACAATTCTTTCCGCCGTTCTCGAATCCCGATCCGGTGAATAAGAAAAGCATCATCATGGAGGAGATCGGCTCGCACCGCGGCGCCGCCGCGGCCGAGGACGCCGCCAAACTCGCCCAGCTCGGCCACAAGCAGGAGCTCAAACGCAACTTCTCCATCATCTCCATGCTCGGCCTCGCCTTCGCCATCCTCAACACCTGGACCGCCCTCGCCGCCTCCATCACTCTCGCCCTCCCCTCCGGCGGCGCCAGCTCCGTCATCTGGGGCCTCATGCTCGCCGGCGTCTGCAACCTCTGCCTCTCCGCCTCCCTCGCCGAATTCCTCTCCGCCTACCCCACCGCCGGCGGCCAGTACCACTGGGCCGCCATCGTCGCCTGGAAGCCCTGGAGCCGCGGCATCAGCTACGTCACCGGCTGGATCAACGTCTCCGGCTGGGTCGCCCTCAGCGCCACCGGCGGCCTCCTCGGCAGCACCTTCATCGTCAACATCATCTCCCTCCTCCATCCGGACTACGAGCCCAAGCCGTGGCACCAGTTCCTCATCTACATTGGCTTCGCCGTCCTCGCCCTCCTCGTCAACGCCTTCCTCACCAGGCTGCTGCCCTACCTCACCAAGGCCGCCTTCTTCTGGTCCGTCACCGGCTTCGTCGTCATCAGCATCACCCTCCTCGCCTGCTCGTCGCCCAACTACCAGAGCGGCTCGTTCGTCTACGGTAGCTTCATCAACGAGGTCGGCTGGCCAGATGGCCTTGCCTGGCTCCTTGGCCTGCTCCAGGGCGCATTCGCCTTGACGGGTAGGTCCCCTTTTGCCATATATATGGTATAATCCCCACCCCGCTGATCTCTTTCTTTTTGGGCAGGCTTCGACGGTACCGCCCACATGATCGAGGAGATCCCCCGCCCCCAGATACAAGGTCCCCGCATCATGCTCTACTGCATCGGCATCGGCATGTTCACCGGCTTCGTCTTCCTCAGCGCCCTCCTCTTCGTCGTCAAGGACATCGAGGCCGTCATCAACGCCCCCTGGGGCCCCCTCCTTCAGATCTTCATGGACGCCACGGGAAGCCGCGCCGGCAGCACGTGCCTGCTCATGTTCCCCCTCATCTGCATGGTCTTCACCTCCATCGCCATCGTCTGCACCAGCAGCCGCATGAGCTACGCCTTTGCCCGCGACCGCGGCATGCCCTTCAGCCACGTCTTTGCTCGCGTCCACCCAACCCTCGACGTCCCCCTCAACGCCCTCCTCTGGACCGTCGCCTGGGTCATCGTCTTCGGCTGCATCTTCCTCGGCTCCAGCAGCACCTTCAACGCCATCACCTCGGCGTCTGTCGTCGCTCTCGGCGTCACCTACGCGATTCCCCCGAGCATCCTCGTCATCCGCGGCCGCCACCTGCTCCCTGCGAACAGGCCGTTCAAGCTCCCCGAGCCCCTTGGGTGGATTGCCAATATTGTGAGTCTTCACAGCTCCCTCAATTTTGCTGTCGCAGCAGCTTTGAAACTCGGTAAGCAGTTTGGGAAAGTAGAAGAAGCTAATAGGAATCAGGTTGGCATCCTGTGGACCTTGTTGACCACGGTCCTCTTCGTCTTCCCGCCTGAGTTCCCCACCACCGCCGTCAACATGAACTACTGCATCGTCGCCTTCGGCGTCATCCTCCTCATCTCCGGATCGACGTGGATCCTCGACGGCCGCAAGAACTACAAGGGTCCCGTCATCGAGCTCAGTGGCCTCGACAACGCCGTGCTGGGGCTGGATCCCGCAGGTCACGATTCCTCTGACGTACATTCCGACGGGGTGTCATCCGAGAAGAACGGGGGAAAGTAGGAGCATCATATACCCATTATCTAGATATGCAGCATCATAGAGCGTATGCATTTCAGCAATGTATCAACGTCGAAGATTATCTATTCACGAAACGCTCCCGAGATACCGTGCTCAGTGTCATCGAGATTTCGCCCACTTCTCAAATGTTCCACTCATTCCTGGAGATAACCCTGCAATTCTAATCGCCCAAGAGGCAAAGACAACAGAGGAAAGGGGAGAGAGAGAGACCAAGGATAGTTCGAACAGCGTGTTCCGCAATCCGCAGGACACATTGGAACGTTCATCGTTCTCCACAAGATCCCACAGCGTGCCCTCCCAATGTTCTTTCTCTACTCCTTCTCCTCCTCTCTTTCCCCCACAAGAGTCACACCGTTTCCATCCTCATGCGTCGCCGATCTGCCACAGCCTTTCAAGAGGCCTTTATTCTTCGAGAGCCCGCTCTGATCAAAGCGTAGCCAACAATCAGATGCCTGTTCATGTTGAACGGCTGCCACATGACGTGGAGTCTCGGCGTCGCCTTGAAACGCCCAGATTTCTTTTGCGCCCAAGGTAGATGCCGGAGACGATGTGGCACATCCCGTGTAATATCGGAGACTATGGAGAGGAAGCCATTTCGCTTCTGTTCAACCGTCATCCGTTTCGTTTTCTTCCCTCTGAGTCACGCATCTCCCTGCGATGCCAAAACCCGCGTCGCGGCGCTCGATGGCGCGGAGCTTGTGATTGTCGATTCCGAGGAGGAACTCTTTTGCTCGTCGCACGTGCGTTTCTTCACATGTTTTACATGCATGGGGGAAGATTCTCGGAGGGGCCCAGCACGAGCAGCGAGTGTTTGCGGTCATTGTTGGATCTGGTAGTGGATTGGATGAAGAGCTCGGGGGCAAGGCGTCAAAGCTGCTCTGCTACGGATGCCATGCGGATGCCTGACCAATGTCGGCCATGGAAAAGAGAAACGTCAACTTTCTTTTCGTTTGATCGCTCTCAGGAGTCAAGGATGGGTTGCGTGATACCGAGTCCGACTTATTGACGGATTTGATTGGGGAGGCGAGATGCTCCAAGGAGGGCCGTGGAGGACGGAAAGAGCCCCCTCAGAAGATTGGATGTTTGAGGGGCATCAAAGTCAGGTTGGGATCAGAGCTTGGTAGTATCAATGCTGCAATGGCCATGATGGCGCAGCGGGGCTTGATGAGGACATCGGTAGACTCAAGAGACTCCTGTCGAGAGTCGGGACATCAATGGCAAGCAAAGCGAGACCACGTTCTGGCATGCTCTGGAGACATGGCACGCAGAAGCAGCTCTACGATAGCACAGCATTGGCGCTCCTCCTCCCCCTCGCTTCAGTCCTACCACCCCCCCTCTCTCCCTTTTCTCCCCCCCCCCCCTTGCCCTACCTGACTAAGGAAAAGGGGCTGGACGAGCATCGTCCTGGTCTTCAACAGCTCTCACTTCTGGTACAAGCTAGAAAGCTCGAGAGCATTACATGCCCTTCCCGCAAGACCTCCTGGGCTGCGACAACTCCTCAGGCCCCCCCGCGGGCAGCCCCAGAGAGACTTTTTCTCACCAGCACACATTATCGATTTGCTTGACCAAACCCCCCCCC
>NIGD01000001.1:1218177-1255552 GCA_003055185.1 Escovopsis sp. TC
GGATGGAGGGCGCGGGATGGCGGGGGGGAGGGGGGGGGGTCTTGTTATTCCATGATGTTGTATTGCGCATCATGCGGCAGGGTAGGGTACGAGTACTCCGTACCAGCATGAGGGTTGGGACGTGCTTCGGAGGAATTGGATACTTGGTCCACGAGAATGCGAGGAAAGCGATGGAGATGTGTACCAGTATTGACTCTATGTACGTCAGAGGGAGGACGGAGTGGGGAGTGCGGCAGAGGGCAGTACGAGTAGGGAGGTCGTTGGTGCGAGGGGTGAGGGAGCGTTGATCCAGAGCTTCTACTCCGTACTCGGGGATCAGTCCTCTGTCCTCCATCCTCCGTGGAGCAGGCCGAGATATCAGGACGAGGATGAGGATGCAGCGCAGGCGATGCGAGCCGGGAGACGAGGAGAATCGGCGCGTAGGGCGTTGAGGCTGAGCTGGAGGCTCCTTGGCGCGCCTGACCAGGACGAGCAGGACCCTCTGGCTGTGGGAGTACTCGTCCGAGTACGGAGTACGGAGGACGAGCACTCGCCATCCGTCCTCAGGGCTCCCTACGCCCTAGTCCGTGCGAGTTCGAGTTCGAGTTCGAGTTCGAGTTCGAGTTCGAGTTCGAGTTCGAGTTCGAGTTCGAGTTCGAGTTCGAGTTCGAGTTCGAGTACGAACCTGAGATCGATGGACAATGCGCGCGTGAGCACGTACGGAGCGTTTGTGCCGAGTGAGCACGAGGATGTCTGATGTTGCTGCTCGTCCCGCCGCCGGGCATGGATCCATTGGTCTGATGGAACTGGCTGGCCGGCGGGTCGAGGACGGGGGCGAATGGGCGAATACTGGTATGAGTACGGAGTACGGGCTGGTTTGAGCACGAGGTATCATGGAGGCATATGCGTACGGAGGACTCCGGACGAGTACGAGAACGAGAAAAGTCGGCAAGGCTGAGTCATGGGAGTCATGGGAGTGCCCATGGCATTGGTCTTGGCTGGCGGGGATCAGCGAGGCCATTGCGAGGAGGGCATTGGATGGGCAAGGACTGGTATGGATGGGGTTTGATGGCGGGTTGTGGGCGAAGGGGGGGGGGGTCTCGGTTGTTGAAACGAGGGCCTGTGTGGAGTTGGAGGATCTGAAGGGCGGAGGGACTGAGGTATTGATTCGTACTCGTACGGGGGGCAGGCTGGGAGAACGGCCTGGGAGGGACTGGGAGGGTTTGGATACGAGTACGAAGTACGGAGGATGAGTACGGGGTATGGAGCGCGAAGAAGAAATATGGCGACTCTGCAGTGAATCGGTGTCGTGCGTCCCGTGTCTGGGCCGGGCTGGGCCGGGCTGGGCTCGCGGCCGGCTTGGTGTTGAGCCCTGAGGCGGGCTTCTGCGCGGGCGTGTGCTGGGGCTCGGGTAAGGGGGTTTGTGTACTCCGTACGGAGTAGATCTCCCGGGGATGGATGGAGGCGTCAAGTGATCAATAGAGTTGAAGGAGGACGGAGGACGGGGCAGGCTGGGTGCGAGCAGGGGCAACAGCAACAGCAGCAGCAGCAGCAGCAGCAGCAGCAGCAGAACTGCAGGATAGGGCGTGATGGCGAGGATCCCGAGCTGGGGCCGATACTGGTATATCCCGTGAGGCGCGTGGCTGCTGCTAAGAGGGCATATTGAAGGGTCTGGGGAGGTCTAGATCCGGGTCGGTGAAGGGGAGGTGAGGCGAGGTGAGGCGAGGTGAGAGGATTCCAGCTGAAGACGAGTGCGGGTACGATTGGAAATCTCACGATGTTGTTGGAGCACGATTCTCCGTACCGGTACTCCGTGCACCTGGGCACATGGACTGCATGGAGAGGTACGGAGTACATGTATGGAGCACGGGGTACGGAGTACCTGTGGAGGTGAAAGCCAGGTGCCAGTCGGGGGAGAGGATGTGCGGAGTTTGGAGTCCATGGGAGCGTTTTTGGATCGCCAGCTCAGCTCCGGGAGGCGCGTGGCGGAGACGGCAGGCACGGCAGGAGACAATGCGAGGGACGGGCACAGGCACAGGCTCAGGTGCAAGTACTCCGTACATGTACTGCAGGTACAGGCAGAGGCACGGAGTACGGAGTACAATTTACGAGTACCAGCAGTACCACTCGGGTCCGTCCATCTGCGGATGTACATGTACTCGTGCTCGTCCTCTGCGGCATCGCGTGCATTGCGGGGATGCACGGATCGCGGAGGATTCGGGGCGCCGAGAGCCGACGTCTACTACTCCGTACCTGAGAGGGCGGAGTACGAGTACTAGTACGGAGTACGGAGTACGAGAGCCCTTCTCGAACGCGGTGGGACCTGTCTTGAGTGGACATCGTCTTGACGGTGGCATGAAGCAATTCGCAGATCTGCATCGAAGCGGGACGAGGTGCTGGTATGGCAATCCAAGGTGCAGTATGTACTCCGTACTACTACTAGTACTATATGGCGGGGCAGCGACATCGAGATCTGAGGGTCTTGTCGACCAACAGCAGTACGGACTGGAGTCCTCCGTACGAGTACATCACTTGCCCGGCTCGGGTTCGGGTTCGGGTTCGGGTTCGGGTAACCCGTAAATGTACTCGTACTCTGAAAAGAGTAGGTACTGCACGCTGCAGGACGGGCAGCTGCCGGATAAACTCCATGGCGAGGACGAGTACGAGTCCTTCACGCAGAGGGGCATCTCGACATCACGCATGCTGTGCTGGTGCTTCATCCCCATCCATGAGTCCATCTGCCTGAAGTCCCTCATCCTCTGGCTTCTAAGGCAGGCGGACCGCCTCCCCGCCATCCTCGACCATGCTCCTCCTCCTCCTCCTCCTCCTCCCCCTCCTCCGCCACGCCCTCACCCTCGCGGCATCCCCCTTCCCCCTCGTTGTCAACACCTGGGGCCCGCCCTTCACTATCGCCACCAACGCTGCCTTTCTCTCCCTCACCAACTCCTCCTCCTCCTCCTCCTCCTCCTCCTCCTCCTCCTCCTTCGCCGCCCTCGACGCCGTCCAGGCCGGCTGCGCCGCCTGCGAGGCCGCCCGCTGCGACCGCACCGTCGGTTTCGGCGGCTCCCCCGATGAGAACTGCGAGACCACTCTCGACGCCCTCATCATCGACGGCAACTCCCTCAACGTCGGCGCCGTCGCCGGCCTCAGGCGCGTCAGGGATGCCATCGCCGTCGCGAGGCACGTCCTCGAGTACTCGGCCCACTCTATGCTCGCCGGCGACCTCGCGACAGAGTACGCCGTCCGGCACGGCTTTCCCGAAGAGGATCTCGCGACGCCGGGGTCCCGCCGGAGATGCGAGGCGTGGAGGAGGGGAGGGTGCGTGCCGAATTATAGGACGGGCGCGGCGCCGGATCCGGTGGGCGCGTGTGACCCGCTCCGTGCTGGGGAAGAGGCTGCGCAGCACCACGACCACCACCACCACCACCACCAACAACAACAACAACAACAACAACAACAACAACAACAACAAGGAAACGAGGACGACGATGATGGTGAAGAACACCTAGACAAATACTACCCCACCCACGACACCCTCTCCCTCATCGCCATCGACGCCCACGGCTCCATCGCCGCCGGCACCACCACCAACGGCGCCGCCCACAAAATCCCCGGCCGCGTCGGCGACGGGCCCATCCCCGGGTCCGGCGCCTACGCAGACTCCACGGTCGGCGCGTGCGGCGCCACGGGAGACGGCGACATCATGATGCGCTTCTTGCCCTGCTACCAGGCCGTCGAGAGCATGCGCCAGGGCATGGCGCCGGGGGACGCGGCGCGCGATGCCGTCCGCAGGATGAGGGCGCGGTATCCGCGCGTCAGGGCGGGGCTCGTCGTCGTGAGCAGGGAAGGGGAGCACGCGGGGGCGGCGTGTGGGTGGGGGGGAGGCGAGGAGGGGTTTCGGTATGCGTGGCGAGCGGGGGGGGTGGAGAGGGCGGAGGTGGTGGTTGTGGAGGAGGTGGATGGGATGGAGAGGGATGAGCTGTGACTTCCTGGGATGTCGGGGGCGGTCAAAGGTGTTTTGCCCCTCGTTGAACCCCCGCCTCTCCCCTCTCCCCCTTTCCCCCTCCTCTCATGAGCACGTCAGCGCAAGACAAGAAGAGAGTGTGAGTGAGAGCGTGGGTGTGAGTGTGGGTGAGAGGGTGTGTAAGAGGGTGAGTAAGAGGGTGAGTAAGAGGGTGAGTGAGAGGGAGAGAGAGTGAGAGAGAAGGAGAGAGAAACAGAGAAAGACAGAAAGACAGAAAGACAGAGAAAAGGGGGATAGAGGGCTGCACCGGGAGAGCACCGTGTTTGCACATCGAAAGGGGACGCGTGGCATGACTTCATTGCTGATGCTTTCGACTATTCTATCCACCATCAGTTCGCTCCGCTGAAGAACGCAAGATACCCCTGTCCAATCTCATGATGCATCAATCCAGTTGCGTGGGAAATTCGACCCTCGGAAAGAAAAACAAGAAAATAAGGGAAGAAGAGGAGGAAGAGGGGCGAGAGAGAAGAATCGGGGGCGCAATGGGGGCACAACAGGGGCGCAACATGGGCGCAACAGCATCTGCCAGGCAAGCTCATAAACGAAGAGACCCCCATGAGATCAAAAAGAGACAAGCAAAAGATGAGGATCCCCCCCCTTTCCCCGCCCTTCCGGGACGGAGAGCCCCAGAGCAAAATCACAAATGGGGGCATCAAGCAGAAACCGGATCCCCCTGCTTCTCCTTCTCCTTCTCCTTCTCCTTCTCCTTATCCTTGCTCTTGAACAGACTCTTGAACACACTCCCCGTCCTCTCCTTCTCCTTTGTCTTCCCCCCTGGCGCCCCCTTCTCCGCAGCCCCCTTGCCGCTACTCCTCCCCGCCCTATCCTCATGCCCGTGCTGCCCGTGCTGCCGCTGCTCATGCTCCTGGTGCTGGTACTGATGGTGCAGGGAGTGATGGTGGCTGTCCCGCGGGGGCTTCCGCACGCTCAGCGACCGCCTGCTCAGCCCGCTGGACGCCACGCTCGCGCCGTCATCGCCCCTCCTGCGCCTGCTGTCGTGGGCGTGCGCGTGCGCGGAGGACAGAGACGAGGAGTGCTTGTGCGGGTGCTGCTGCTGCTGCTGCTGCTGCTGCGGCTTGTGCGGTACGCTGGAGGATCGGCTGGATTTGTGGGTGCGGGAGCTCCTGTGGGATTTGGTGTCGTCGTTGTCGTCGACCTTGTGGCTGTCGTCGTTCTTGCTGTCGTTCTTCTTGTGGGTGTCGCGGCTGCGCCCCCAGATGCTGCGCGTCTTGGCCTTGGGCGTGATGAGCTCCATCTCGGCGCTCTCCTTCTCCCAATTGGAGTCGGCGACGATGCCGCGCCGCCAGGACTCGATCGAGCTGAGCTCCTCCTCCATGCGCTTCAGCACGAGAGCCTCCTCCGCCTCGGCGTCTGCCTGCGCGCTCGCGGGCTGTACGGGCTGTGCGTGTCCTGCGGGGTTTGCCTCGAACGCGAGGGCCTGGCGCGGACCCGCCGCCGCCTCCTGCTGCTGCTGCTGTTGCGCTCCTCCCATCACATTCATCGTCGCCGCTGTCGTCGCCCGCTGGATGATCTTCCACCCGCCGAACATGACGACCGTCACGCCCACGGCGATGCCCGTCCCGATGAGGAACTGCGGCGACGCGAGCAGCGCGAAGACGGCCGGCGAGCCGCCCTTGAGCACGCTGAGGAACCCGGGGGACAGCTTGCCCACGAAGGCGGACAGCTCGGCGAGCGTGAGGGCCACGGCGGCGGCGGCGTCCGGGCGCTCCTGCAGGTGGCGGATCATCTCGGTGGCGGTGTGCTCCATGCACTCGACCTCGTCGAGGAGGTCTTCGATGCGGTGCACGAGGCTTTGCGCCTGGGCGACCTCGTCGACGGGATCTGTGGTGTGGAGGACGGGCTCGAGGTCCTTCCTGTGCGCGAGGTCGGGGGGCAAGCTCCCGTAGGCGAGGTGCATGTCGTCGTCGTCGTCGTCGTCGTCGTCGTCGTAAACGTCGTCGTAGTCGGTGGGTCGCTGCCAGTGACCGTTGCTCTGTTCCTCGGCGATGGGCTGCTGGAGCCCCTGACGCTGCTGAAGGGCCAGGCCGCCCTGCATGCGGAGGCTCTCGGACGCGGCCTGCGTGCACTCAGTAGGGGCGATGCTGCGCTCGTACTCGGTCCCGTTGTTGATGTTCCTCGTCGTCCCCGGCTGGATGGTCTCCGCGTACGGGCTGCGATACGCCCCGGGCGTTGCCCTCGACGGCGCGGTGCCGAACGACGACGACGCCGCCTCCGATAACCTGTCGAGGTTGTTCTCCGTGAGACCCTGCCCCGTGGGACCTCTCCTACGGTGCTGATCGGAGGAGCGCGTGTTGTGTCTCGATCTGTGGCTGCGTCGGGAGCTCGCGACGCTCTGCTCGTCGTAGGCGTGTCTCGCGCGGCGGCCGTCCTCCAGGCGGTATTCCTCGCCGCCGCCGCCGCCGCCGCCGCCCTCCTCCTGCCAGTAGGCGTCGCCGGGCGCGAGCTCTCTGGTGCTGCGCGGGACGGTGGGCGCGGGCGGCGGGTCCCGGGCGGACCGCTGGAGGAAGCGGCGGAGCTTGAGCTCGGCCTTCTTGTCCTTGTACGAGTTGGAGACCTCTTTGAAGAGGGACACGAGCTGTTTTCCCTGTGGAGAGGGTGCGAGGACGAGAAGGAATGCATGTCAGCCGGACGCACTTTGTGGAACCGCAGCACGAGGGGACGGAGACGTACCGTGTTGACGATCTTGCCCGAGTTGTTGATGATGGTGACGGTCTGCTCCATGCCGCCGCCTGCTCGCACAGATGGCAGGGGCATGCCCGCATGAATTGATGTCCCTCTCGGCATTGCGATGTCTGTCTCTTCTCTTTGTGTGCTCTTCCTGTGTTTCGACAAAGACCCGCAGCTTGAGAGAGACGTACCGGTGGGCCGTGGAACTGGACGCCAAAGTCGGGCTGCAGGAACGGTCGGTCTGGCTCACGGTCTGACCGAGGACGGTGTCAGTGCCAGTTGTACAACAGCTCGTCTGGTCTCAACGATCCTGCGGCGATACAAACAAGACCAAAGATATGAAACTCCTGAGGAGCATCAGTAGGGTGAAGAGGAGAAGGAGAGTTGCAGCAGCAGCAGCAGGATATGTCCTCGCGCTGGATCGACTCGCGACGTCTTTGCGGTGTGCTGCAGCGTGCCCGATTATGTAAGGGCCGTGTCGGCGATGCTGGGTGCGGGCTAATGCCCGACAAAGGGGAAAAGAAACAATAGACCCAGGGAGGTGGACGGTGGATGACGCTGCGGCCGGGATTCCAAGAGATGTCAGTGCACCGAACGGATGGTGCCACAGAGGCAGAGAGAGGGGCAATGGAGGGAGTGAGAGAACGACGAGCTCGACGTCCAAGACGAGAACGAGGACTCGAAGCAGGATAGAATATTTCCTGCTCGCCTCCGAAGAGGCTCACTGCTTCCATCTTCGCTGTCGTCTTTCTCTCCCCGCCTCTCGGCCGTCTCTCATCCTCCATCCCACTCGTCATCCAGACCCCTGTCCTTCCTAAGCCTTCCCTTCACCCCCGACTGAGGGTCGCAGTGCTTGGTTCGTTGGCGGTATCCGAGCCACTCGCAGGCGCCGGGCATCATTGGGCCAGCTCATCAACCCCCTCTGCGCCTCATCGTCCAGCCTTGGTCCTCTGCTGCTCCCGCCCCCTCAATACTCGTACTCGTACTCCGTACTCCGTACATAGTACTCAAGTACTCCGTATAGACAACCCGTTCGGCCATGTCGTCGTTGGACTCGTACTCGTACGAGTCCCCGTGGAATGGATGCAGTACCTGATGCAGGTCAGTACAGCAAATTCATGCAACCTCCAGAAAGCCACCCGTTGTGTACCGCCGCCGTCAGGCTCTCCCGCATGCTGATCCCCTCAATCACGTCCATCACGAACCCTCCACCACGGAATCCCCATCCTCCCATACTCTGCGCGGCTCGTCTGTATTGCAGACCTCGACGAAGGCAGAGATTTCGTCCCAGAGCATCCAATGCCCCCGGTCGATCCACTCACCCACAGCGGCCACGGCTCCGCCCCCGCTTGACATGTGTCGAACGCGCCGTTCCTATCGCTCACCGGGAGTGAGACTGCGTGCTGCAACACTGCCGGGCACGAATCGTTCTCGTCTCCATGTCGAAACTCTTTGACTCGCCGGCAGCTCGGCCAGGGTTCATATGCTGTGCTCCAAAGCTCGAAGTGAGGTTCATAGTACTCTGTGCTCGTATATGTTTCTTCCATGTTCAAATGTTCATTTTCGGCCGCGGCGACTCGTTCTTCCGCCACAGACACTCCAGGGTAGCCGATGCACTGGCATCTACTCCGTACTGGTACTCCGTACTATAGATACGACATGGATGCACGTGCAGCTTCAAATTTGAAGTTCATGAAGGCCACTCAAGCGTCCAGAGTCCACCTCAAGCTGGCTCGAGACGGTAACGGTGCACCAAAATCCGGTCTGCTCGCGGTGGACGACTGGTCTCGACGTGGCGGGCTGGCGCATCGCGGCCGCAGTCCTTGTCGTCAAGGCTCATTGTGGTCTCGTCGCCGCGCTTTGTGATCATCGCGCTGTCTCCCACTTCAAAACGCATTCACGGGGTCAGGATCCAAGAATCTCAATCATCTGAGGCATTGCTCCAGGGGTACTTACCATCATAAGAGCATCGTCAACCATCTCCATGTTCACGTCTCCTCATGGCACCCTAGGATTACCTCGAGGTGCATGGTTCTTCCCATTCCCTTGCTGTCGATGCCCCAGATCACTCCCATCACGTCACACGACTGCTCCTCATCCCTTTTCATCTCGATTCCAGGAACTCGACTGCACCCCGCCATCCGACCAGGCACGCCCGCCGTATCATCCCGTCCCAGGCCCCAGATCGTCCCTGCTGTGCTACTTCGTACAGCCCATCATTCCATCACATCCTGTGATTGATCTCGTCGATGACCACATCTCATCAACTCTATCGACCTCACCATTCATCATCCACCAACCTCATCGTGATCAATCTCCTTGCTCGGCACAGCAACTCATCACTCATCAACCCCCTCGCTCGGCACAGCAACTCTAATTCCCAACTTCATCCCAAGCTGCTCCGCCCTCACCCACACAAATCAAACCTCATCCATTTTCACCCCCCTTAGCCAATCACATCAACGTGCCACCCTCAACTTTGTACTCAAAAGGTCGCCTTGCTCGTGCTCACACTCGTCTCGCACTCACCTCTCACTGTCTGAAGAAATCCTTTGCGCTCATCACGCTCTTCATCCTCTCTCTTATCTCTTTCGCCCATGTCCCTTTATCTCATTCATTTGTGTCCCCCGGCATAGCCCCAGATCCTCTCTTCCCCCCATCTCATTCATTCGCGTCACTCATCAAGCTCATACCTCTCACATTCACCATATTTCATATTCCCTCACCACGCTCTTAACCTCCCCCCCATCTTCTCCATTAGTCCCTCATCACGCTCTGACCTCCTCCCCCTTCTCCTCCGTGATCCTCTTCATCGAGTAGATACCTGAGGCCTCGCCCGATCATCATTCGCCAACCTGAGAAATATCCCCGCCTGCTCTGCCTCTCCAGGAGGCACGAATCAACAGGCCCACAAGCCAGCACCCGCTTCCAATGTCCAGAACACAAGCCAACAGCCGTCCGCCTCTTTTTGGTACAAAATTCACGCGTAGACAGAGACCATGCCCTCAAACGGGCAAACAAAGGAAGAGCTTGGAAGTCAACACTTTCTTAACCAGCCATCTAGTCAAGGGTCAAGAGCCATAAGTCCGGCCGAGCCAAAGGTTAGAGGTCCAGTCGAGCCAGGCGTCCCAAGTCAAACTGAGAGTAAGGAGCCATAAGTCCAGTCAAGTCAGGCGTCTTCAGTCAAATAGAGAGTCAGGAGCCATAAGTCCAGTCGAGACAGGGGTCTCAAGTCCAGTCGAGCCACGAGTCCCAAGTCCAGTTAGGAGTCATAGACCCAGCCGAAGCTCAAGAGTTCCACGTCCAGTCGAGTCAAGAACTCCAATTCCAGTCAAGCCAGGAGTCACGTCCACAGTCGAGTCTAAATCCCACCCAGTCAAACCAACCACGCTTCAACATTATAACACAATACAAGACACATTACAATTGACCCTATTCTAACCTGACCTGACCCTACCCCTAACCGTATTCCCCCCCCCCCCCCCACCCCTATCCCCCCCCCCCCCCCCATACTCCCCGCCCCGCCTAACTCGCTATTCGCAAAACGCTCATCGCTCGTCCATCTTGAACCGCTCAAGAGAAGATAAAAGTCTCCTCGAGGAAAAAAAAGCACCACCAGCAAGGGGACGCCATTCCTCCCTGGGAGAGATGATAGCCCTCCCCCAGAAACACTGTCCCTGACGCGCTGTCCCTGAAACCCCGTCCTGACAAGAAAACAGGCTCCCTCAAGAGCAAACACTGTCCCTAGAGACGACTGTCCCTTTCAGAAAGACTGCCTTCTTGAGGAAATCTGTCCCCTCGAGGAAGACTGTCCCCTGAGAGAAGACTGTCCACTGAGACAAACAAAGTCCTTCTCCAAAAGCAAACACCGTCCCCTCCAAAGACAGACTGCCCCCCTAGAGAACCCGAAAGTCTCCCCTCGAGGACATCAGATCTTCCTCAAGCAACCCTTCCTGCAAAAGGACAAACAAAAGCCGTCCCCCCAAAACGTTCCTCCCATAAGGCTTTCCCGGAGAAAGGAATCCCCTCAAAGATTCCTCGGGAGAGCTAACCCCCCCCGGAGGTTTTCACTCTTCCAAGAGAAAGCAAGATTCCACCCTCCTCCAATACATACTTCCCCAAAGACCCCCCTTCAAACACACCCTCTTTCAAAACACTTTCCCCCTTTGTCCCCCACCTTCCTCCAATGCAACCTGCCTCAGAAGTTGTCCCCTCGAAACATCCTCGCCCAGTATTCCCCCAAATCAAGTCAAGGATTCCCCCGGCCCAGACTCCATCAAAACCCCTAATCCACCAGCACCGCATCATCATCCTCATCCCCATCAATACTCTCCTCATACACACTCCCATCCATATCATCCGCTTTCCCCATCGTCTCATTCGCAATCACCGTCGTCGACTGGCTCACCCGCCGAGCATACATGCCCCCCTCCCCACCATGCCCATACTCATCCACCCTGTCCAGTTCCTCCTCCCCATCTCCATCATCAATCTCCTCCTCCACCCCTTCCACATCATCAATCTCCTCCTCCCCATCATCAATCTCCCCATCGTCGATCTCCTCCTCCTCCATCCTCCTCCTCATGCTCGTACCTCGCGCAGCAGTGGCATGCCCCTCATCTTCCACACTCCTATCATCCCCCTCATCATCAATCTCTTCTTCGACACCCCGCGTGTCATACCCGTCGTGGTGGTCGTGGTGGTGGTGGTGGTCGTGATGGTCGTGGTGGTCGTGGTGGTCGTGGTGGTCGTGGTGCTCGTCGTGATGGTCGTCGTGGTAGTGCTCCTCGTAAGTATCCTCATACTGCAGCGACACATCCGCCTCGTCGTGCTCTCCGCCGTCCGCGTGCATCCCTCCCATGCCTCCCTCGAATCCCTCGTCGTGCACCTCCTTCACCTCAACGCCGCCCTCCTTGTTCGCACGCGCATGGCCAACCCCTCTTGATCCCGCCGTCACCGCGGCATTCATCACCTCGTCCTCCACATCCTCCATAATCGAGTCGTCCTTGTCCATCATCCCGCCCCAGCTGCGCCCGCGATGAGCGTTGCTAACCCTCGTCCGCGCACTATTGCTTCTCGCGATCTGCGGCGTGCTCTTCGTCGGATCGCCCATCTGACCGAGCGACGCAATACGCCTTCCCGCTCCATGGGCCCCAAGAATCCCGGGCCCCCCCGCAGCGACCCCCGCGGCCGGCTTCTTCACGCGCTTGCGGTTCATAGCCTCGGCGCCCTTCTTGCCGCCACCACTACCACCGCCGCCGTTGCCGCCCTTGCTGCCGTAGATGAGCACCCGCGAGTGGTCCATGATCCCGTTGAGGATACGGCGCTCCAGGCTCTCCGCCCGCTGCTCCATCTCGTGCAGCTCGTCCCGACGCAGGCGCAGCGCCGTCTCCAGCGATGACACGTCGCCCGTCAGTCGAGTCCGCTGCTTAATCAGGCTCTCATTTTCGATCCGCAGGCTCTGCGTGCTCCGCCGCAGGTGCTCCTCCTCGTCTCGCAGGCGCAGTACCGTCACCTCCGTCGACTCCCGCTCCGACCGCGCCTTGTCCAGCGCCGCCGTGTTCTCGATGAGCGCCCGCTCCAACGTCTCCCGCTCCGTCAAGTTGTGCTGCAGCTGCGCCGCGATGAAAGCCGACAGCTCCGCCGCCGACTTGACCACCGATTCGTGCACCTTGTCCAGCATCTCGAAGCGGCTCACCGCCTCCACCGCCGCCTCGCTCTGCGTCGTCAGCCGGTCCAGCTTCAGGTGCACTCGGCTATCGTTATACCGGTTGTCAATCAGGTGGTCCAGCTTCTCGTTCACGCGACTGTCGTCGTACTTCTCCGGCTGCGGGATCAGCGCCCGCATCGCCTCCGACGTGGGCTGCGCCTCGAGCTTGCCCCGGAGCTCCGCGACCGACGTCCTCGAGTGCTCGAAATGGTCGCCGACCATTCCGAGGATGCCCTTGACCGCGTCCAGGATCTGGGGCTGGAACTCGTTGACGCCGCCGGACAGGCTCTCCACGGCGGTGATGGCCTCGCGGATCTGCTCGCGCGTCTGCCGGTGCTCCGTCCTGCCCTCGACGTGGTGCTCGTCCGCGCGGACCGAGAGCTCCTCCACCTTGGTGTGTACGGCCTTGGACGCTTCCTCCATCTTTTCGAGGCACTCCGTGACCGCGCAGCCCAGGGTGTCGATCAGCAGCTTCAGCTCCTCCGTCACGGCCTTGTTGCTCGTCAGGGCCGTCTCGGTGAGCACGTCTCGCGCCTCGGCGGCCTGCCCCTTCTCGTCAATGAGGACGACGAGTTGCTCGTGCTTGTTGAGCAGCTCGGCAACTTTCTCGTCAATCCGGCCCCGGATCCGGTTGGTCGCCTGCTCGAGCTTCTCGTTGGCCTCGACCCTCGATCCGCCCAGCGCCTCCTTAGAGATGGCGAACTCGCCCTTCATCTGGCTCAGCATCTCCCGGACATCGGCGCCGACGTTCTCGTTCCTGGTGATCTTCTCGCTCATCGAGTTCATCAGCTGCCGGAGCGCCTCCGCGCTGGTGGCGCCCAGCGCGAGCTTCGTCCTCAGCTCCGTCTGGAGGTCCTCGAGGAAGGCCTTGACCTCGGCGACCCTATCCTTGACGCCGTTCATCTCGGCATGCCGCTCGGCCGTGGCCTTGGACGACGAGTCGTTGTACGCCACAAAGGTCTGCTTCGCGTCCCTCAGCACCGCCTCGAGCTTGCCGAAGTCGTCCTTGGTCGAGATGGCCGACAGGTCCATCGACGCCAGCCCCTCGACGGCGGCCTTGATCTCCAGCGTCACCGCCTCGACGGACTCGACGTCATGCTTCGTCACCTTGTCCGGGTTCTTGAGCTCCCTCTCGATGCTGCTCTTGACGTCGCCGAAGCCGTCGGTCAGCTTCGAGATGAGCAACCCGAGGTTCGACACGTCCTCTCGCTGCGACAAGTTGGGGATCGACTCCAGCTTGCTCTGCATCTGGGTGCTCAGGGACTTGAGGCTGTTGCGCGTGTCCAGGAGCAGGCTCTCCACGTTATCGATGTGTTCCTTGCGGACGCTCTGATCGCCGTCGAAGAAGTCGTCCAGGCGCGACTTGGTGTTGCGCACAATCGTCTCGATCGCCTCGACATCGTCCCGCGAGGGCATGTCCACCATAAACTGCTGCTGGGCCGAAGACGCTGAGCCATCTTTTGTTGCTGTTGTTGTTGCTGCTGCAGCTTCTTCTCCTGCTGCCGTTGCTGTGGTCTCCGGAGAATCGTTCTTGGAGGAAGCGTGCTGCGCGCTGCTCGCTTTCTTTCCATCCGATGACGATGGCGTTTTCGACTCCCGCGTCGTCGTCGCCGTCGCCTTCGTCGTCTTGATCTCCTCGACGCTCTGCTTGATGTTGCGCAGCATCTCCTCGAGGTTCGCCAGGTCCGACCTCTTGAGCACCTTGGTCGCCGGCTCGATCACCTCGACTGCCTTGTGCAGCTGCCCGATGAGCACCTCGAGGTTCTTGATGTCGTCGCGCTTGATGGCGTCCGTCGCTACGAGCGCCATGTCCTTGGCCGGGTCGCGCCACGCCGTCATGGCCCTGTCCGCGCTCGTGTCGCGTATCGTCTCGATCTCCGACTTGACCGACTTGAGGCCGTCGTGGAGCGCGTCGAGGATCTCGTCGTTGGCCGTCAGGTCGCCCGGCTTGTTCGAGATCTTGTCGAGGCTCGCGCGGACGTCGCTGAGCCCCTCGTTGAGCGCGTCCAGGATGTCCGTCGTGTCGGGCCGGGGGCGCTTCATCTCCTTGTGGAGGTTGCTGAGCCCGTTGCGCAACGTCTCGAGCATCTCCTCGCTGCTGATGCCCGCCATGTGGTTGGAGGCGAGTGGGGGGGGAGCTGGGACCATGGATGAGTTGACAATGTCTCTCAGACCCTCCAACTCGGTTTGGAGCTGCTCACGGGACTTGGAGTTGGCCTGCGTCACCAGCTCCGACACCTCCGCCTTGAACTCCCCCAGCGACTTGAGCAGGTCGCCCACGAGGTCCTGGCTGGCCTGCTGCTGGCCCGGAGCGGCGCCCGCCGCTGCGACGCGGTCGACGTACTCCTCGATGGCGATGCGCAGGCGGTCCAGCCCGCCCTGCGTGGCGGCCTCCTTGTTGCTCTGCGAGAGGATCCTAAACTCGAGCTTCAGCGTGTCCATGATGTCGTTGAGCCGCGAGACGATCTCGCCGTCGGCCCCGGAGGAGATGGCCGGCAGGGTCTTGCTGCCGGCCCGCCCGAGCTCCAGGTCGTGGAGCCCCTCCTTGACGGCGTAGATCATGTCCTCCCGGGTGAGGTCCCCGCCGGCCGAGGGCGCGAGCGGGAATTCGAACTCCTCGAGGCACTCTCGGACGGCGTCCATTATCTCGTCGCGCGAGAGCGAGGTGGCGGCGTTGTCGACCTGGGGGGGCACGAAGTGCTTGAGGCCCTCGACCACGGCCGTGAAGACCTCGTCGCGGGAGGCGCCGTTGGCGGACTGATGGCGAGACTCGTACTCATGGAAGCCCTGCTTGAGGCACTCGAGGACCTCGTCGCGGCCGAGGCCGATGTGCTGGACCTCGATCTCGGGCTTGTAGTTCTCCCACGCCTCGCGCACGGCCTCCATGACGTCGTCTCGGTTGAGGTCGGGGACCCCCTTGGCGGTCTCGTTGTCCTTGAGGGCGTTGCGCAGCGCGTTGTACACCTCCTGGTAGTCGACGGCGTTGTGGTGCTTTTCGGCGGTGGCGGCGGCCGCCCGGCGGTGCTCGCGGAGGACGTGGTTGAGCTGCTCCTTCATCTGCTCGAGACCCTCGTCGATCACCCGGGACACGTCGTCCTTGCTGGCCCACGAGGGGGGTGGGCCCCCGGCGTCGCCCGCGTGGCCGATGTCCTCGAGCCTCTTGCCCAGCTCGCGTCCCATGCCGAGGACCTCGCCGCGGAGCTCCCTGACGAGGGCTTTGACCTCTGCGGTGAGGCCGCCGCTCTGGGAGACGCTGTCCTTGACGGATCGGATAATGTTGAGGACGTCTTCGTTGAGGAAATCGGCGCCTTTGCTCGAAGAGGGTCCGGTCGAGGCGCGAGCGGTGCCGTCCTTAATCAGTCGTTGCGCCCCGTGGCCCGGGGCGTTGAGGTCGAGGGTGGTATCGTCGAGGCTCATCCTACCTCCGACGCCGCCGCCGAGAGGGACGATGGCGGTGTCGGAGAGCGAAGTCGAATGCGAGCGGAGGTAGTGGACGAGCTCATCAATTTTCTTTGCCGTGGCCATGCCCCCTAATTTCTCAGATAGCTCCGAGAGCTGGCCGACGAGCGACTCCTGACCGTCTCGCGTGCCGAGCCCGCGAAGAATCCTCTCGAGAAGGGCGATGGTGGCGCTGTTGTCCCCTCCGCTGCTGCTGCTGCTGCCGCCGCCGACGAGGGACGGGGTGCTGACGGAGACGCCGTCGAGGGACTCGGCGAAGCTCTTGGGGGAGCCCGTGCGGGGCAGGTTGTAGGTCGTCCGGGCGCTGGTCGGCGACACGGTGTGCGGCTTGTTGTCGAGATAGTAGCCGCCGCCCGTGCCACCACCGCCACCGCTGTACGAGTCCCGCTGGGCGAGCTTGGCCGACTGGTCGTGAATGTTGCCGAGGAGGTCGCGGAGGCTCTTGCGAATGTCCTCGTCGCGGGTGTTGGTGGCCTCCTTGAGGCTGAGGAGGTCGGTGGCGTTGTCCCTGCTCCGGCGGCTGAGGGCGGCCATCTCGCGCTGGAGGGACTGGGCGATGGCCGTGAGGGCGATCATCTGGGCGGAGAGGTTCTCGAGGCTGGCGGGGCCGCCGCCCCTCTGGCCGTTGGTGATGTTGGCGAGCGGGGGCTCGGGGCCGCCGACGCCGGCGCCGGCGCCGAGGCCCTCCTTGGCCGGCGAGGTGCCGCTCATGTTCTGCAGGGCGAGCATGGTCGACGACTGCGGGGGCGTATTCTCTCCGAGGATGCTGCTCTGGGTGGTCGGCCGGCGGCCCGTGGTGGGCCGGACGATGGGCGTGATGTTGGTGTGTAGGGAGGGGGCGGAGAAGTTGACCTCTGGGTTCTCGTAGATGCGAGGCTCGAAGGTCATGGAGTGTCTGTTCCTCATGGGGGGCGGCGTCGTCGGCCTGTAGGGCGGTCGGTCGGGGGACTTGATGAAGCTGTCATTGCTGCCGAAGGTGACGGCGGCGGCGGTGGCATTGTTGACTGACGCTGGCCCTGACGAGGGCGTCGCGCCCGCATTGGACTCGAGCCTCATGCTCATGTCTCGGACAGAGCCGCTCTGCAGGCGACGGTGGGAGCCCTGGCGGCCGTTGAGCCCGCCCTTTTCGTGGATGAACTCCCTGGAGCGCTTCGTCGATGGGGGCATGAAGTTGCTTTCGCGCGCGCGCTCGGTCAGCGCGGCGTGAGCCGATGCTATCAGGCTCGAGGTGCTGGCGCGCGCTGACGCTGCCACGCCAGGCGACTGCGGATTGAGCGGCAGGGGCGGCGGTGCCCGGTCGGGGTCGGAGCTGTCCCACCTGAGGGACAATTATCGCGTCAGTCTGGCTGCCATTGGTGAGGAGATCGTGGGGATTGAGGGGAGGGGAGAGGGTGAGGATATGGGGGAGAGAGGGAGGAGTGGAAGAGGGGAGAGGACAGCCGAGGGGAGCGCACATTGGGACTGTCCTTCTGCCTGGCTGGTCCGAGGAGGAGGAAAACTGGTTTCTGAGATATCGCTCCCCATCCATGGAGCGTCCCCTCTCCGGGTGAGGCATATCTTCGGTGGCTGGCCTCGGCCGCGGGCGAGTTGGCAGTCAGTCGGCGACGAGGATTGCGGTCTGCGCCGCTGCCAACGAGTTGGTTTGCAAGGACGACGCTATGCTGGGAGGTGGAGGTGGAGGAGGATCAAGACCAGGAAGAAGAGAAGTAGAACAGTGGTAGGTCGTAGGTCTCGAAGGAGGAAGAGGGAGGAGAGTGAGGGAGACGTGGCAGTAGGAGTCGCGTAAGGGCGTATGCGTGTGTGTGTGCAGCGTGAATGTTGTTGTTGTTGTTGTTGTTGTTGGTGTTATTGTTGTTGTTGTCGCGGACGATGATTATGCGGTGCTATTCCCCTCGACCTGCTGCCTGTGCGTGCAGGCCGGCTGCGATCCCGAGCGTCGTTGGAGGGGAGAGGAAGAACAGTATCTGCCCTCTGGATCGCTTCTCGCGCAGTGGCGGTCTTGCAGGAGGAGGAAAGCAGGTCGCTGGCGACACACTTGGTACGAGGATGAGAACGGGTATGCGTTGGAGTTGGCGAACGAGTACGGAGTACGGAGTATGCTAGGGAACATGAATGGAGTGAATGCTGGATGCTGGTGGAATTGGGTGGGTACTCCGTATAGTAAGTCATAACCGGGGGTGTGAGGGAATGGACGAGGTTGGTCGACGATCGTCGCAGACTCTCTCTTCCATCTGTCCATCCACCATCCACTGTCTGTCCCTCCATTCGCCCATTCGCCCATTCATTCCCCCATCCAGTCGTCCCTCCATCCATACCCTCCATCCATGCCCTCCATCCCTCCCTCCATCCATCCATTCGTCCAGGCCCAGCCGTCGATGCCATCCAGGACTGATCCATCATCCTTGTCTCCATGCTTCCTCACTCACGCCGCCAGCCAATCAAAGGGGGAAAGGCCGGCCTTTGTTTGTGGTACCGGGAAGTATCACCACCGTCAGCGGTTGCGGGGCAACGGACAGCCAACTTTGTACAAGTACAGTTACATGTGGTCAGTACTACGGGGTACATAGTACATAGTACTACCTAGGTAGTACTTTACTGTACTAACCTCCTCGGAGTAAGGGATGCTCCAAGGGACGACTCCAGGGCACGGGAACTCCCCCAATCCATTCAGGGGAATCCACTGAAGAAGCATGACGCCGAGAGCAAGGACGAACAAGGGCTGCCAGGGCTGCCAGGGCCGCCTGGGTTTCTGCAGCGGCTGGAACCTCGTGGTCCGTGGGTCGCTGTCGGACCCGACACCAACGGCTACGCATGGAAGCGCCCACTTGGCGGGAGGCCCCAGTCGTCGGACGGGCAGGCCGGGGTCAGGACGTGCTAATTACAAGTGCAGAAGCAGAGCCAGAGCCAGAGCCAGAGCCAGAGCCAGAGCCAGAGCCAGAGCCAGAGCCAGAGCCAGAGCCGGAGCTAGTGCCAGAAGCAAGAACAGAAGCAGAAGCAGAAGCAGAAGCAGAAGCAGAAGCAGAAGCAGAAGCAGAAGCAGAAGCAGAAGCACGTCCAGAGCCGCCATCAGCATCAGCATCAGCATCAGCATCGGCATCAGCATCGGCATCAGCATCGGCATCAGCATCAGCACTACGGAGTATGGAGCACCTGGCAGTATGACCCATGCTCACCATCAGCCATCAAGCGTGCTTCTTCCTGTTGGTGTTCCTTCATATCGTTTGATTGATATTCGCAATGTCACAAAATGATATACAAGAGTTGAGTCGTCTATGAGCCCCATCTACTTCGTACTCCGTACGGAGTCCGTCGTCCATCGTAGACATCCCACCGCCGTCTACTCCGTACTCCGCATTCCATACGAGGAACACGGCGATTCTACCCCGTACTCCCCCGTACCTACCCCGGGTCTCCATTGGTTTGGGCCGTCCTCACAGTCCCCATCCACCTCTCGGATCCCGCCAAAAAGCCGACCGTCGCTACCGGCACTTCATGCCTCTCAGTCATACCATAAGTAATCCTCACTGCGATATCCGCGAAAACCCAACGCGCCGCTCGTTTTGTGTTTCGTCTCGCATTTGGTGTGTTGCAAGAAGTCGTCGACGCTGAAAAAACCCGTGGCACATGTCTATGCTCTCGGAACACACCGCACACCCACATCTATTCCGCTCCGCTCTATTTGCTGATCATGGTGTCGAACGCGGGGATCAGGGTCTGTGCAAGCCAGAAAGAGAACACCAGCTTGGGACCCGTCATGAGAAGCTGCCAAGACGTCAGTCTGATCCCTCCAAAAAAAATAGCAGCTAAGAAAAACGACGCTGTCGAAACAAAGGGCTGATGTACACACCTTGGGAACAAGCCCCTTGAAGAAACTCGACAAGCCCTCGTTCTTCGCCATATTCGCCAGGATCCGGAACCCGCTCTCCGGGTTCTCAAAGTTCCGGTTCTGGATGCGCGTCTTGATCACGTCCAGCGGCGCCGAGACCACCAGCGACGCCGACGCGCCCGCGATCGACGCCACGAAGTTCTGGTACCACGACGCCTTGTTGTAGTCCTGCAGCTGGAACAGGTATTCCTTGGCGAACGCAGAGCCTCCGAACAGCTGCACGGGGGGGGGATTGTCTCAAGTCAGCGCGGGCTCGTCTTGGCGGCCATCCGCGGGGGCGGGGTTCAATCTGCATCCGCAGCGCTGAAAAAAAAAACAGGAGAAACCCAAGAAGAGAAGACGAAAAGAACAAAGAACACATCCCTTTCCTCCACTGCATCAAGGGAACACCATCAATCTTCACTCATAAAATTGGGACGGCACGAACCGCAAAGGAACCAGGGGCGTTTCGCGCCGCCGTCCATCCCCATCCTCTGTAGAGGCCGAAGCCCTCGTCCGCGACGATCTTGAGGACGCCTCGCCCGCGGAAGGCCTCAGGGTTCGTCTGGCGCTTGATCTTGAGCACGTCCAGCGGCAGCAAGACGATCTCTCCGATTCCGATCAAACTGTTCTGGGTCAGCATTTCCCCCCCTGGTTCTTCTCACCTGTTTCTTTTCTTCTCTCCCTTCTCTCTTCACCCCCCTCCCACACCACCCTCCCCAACCCCCCTTTCTCTGCCTTTTTTGTCATCCTCCCAACTGGACCTCTGAACTCACCTGCCCGCAGTCGAGTGCATGATAGCCTTGCCCGTCTTCTTGCCAAACGCCCCCTCAAACTCCTTGCCGTAGTGCTTCGCCAAGAAGTCCCGCGCCATCGGCTGCCCGCCGTACTTGTATATCCTCTGCAGCACCTTGTATCCGGCGGCGTACCCGAGGCCGGGGAAGAGCGAGATGAACTTGCGCGCGGCGGGCGCGCCGGCCTTGTCCTTGAAGATGACCTTGTTGAGCTCGGCGGCGTTGGCGATCCTGGTCTGGTTGCTCATCAGGCGCTTTGCAATCGTGTCGACCTGTGCCACGCCAAGAGAAACAAGAAGACACACTGCATTAGCCCTGGACTTCCGACAATGGCAGTCCTCCCCCTCGATTGCTGCGACCCCCCCCCCCCTCTGCTTCCCGGCCTCGACCCTGAAAAGTTTGGACCTACGGGGTGGAAAATGGCGAGCTCGGCGAAACCAGCAGATCCTACATCGAGTTGTGAGCCATGCGATGCCGTCTACATCCTGCCCTTCCGCCCATCGCTTGCGACGAATCTCTCCAAGACAAGTCCAGTGAGGATCATGGACCGAGGGAAAATCAAATTGATAGAGTCCACTCTGCGACAGTGCCACTCGTGCAACGACGTACCTGATCCCAGCAGTCGAGCCAGGTTCGACTCCTTCTCCCTCCCCACGGTTCCGGCTGCGGGAGACATCGTCCTCGTCCTATCGTCTGGGTATCTCCCCCTCCAACAAGCAAAGAAAATAGGAGAAAAATCGAACAGAAAAAAACAAATTGGACAGCTGGCTGCAAGGACGAGGACGGCAATGGTCGATCGCAATCGGAAACCCGTCAAGTCGATATCGGCGCGTGGCCTGGCGATAGATGTATCGAGTCTTGGAGTTTAGTATGACGGCTGGCGTGAAGGGCACATCCGAAAAATTTATCCCTCAGAATGGCTGCATCCATTGAGCGAGCATATGTTCCATCCATTGGCAATCGGCAGGTGCAGCGCCTGCAGCGATAAGCGGCGCGCCTTCCGCGATCGCAGCATCGGCGCTCGACCGGCAGGATGGATTGTGTACTTCTACGATACCGATACCATGTGCAGGGATGAGAGCTTGTCCTCGTACTCTACGGGTACTCCACGAGGACAGTGCGTGGAGGGCCTCGACCGTCTTCGTTCTAGCGGGCTCTATCCTGGACCTGGGGACTTCCAGCGACAGCGGCTGCCCCGCGTGATCGCTGGCATAGGGGAACGGCCTGTCCAAAGGCGCTACATTCCGCACTGTGCTCTCAGTGGGACAATTGATCCATGGAACGACCTCACTCCGAGTCACCACGATGGCTTCATCCAGGTGGATACTGTAGGTACATGTAGATGGGTGGATCAATTTCCTTCACTCCATGGCCAACACTCAACACCATCTTCCTCAGAAAGAGACATCTCAGAGAAATGGATTGTCGTCCTGATGCATCTCCTGTATCCAAATCAGAAGAGAGCAATTTCCAGATTTTGGCCATGATAGTGTACATGCAATGCCCCTGAGGGCCCATCCGCACCCTTCCGGACCGTCCAGTCAGTCATGTTGCAAGTAAAGGATCCAGTTCCGACCATCTGGCATGATCCACACCATGAGACGAGCACCCTCAGTGCCTAGTAGTCCCGCAGCACGGCCACCGACTCGTCCAGCCGCGTCACCTGCCCCAGCAGCTTCTTCTGCTCCTCCAGATGCCGCACGTACTTGTTGTAGTGCTCCGCCGTCATCACCTCCTCCTCCTTTCCCTGCACGTCCTGCCGCCCCACAAACGTCAGGACGTTGCGCTCCCGGTGCCGCTCCACCGCCAGCGTCTCCAGGCACCGCACCATGCTCTTGTAGATGTCGTCCAGCAGCTGCGCCTGCGTCCGCTCCCGGTCGAAGAACCAGAAGAAGAGCGTCCGGTTCGCCACCCGGCTGTTGTCCTTGGGCACCTCCTGCACGTCCACCAGCCCCGCCATCTGCATCGCCAGCATCTTCGCCTGCACGTCCGCCTTCTTCATCAGCGCCGCCGACGGCAGCATCTTCTCGTCCATCTTGCCCTTCTCCCGCAGGATCCGCGTCAGCCGCAGGCCGTGCCGCCCAAACGACTGCTCGATGAAGGCGTTCAGCTCCGTCTCCCGCAGCCGCTCCATCAGCGGCTCAAAGTCCACCGTCCACTGGCCCCGGCTCATCGTCCCGCAGTGCCGCACGAAGTGGTGCTTGCTCTCTGCCAGCAGAAGGAGGTGCTGCCGCAGCTGGTCCAGCCGGCTGTCCGACGACGAGGACGACGACGTCGTCGCCGAGTCCTCGAACTTGACCTTGGTCGGCCGGGCTCCGTTGGCTTTCGACACGGCGCGCGATTTCGACGACACCACCACGTCCGAGTCGGAGTCGGAGTCGCCGCCGCCGCCGCGGCCAAAGGACCGCCCCCGGCTGGGTCCCGCGTCCGAGTCGTCCGAGTCGACGTCCGCCACCACGGGCGCCGTATGGATCTTCTCCGCGCTCTGGTAGTCGATCTTGTCCTTGGGCGCCTTGCCGATGCCCGTCGCCACGTTCGTCTCCGCGTCGAGGTGCTCATAAAGCTCCAACGTGGTCACCACGGCTTCCGGCCGCGGCTCGTCTCCCAGCAAGGGGTCTGGGCGACATCTCGACAAGTCGGACGTCAGGAGCTCCAGCATCAGTCGATAGATTTCGCCCGTCACCTCCCCAAGAGTATCCGCCGCAAATTCCGCTAGCCGCTGATTCCGCAGCTCAACCAGACATTTCTCGTAGTTGATTCTGACGACGATGTTGGGCTACAGCTTGGTCAGATAGGTGTTCATTTGTTGCTCCGAATGATTGGAAAGGGGAAAGAAGGAAAAAGGGGCGAGGGGAGGAGGGGGATTTTGGGGCAGGGCCTCACATTCAGAGGAGAGCCGTCGCCGTCGTCAAACGAATGGGTCTCTCCGTTCTGCAGCTTCCTCCGCTTCGACACCGGGCCGCCGTACTGATCGAGCTGCCTCTTAAGACCCTTGCTCTGATCCCTGAACGTCCTGTACTGCTCCATGATCTGCCGCTGCTGCTCGATCTTGGTCTTGCTGACCTTCTCCCCGGGGCCCGTCTTGGTGACCTCCTGCTCGATCTCCTGATAGACTTCGTGCGGATTGCGGAAGGAGGCCGGCCGCACGGCCTCCACGATCTCGGACCGGATCAGCCGAGACAGCACATCGTGGAGCTCGGACTCGGACTGGATGAGGCCCACGGACGACCCGTTAGCCCCGTTCACGTGGCCGTTGGATCTGGGCGCCCGGGACTCGAAGGCGTGCGTCAGCTCGGCGATGCGCGCGTACCCGAGGAGCATCAGCGTCTGGACGAGGTCCCTCTCGGCCGTGCCGTACTGGCGCTCGATCATCTCGAGGATCTTGCCAGACCGCACGAGGTTGTAGCAGGCATCGGCGTTGACCTCGTAAAAGGTGCGCTTCGGGTCGTCGCCGGTCGTGTGGTGGTAGAGCAGGTTCTGCTGGATCAGGACGCCCAGGCCATTGCGGACGTATCGAGGGCCGAGCTGCGTGTACTGGCCTATCTGCTGGAGGGTGGATCGGCCCTTGGTGAAGAGCGACGCCAGAATCCGCTGTAGATATTGAAGATTCGAAAGATCAGCTCATCGACTCATGCGATGATCACGGGCGTTGGAGTCACAGGGCCGGTGCTCGGTGGCAGATCGTATCCAAGACGTACCGAGGGGAGTTCGCCATAGAGGTCGTTGACTAGGAGAGCACAGAGCTCAGCCGCATGTTTTGTCTGAAGCCTGCGGCTTAGCATGTGATCGATGGAGGCCGGGACAGGAAGGAGTTGATGCTGCTGATGATGGTGATGGACGGGCTCGAACTGGCAGCCGCAGAAGACTCACGACGAACATCGCTTGCTCCTAGAGATCCTCTCACTATCTCTAGAGCAGTCACAATGGCTACCGCAGAGTCATCGAATGCGCGCCACGTCCTGGGGGTGCAACCTTGAAAAAGAGAAGAAGGGAGGGAGGAGGGAGAGGGGTAATTCAACGGGGTCAGAAGGATATAATCGTTGCCGGCTGTCGAAGGAGGCCAAGAGGCGATGGCACGCGATGATTCTGCAGAAAAGTTGATGCAGGCTGGTCCTGGCCGAGCGCATTCGCCAATGTTTTTTTTGGTGGAGGATCAATGCGCTTGGAATTGCATGGCGTTGAGGTCGTTGACGGGTGGGAGGTCTTTCCAGGTATTGATGAGTAGCGATGGCCCCTGAACGCGCGCAAAGTCGCCAGGCTCTACATGTATATACCCCGCAGTACTCCAGCCCCTCCCAACCTCGGACTGGACTGGACATGGAGTCTTCATGTTCCATTCAAGCGCGATTCATTGAACATGAACATTCAATTGCGGACATCACTGACTCACCTACCCTGGAGCATACATCTTGGCCCCTTCATGTTCCGCATTCCGTCAGCGAATCACGTGAGCAACATCTTGTCATGCAACTGCAGCCGAAAATTAGACGGGAAAGCTGGATGAACGAGGGACTTCCCATTTTTTGGCGATCCCGCATCCATTGCCTCGATCGACGACCATCGACGACGACGACGACGACGACGACGACTGGACGAAGACGACGCCTCGACGGCTGCGAAATCGTGCTCCACCTCTCCTCTGCCTCTCGCCTTCTCGCCTGCTCCCCCCACCAAGCCATTGACCATGTCAACGAGAACGTCTCTCGCGAGGGCCGCGCAGCTTGCCGCCCGCCGGTCCGGCGGCTCCCAGCGACGGGGCTTTGCTGCCGCCGCCGCCTCGGCCGGGCTCTTCGAGACCAAGGACGTCAATGGCCTGAGGGCTGCTTCGCGGGACGCCCACGGGCCGACGACGACGCTTACCGTGGTGGCTAAGGCTGGAACCAGGTACCAGCCGCTGCCTGGTCTGGCGTACGCCCTGGAGCAGTTTGCGTTCAAGGTATGGTGGTGGTGGGGATGATGACGATGGTGGTGGTGGAAGAGGTGATGGGGGGTGGTGATGGTTCGCGATGATGTTTGTGGTGGAGGACACCCCGCATCGCATGATCGGCGGCCGGCGCAAACTTGAAGCTAATTGTGTCTGTCTCTTCTTCTTCTCCTCCTCCTTGTCTTGTCTCACAGAGCACCGAGCGACGATCTGCCCTTCGCATACAGCGCGAGTCGGAGCTTCTCGGCGGCCAATTGGGTGCCTACCACACCCGTGAGGCCGTCTTCGTCGAGGCCCGCTTCCTGCGCGACGACCTGCCCTACTTCACCGAGCTCCTCGGCGAGGTCGTCTCGTCGACCAAGTACACCAGTAGGTCCTGACGACGGCAATGCTTGATCCATGTACCTGGCTACCTGCCTGCCTGCCTGCCTGCCTGCCTGCCTGCCTGCCTGCCTGCCTGCCTGCCTGCCTGCCTGCCTGCCTGCCTGCTCACCCACCCACCTGGCACTCCCGTTCTCAGCTCCTTTGCGGCCCCCGCTAATCCCTTCTGCGCACAGCCCACGAGTTCCACGAGGACGTCGAGCGCGTCCTCCCCTACAAGCAGGCCGCCGTCAACGCCGACGTCCCTGCCGTGGCCCTCGAGAACGCCCACTCCGTCGCCTTCCACACCGGCCTCGGCGCCCCGCTGAACCCGTCCCCCACGACCCCGTTCGGGCGATACGTTAACGAGGATTACGTCGCCACCTACGCCGACGTCGTCTACTCGCGGCCCAACCTTGCCGTCGTCGCCGAGGGCGCCGACGCCGACTCCCTCCACAAGTGGGTCGGCCAGTTCTTCAAGGACGTCCCTGCCGCCCCCCGCTCCGGGCAGGCCCTCCGCGCCGAGGCCACCAAGTACCACGGCGGCGAGCAGCGCACGGCCCACACCGGCGGCAACGCCCTCATCGTCGCCTTCCCCGGCTCGAACACCGCCGTCTCCAAGCCCGAGATCGAGGTCCTCGCCGCCCTCCTCGGCGGCGAGTCCACCATCAAGTGGTCCCCCGGCTTCAGCCTCCTCGCCAAGGCCACCCGCGGCATCGCCGGCGTCTCCGTCTCGACCTCCAACCTCGCCTACTCCGACGCGGGGCTCTTCACCATCCAGCTGACGGGTGCGGCCCCGTCCGTTCGCAAGGCGGCCGAAGAGGCCGTCAAGGCCCTTAAGAGTGTCGCCGCCGGCGCCGTCCCCAAGGAGGACGTCGCCAAGGCCATCGCCACGGCCAAGTTCGCCATCCTGGAGAAGGCCCAGAGCCGCACCTCCAGCATCCTCTCGGCCGGCTCCGACCTGATCCACGCCGGCGCGGTCGCCGATGCCGCCGCCCTGGCCAAGTCCCTCGACGCCGTCACCCCCGAGAAGCTCAAGACGGTGCGTCGCCCCCTCATCCCCCTCGACCCCTCCTCACCAAACAGGAGAAAAAGAGAGAAAAGGAAAAGTATCCTGTTCTGATGCACTGACAATGCAATGTAGGCCGCCAAGATCCTCCTCGATGGAAAGGCCACCGTCTCCACGGTCGGCGACCTGTTTGTGCTACCGTACGCCGAGGAGCTGGGTCTGCGGGTATGAAGAGGGAGCCTTGCGAAGCGGAAAAGCGTGTAACAACAATGCGTGGTCTTGACTAGAAAAAAGGGGCGAAAGTCCACTGTTCGGGCCTTCCCTCTCGATCCCGTCTTTGCGTGATGCTCGCCCTCGTGCTCTTTACTCCTCATCAGGGAGCGACGGGCTTTGCTCAAAATTCAATGTCTACAGGTACCTACTCCGCCCTTTGAAGGCACTTTCATTGACTCGCACGTTGTCGCATGCAACCCTCAGCGCTGAAGGCCACTGCCATCATATGAGATGAGGGTCGAAGGATCCACGAGCCGCAACAGCTGCCATTCACTGACAGCCTTAGTAGAAGCCTAGCTCCGTGCCTACCTAAATACATGTACAAGGCCGTGATTCCTGTATCCACAAGCCCATCGTTTCTCCAGTACTATAGCCCCACCATCTTCATCTTCCAAGTACACCTTCTTCCAGGCAAGCCTACTACTAGGTCTGGGCAGCCATATAGGTAGGCACCAGGACATCCATCTCAGGCATGGAGGCAGTAGTACGGAGCCAGTTCGGAGCATTTCGGGGGCTCCCGTCGTTCCTGTGCCTGAGTCAGGAGGGTGCCGTCGACAGGGGGCTACTGGTGTGTACTGGCTAGAGGTCTTTTGGCCTAGGGGGCACGGCTTTCACTCCTACGGCTCGCCCGGGAGACGATGGATCATGGATGGAGGACACGTGCGCTGTGAAATATGAGGGAAGCTCGTCGACTACCAGGTATCCAGAAGAGCAGGGTGTGCTGGATGAGTACTACATGTACTGAGTACTACTACCTAGGAGAGAGTATGGCGACGAGGACTAGTAGTACCTAGTAATGCCGACCGTCAGGATGGGAGTTTGGCGTCCGGGGCTGCCGGGTGTTGACGTGGACTCTTCCAACCCCAACGCGGTGGAAGATCAAGCTCGAACAAGCAATGCACTCCGCATCCTGCGAAACGTCAAACGGGGTGGTAGGTACGGAGTACATAGTAGTTGATCAAGGCGCGACAGCATCTCTGAGAAGATGCAATGACCGGGAATGACATTTTTGAATGTATTCAGCACAGCAGCTCGACTAGATTTTCTGTGCCCGCTGACCCTCTTGGTGCTTGTCATGATGGTGACGATATCTCAGGCGGATCGTCCCTCTGCCTCCCTCCCACTCGCTCCCTCCCTCGGCTTCTCGTTCTAGGATGGATCCATTGATGGATGCCGCGATGGCATGCAGGTCTGGCCTGCGTGCACGGGCTCCCCCGACACGGAGATGACGAGCGAGCAGTCCATCTCCGGATGTGAATGTGGATGTGGATGTGGATGTGGATGCAGCAGGTGCGCGCGACGCGAGACACTGGCGGTTCAGAGATCAACTGGAGGGGCGCTGGCCAGGGGGAGTGCACAGGCACACGATGACGGTCATTCACGATGGATCGCATCGATGGATCCATGGATGGAGGATTCTGACGATTCCAGCTCCTGAGGCCCCTCACTGTGCCGCAACACCAGGAACAGGTGTGGAGCGCTATCGCGATGCGGTCGGATTGCTGCCAAGAGCTTTGAAGACTTCGCTCCACCACGGATACCTACTAGTACGGTCTGCAGTGAGTCGATGATCAGACAGCCTGAGGCAAGAGCACGCCGAAAGACGGATGGAACCATTCCTTTTTTATTTTCCGGGCCAACCGAGGCTGCATTTCGTCATGTTTTCCTCCTCTTCTTCGAGTTCGTCCATCCGGTGTTTGTGAAGCTTGGACTTCTGCGCACTGTGGTTGTGATCCGAGGAAGCCGCCCTCCAGGTGCCAGCCGTTGCGCGCACCTGCCTTCGAGCATACACCGTGGGAGGGCAAAGTGCAACACGGTGCCATATCGAAGATGTACATCGAGTACGGAGTACGACTCGGAGTACTACTACTACAAGGTAGTAGTAGAGTAGGTACTCCCACTGATGTTAGGGCCGGATCTAGGACCGGAGGAACGTTATCCTGATGATAGAGGAAGCAGATAGCTCGTGCCTAATAGGCACTCTAGGAGATAGGAATCCTTCCCTCTGTACAGCACTTAATTTACCTCTTTCTAGGCACTTGTTATTCTAGTGCAAGCCGTAGGGATTGCGTTAATCCTAATAGCTTAAGCCCGTTCTCTTTCTTGCCCTTTCTATTTAATTAAGGTTGTCTTTCTTAATTAAAAGCAGCGGCCTAGATTGCCTAAGGAGCCTTATGCTATAGCCCTTATCCTTAACTTTATCTTTAACATTATCTTTAATACCCTTGTTTCCTATGCTTAAAGGAAACCCCTGTTACATACTTATCTTCCTACAAATTTTCTCTCCTTATACCCCTCGTTATCCTTTTATCTTAAGGCCCTGCATTTATAAGGCTATACCTCCTTTAATTCTCCTTCCTTTATTATCCTTATAACCTCCTTCCTTTATTATCCCTTATTTAGCAAGCTATAGGATCGCCTTATACACAACCTTATAAGGAGACGCTGTACGCAGCCCGCCTATATAAGCAAGGGATCCTTAGCCTAAGTACAGAACAAAGAATTGTTAAAGCTTAAGGGATTCTTGCTAATTAACCTAAATATTCTAATTAGCTAAGAGCCTAGCCTTAACCTACTATACAATAGCCTCTAGCTAATCGAAAACTAAGAGCAAGAGACGTTTAGCAAAAGCGATACTAAATCTAATAACGCCTTAATAGACTTAATACACAACCTTATTAGTATAAGCTACTTTAACACCTACCTACCTGCCTTTAAGATAACAGGATACGCCTTCGCCTTAGTTACCCCCTTTAAGGGAGGTAGACCTATTAAGCGCTAGCTAAAGAGGGTATTATATACCTACGTTATAACCCTTACCGCCTCTAAGCTAAGCACAACGATTATAACTATTAACTTTATGTTAGATAGCTGCGTAGTAGACTTCGCTAACAGAGACTTAACATTGTACTACCTTTTGCGATAGGCTTAGGACGATAAGGCTTCGGAAGCTAACCTTAAGCGTTTTAAAGCTATCTTAGTTAAGGAATTTCCCTTAAATCTAGCTGCTAAGAAACCCCCCCTACCCCTTAAATACCCTAAGCTTTCTTAAGCCGCTAACGAGACTCTAGAGAAGTACTTTAAAAAGGTTATAAAGATTATAAAGCACAAAGGAGCTAGGGATTGCCTAATAGACACCTCTGCGTCTACCCTTAACCTTTCTTAACTTAAAGAAAATTATCTCGTTAAGATAATCTACGAAGTTATTAAGGGCATCTATAACTAGGACCTTTAGTCTAAGGCTATCTCTTACGGTGCTCTAAGCTAACGTAGTATTACTAACACTATTAGCACGATCTAAGAAGCCTAAAAGGTACTAAAAGCTCGAAAAAGCGTTAACAAGGCTAACTAGTTAAGGAATCTCCTTAGACTATATACAAAGGCTATCTAAGACGCAACAGGCATAAACGTAACTAAATACGTAGCTACCTAATACTAACAATACCTTGCCTTAAACCCCTTAACACTACTATTCGTTACTAGATACCCGCTAACGACAGCTTAGAACCTTACCTATAAACTATACACAATTTCCTTACCCCTAGACTATACGTAGGTTATAATGCTAGCTACGGAGGTATAACAGGCCGCCTAGACGTACTACTAGCAGCAACAAGCTTAGACCCCTCTTTAGCAGAAGCAACCGTAATAAGCTTAAGAATAAGGATAACTTTAAGCCTTTAACGATGCTTATAACAATGCCTTTAGCACTAACTTTAACACTTAGAAGTTAAGGAATGCTTACCTTTAATTTAGCAGAAACTTTCGCCCTATTACCTACAGCAACTATAGCATAAACAGCAACACTAACTATAATTAGAACTCGTAAAACCTATCCCTGCCGCAACTTAAGCTAAGGACCGACTCTAAGAATAGCTACGTTAATAGGTTAACAGCTATGCTAACCCTAAGCCCTATCTATTTCCGCTATAGCATCGCAGGATACTATGCCTTAGCGTATAAGGTACCTAAGGAGAAGTAGCTTTAACAATAGGAGTTAGCTATTCTAAAAACCCTTTATACCTTGTCTATTAAAGAGCATAATACCCCCCCCCTTAGTACCGTTAACATAAGTCTCGCCTAAGTCTACTACTAAGGCATACTCTAAGAAAAGAAAGCAAAGTTATTATTATTTACTATAACCTTATTAAAGGTTATATTTGCTTCCTTTGTCTCTGCTAACACCGTATTACTTAGGTATAGTAATAACATTAATCCCTTTAAGACCTAGTAGGACAACTCTACGTAAAGCCTATTAGCTAATAACCTAATCGTTGCCTTAACTAACCTTGCGGCACATTCGTTAAAGGCAGCTATAAAAGAAGCTTAAGTACTGTTTACTAACAACGACAGTAATCTTAACTTCCTAGACAACCTTAATAAGAATACCTTAAAGAAGCTTACTTTATTAATACTTAAGGTATTAAGAGCTATATAAGAGCAGGTTTAACAACTAATTAGTATAATAGCGCTCTTAGCAGAAAGAGCCTTTAAGAAGAGGAAAGCTACTAAGAAAAGAAAGGCAGTAGACACTAGCCTATTAGCATTAGACTTATTATCGCTAGTGCATAAGGCAAGAACTACCTTTAAGCCCTTTATGCCTGCCTTAGCATCTAACCTATCCCCGATCCCTGCGCCTACGCCTAAGGCAACCTATGCAAAAGGACTTACCCTTATCTAGGCTAAAGAGGGCATGCCCCCTATTAACTTCCTTAAACTAGCTAAAAGTGTAAAGGTAACGATCAACCTCCTAACCCTTTAGCAGCTTAGCCTAAAGGCTGCAAAGAACTTCTACTAACTGTTATCCTATATCCTAAAGCTAACTAAGAGCAAGACAACCTTAGCGGTCTTAGCCCTCTTGCTAAGCATAGCTTATAGCACAAAGCCTTTAGCAAACACTACTTATAACACCTTAATAATAGGTAACTAATAGCTTAACTTAAAGTCCTTTAAAATCCCTATTACTATTAGCACTTCTTGCAACTAACGCTACAACCTAAGGCTAGATAAGGTCTAAGCTAATTAAGGGGTAGAGTCTAACTTTATCTCGCAAAGGTTTGTTAAGGAAAATAATATACTAATACGCCTATTAGTAGACATTAGATTTAAGGGACTAGTTATAACTAATGCTAATAAGAGACAGACCTTAGTAATACACTTTGTTATTGTTATAGTTAAATATAGAAGAATTTAAAGAGAAACGTAGATCGTTGTAAACCTTAGCCTACTATAAGGTAAGGAGATCGTTGTTCTCTTAGGGCTACTATAGCTCTTTTTAGTAAGAGCAGTTATAGATATTGTCTAAGGCTTACTTAAATTTAGCGTACTAGAGCTTAAGGAATACTAATAGTTAATTGTAGGCCCTAAGATAACCCTTATCTTAGGCTAGCAACTACTACTTTCCTTAGCTAACGATAGAATCTTAAAACTTTAGTAGACGCTAGAATTACGTAACACCTTAGACGCTATAAACAACATATCTGCCTCTTCCTTACCCTTATCCTTAGCCTCGCCCTATACTAGCACTAATACCTTTCTAAAAGATAACAAATACAACGCTGAGGACTACTCTAACTTATCTAACTACGAGTTAACCTCCTATACCCTTAAATCGTTAAGAAACTAGTCTCTCTGCTTTAACCTAAGCACGTTATAAAACTACTTATAGCAAAGGTAGATATGTATTTAGCAGCAACTATTAACGTTAACGTTGTCGAAATGTACCTTATTGTAAAAGCAACTAACTAAATGTACAGTAGCGCACTAAGAGTAATACATTAGTTAAATATAAGGTCTTTAATGCTTATAATAGACAGAGAAGCTAAAGCTAATATAGAATTCCTAGCCTACGACAACGACCTACTAAATATTAGATTTAAGTCTACGGAAAATTCTACAGAGGTATAGGCTATGCTAAAGATTACAGTAGACGACTAGCTAGGCCCGATAGCAGATAACTGTACAGTACCCTTTCTAACGAGGAGACGCGTACTACAAAGGCCTATTAACTATGCTAGCCTACTAAAGGAGGTAAAAAAGTAGTTTAATAATACTAATATTAACGTAGGCAACTTAGCAGGTAATCTTTATAAGGACATTATATAGACGTTCTATACCTACTAAGACTTAGAGGGCACTTCTATAGCTAACATCCCGCTTACCGACCTATTTATGTACTAGCTAAATCTTAAGCCTAAAGCTAAGCCTTAGCACGCTTACTTACGTTAACGCTAGTCTTTAGCCTAGATGCACTAGATGTAGAAACTTATATAATAAGGTATTGCTAGTAGAATGTTTAAGTTAATACGCTTAGTTAATAGAAATTTCTTTAATTAGAACGTAGAACCTGTCCTAGTGCTAAAGACAGATAATCCCTAAGGGGAGCACCGCCTTACGGTTAACTACTTTTACGTTAACGAGATTATCTTACCCTTAAACATCCTACTACTATTAAACATACACAACTAGTTATTAAACCTTTACATTACCTATTATATAAAGTTAAACCTAAAACATAGCTACTAAGCTATACTAGTAGAACTGTCCCTAAGACATATCTTAGCCTTCTCTACCTTTAACTTTCTATAACTTTAAGCAACCTATATGCCGTAGAGAACAAAAACAGCTGCCTTCTCCTTTTCTAAACTCGTTAAGATTGCCTTTAGCGCTATCTTAGCCCCTTTCTTAAAGCTATCTCTCTACGCTATAACTAATTATAAACTTCCCCCTTTAGTAGTATATATTAACAATATCTTTGTTTACGTAGATAGCATCGATAACATATAGAACTTTATTAAGGACTACCTCCTCCCTTGCCTTTTTTAAGCACTGCTCTAACTAAATTTAAAGAAGGTCTTCTTATTTATAAAGGAGGTCCTAGCTATAGGCTAGATCTATAAGATTAGTAGACGAATATCTATAAAGCTTAACCGCGCCTTTAAAATTAAGACCTTCTTAGTGCTAAACTCGTAGACAAAGGTCCGTTAGTTCCTTAGGCTAATTAAAGTGTATCGCTAATAGATTAAGAACTGTTTTAAATTAGCAAGACTACTTTACTGCTTAATAGGCAACGTTAAGTAGTACTAAGGACCCTTAGAAGCAGCTTCCTTTGTTACATTAAGAGATCTAGCCTATACAGCAGTAAAGATAAATAGGTTTAACAGTAATCTCCCCTATACTATGTTTATAGATGCCTTAGGCTACAGCATAGGATACATCGTCTTCTAAAGCTATGCTACCCCTTAAAGCTATAACAGCACCTTATTCCCTATCCTCTTTAACTTATTCTTGTTTACTAAGACTTAACAACAATATAGTACGTATAAAAAAGAACTCTTTGCTATTATAAAATTCTACTGCTATTATAGCTATATGTTTTAAACTACTGCCCTATCTATTATCTATACAGATTATAAACCCTTAACCTAGTTTATAAGCTCCTTAAGCTATAAAAGCATTTACGCTAAGTAGGCTTTTAAGCTAAGACTCCTTAACATTAATATCTACTACATTAAGGGCAACAGGAACGCAGCTGCTAACTGCCTATCTTATACTATCTTCTTATTAATAGACTATAAAGGAGACGTTAACAACTAAGGCACGTTAACGAAGGAAGGGCTATAGGTATAAAAAGATAGGCTAAGCAGATACTAGAAATTGCTAAAGAGCATAACAAGCTAAAGAAATTAAGCCTTAGCTAAGGTAGACACTATGTTAAAGCAGTCTTCTTAAGCTTAGTAAGACAGAGAGTTATTCCTAGGGAGAAATCCCTTAAAAGGAAAGATTACAGCCCGCCTATCTACGCTAAAAAAGCTACTAAGTAATAATTAGTAGAAAGACATCTAGTACAGCTTAACAGTAAGATTCCTTTTTCCCTTCTTTGTTAATAAGGAGGAGTAGGATTAATACGATAAGAGACGTACTAAGTCTACTATAAGACGCTTTACGTAGAAAGATAAGAGACTATAGAAGCTATACCTTAGGAGCAACTAGCTTTAATGTTTAAAGATAGAAGAGGTTGCCTAAGCACTATACGCAGCGTATAACAAGGTAGAACATTTTAGAGTAAACACAACGAGGAGGAAGCTACTTAAGGAGGTCTAGTAGCCTAACCTTACCTAAGACGTAGTAGCATATATCGCAGAGTACTAAAAGTGCCTAAAGCATACACCTAACACCCCCCTAGCCCTAGACTAACCTATACTTATTAATTAACTACTACTACTCGTTAGCATAGACTACGTAGAACCTTTCCTAAAGACACTGTATAGTTTAAAGCATATCCTTGTCTTAGTAAACTATTTTTTAAGATTCTACTAAGCCTTTGCGTACTAGACGATATACGTAATAAAAACAATTAAGAAGTTAGAAGCATAGCTTAATACAATTCCTATAACGCTAACTGCCTTCTATATAAACGCTAGATTAACCTTTACGTTATTAGAATTACGCGCCTTCGTTAATAAACCTTAAATAAATATTGCATTAATATACGTACCGTTAGCATCTTATAAGAGCGTAAGAATAGTAAAAGTAATAAATCGCATCTAGTAAACATATATAAGTAAGAAGTTGTCTAAAAAAGAAAGGTTAGAATAAGACATATCTATTAATAAGATTATGCGCAACATTAACAATAGACATCTTAAGGCCCTTAGATATATACCTTATAAAATCCTCTTTAGCTCCTAAGACCGTTCTACGCTCTAATCTCTTTTTATAGGGTAAAGTAAGGTCCGTTAAATCTATAAACTAGAGCAGTAGCCTGTTAAGTAGGCGTATATAAACTTAGTAACTGTCTACATAAGAAGGTTAAAAGCGATCTATTAAAATGTAGCTAAGGAAAACTAGGAAGCGTTGTTAGCGAGAAGGGATAGGCATCTTTAGCGAACTAAAAAGAGGTTTAAAGAAGGCAATTTTGTTATAGTAGTATAGGAAGGGAAGCCTATAAAGCTAAAGGCAAGATAAAAAGGTTTATTCTATGTAAAAGAGAAAGTAAGGCGCGCATCGTTTACGTTAAAGAACCTTAATAGTTCCCTATTAAAGGGGGCTAAGGACGTAGTAATCTATAAGGATACGATAAAGCACTTTGTGCTACGTAAAGGGTATTTAAAGGGATTAGAAGAAACTTTACCGCAGAGATAGCCTCTACGGGCTTACAGAGGAAGGAAGAAGTAAAGGAAGGCTTAGTACGTAAGACGACGACGGAAGGGGCAAAGGGTAGTAGCACGTTAGCTAGCCTAGGTCTTGTTTCTTGCCTTAAGAGAGCTGCGATGCCTTTAAAAGCTTAGCTTCCCCTTTCGCAAAGGAAACCTACAATAACAAGGTCGCGCCTTAGTTATAAGAGATAGAAGCGTTAATTTAAAGGATCTAAACTAGAGGGTCTTAAGGAAAAAAGCGTAGATTTAAAGCTATAGGCAGCTTCTTGTTAGTAGGGGAGGTATTAAGGCTAGATCTAGGACCAGAGGAACGTTATCCCGATGATAGAGGAAGTAGATAGCTCGTGCCTAATAGGCACTCTAGGAGATAGGAATCCTTCCCTCTGCATAGCACTTAATTTACCTCTTTCCGGGCACTCGTTATTCTACTAAGGTGGTACGACACGACGACCACCAGCAGAGGGGCTGCCGGCTGGCCGGCCGCGGCTGCAGGGCGGACGGCGCAGGTACAAGCGGCCAGCCAGCCACCCATCATGGATTCCATGGATTCAGTTCGATTTCGCACCGGCCCTCGAAAAGCCCGCCCAACGGCGCGTGGTGCTCCAGCGCCTCGGCGGGAGGGATTCCTGGGATTCCTGGGAGTCCTGGGATTCCTGGTCGCTGAGGCCGCCTGGCGATTAAGGTTTTTCGTGCTGTTGGCACTGTACGGAGTAGTACTCCAGGGACACTAGCACTGTGCCGATTTCGACGATGGAGTCTGGAGTCCCGAGATGAAGACCTCCAGAGCTGCTGGTTGATACGAAGCCTGGATTCCATGTACGTACTACGGAGTACTCCGTAGGTAGACCACGATGCTGAATGCACATACGCCGGATCTGCTGTTGCTTCTCGGTTGCCGAGACTCAGTGCTAGAAGCAACGCATTCGTCTCAAGTCTCTGGCGCTGTGAATCACGAAATTCCACCGAGGGTCCTGCACATCTATGTGTTGCAGCAGCTTGAACTTCATCCAGTGCTGCTCAACACGATGGAAGCCTCAGATGGATTGATCAATGGCTTCCCGCGTCTGCGCCTTCGACTGCTCATGGCCCGTCCTCCGTACAGATGGCTCGTATTTTCTGCATCACCCCTCCC
>NIGD01000001.1:1263622-1274949 GCA_003055185.1 Escovopsis sp. TC
GCGTATGGGCCTGCGTTCTGGTGTTGGGGTGAATCACGGTCGATCTACTCCGTATATGTACTGCATTTCGATATTCCATGAATGAGTATGCGTGTGCAAGCCTGTATTCGAGCGTGACTCTGTGTGTATGTAAGTGTATATGTATCTAGATGTGTGTGTGTGTACGTGTGGGCGTGTCTCGCGGTCAGAAGGGGAGAGCGCGTGGGGAAGGCTGAGGGTGTCTCGGATGAGGAACATGCGAGGATGATGCTGCCCTGCGTTGAGATTTCCTCGACGCGGCATCGACCCAGGGCTGAAGTTGGCATCGAGGCAGGACGCAAAGCAGCTTGTGGACCCGGGGTTGAACGCGGCACCGACGCAGGAGCTCGACGCAGGTTTTTGAAATTTGACACAGCACTCAACGGATGCTGGGAGGGCTGGGGAGGCATTGATCGGGTGTGCCCTGGCTCGCCTTCATCGCGGGTGGGATGATCCATTGCCGGAGCCGTGCGACCCCAAAATGCAGGTCCATCGAGATCTACGGATGTATGTACGAGCCACCGTGGTGTGGTCTTGTGTCCGAGGTCTTACCTAGGGGTACACATCCTGGAGTCTGCATTCGTCCCTTGCTTTCTTTTGTTTCTTCCTCCCGTTCTTCATCCCGGCCCTCCCTGCCTTCCAGACATCCATGGCTGCAGACGATGGAGTTGTCGAACCGGTTTGGAGATGGGAGGGATGTCTCGTTTCATGTGGCCAGAAGGGGCGCGGGAAACCGTCAGGGAGGGTTTGTGTTTGTGTTTGTGCCACGCGTGCAGAATGACAGGATGAAGAGGCCTGAGTCTAGATACCATCCATCCATCCATCTTTCTTTGTGTAGCAGTGTGTGCGAGGGGAGAGTGAGTGGTGTGAGTGTGGAGACCGAGCCGTGCGGAAGCAAGGGAGGGAGAGGGAAAGGAGCCAAAGAGGACAGGATCCATCTCTTCCTGTGAGAATGTGAGAGAGAGAGGAGGAGGGTGGTGTGTGGGCGACGAAGAGACGGGAAAGAGGCCAGGATGAACAAGACTTCTCTCTTCCTGCGAGAACGTGGGTGACAGATGAAGTGGTGTGTCTGTGGTGAGCGAGTCGTGAGTGAGCAAGGGGGGGGGCAGAAAAGAAATCGAAGTCCTTAGAGTGAGCGCATGGGAGGGGCAGAAGGGTGATTGCGAACAGGAGCAGCCGCGTACAAAAAGAGATGGACAGCTTCTTGGAAACTCCTTTGACTTCTTCTTCTCCTTCTTCTCCTGTTTCATCCCCAGAGGTTCTGCGTATTTCCCTCTCGCTTTCTCCTCATTTCCTTGTCTCCTTCGTTGAGCGCGTGGCCTGTCCTGGAGGCAAGCAGACAAAGGCGTTGTTCTCGTTTCCACTCGTTTCGGGCCCGCGGCCTGCCCCTTTGACTGACAGACAACTGACCACGGACTGGATTGACTGATTGCCTGGATCGATCGCCCATTGATTGGGTCCTCCTTTCATCTTCTTCTGTCCCCTCTTCCTCTCTTTCTCTCAGCTTCTTGTCGAGTCTTTTCTGTCCTCTTCTTCTTTTCCGACGACGCCATTCACCGTGACTCAGGGTGGAAGGAAAGAACGCCCGACCCGCTCCTTCCCTTCTTTTTCCTCTCCTGCCCCCCTTCCTCGCTCCTTCCCAATTTCGCTTCCCACCTTCCCTCTCATTCTTTGTCTTCTCTCCCTCCTTTGAGACTCTCCTTCTCTTTTCCCTTCTCTCTCTTCCTCCTCGCACTTCTTCCTCCCTCCACATCTCCAACAGCTCGAGAGCCACAGCCAGGTTGCCAGCCTCGCCTCGATCAGGCTGAAGCTCGACCAATTCCCCCTCATTCGATCTCACTCGATTCCAATCTCTCGAGACTTCTCCTACTACCGTCAACGACATGAGACTCCTCGACACCGTCGGCACGATCCTCGGGCTCGCCGCCCTGACGAGCGCCCACATGGAGATGATCTCTCCGCCGCCCCTGCGCTCCAAGCACAACCCAAACACTCCCGACGGCCTCAAAGACTACTCCATGACCTCCCCGCTCGCCCCCTCCGGCCAGGACTTCCCCTGCAAGGGCTACCTCAACCTGCTTGGCCAGCCAGCCGCCAAGTCCGTCGCCGCCTGGTCCCCTGGCCAGACCGTCACCCTCACCCTCGGCGGCTCCGCCAACCACCTCGGCGGCAGCTGCCAGGCCTCGCTCTCCTACGACCACGGGAAGACCTTCAAGGTCGTCCACTCCTGGATCGGCGGATGCCCCCCTCCCGGCGAGTCCAATTGGGCGTTCCCCTTGCCGGCCGACACCCCTGCCGGCGAGGCACTCTTCGCCTGGTCCTGGTTCAACCAGATGGGGAACAGGGAGATGTACATGAACTGCGCCGTCGTCACCATCAGCGCGGGGCCCGGCACCGGCGCTGGCACTGGTGCTGGCACGGGCGCCGCCTACGGAAGGAGACGCGCCGCGGGGGCTGCCTTCACGAGCCGCCCGGACATGTTCGTGGCCAATGTCAACAACGGCCTTTGCACCTTCGAGGGCAAGGACCTCGAGTTTCCCAACCCAGGGCCGGACGTCTCCCGGAAGAACGACAAGCCCACGGCTGCGCCGGGTCAGGGGTCATGCGTCGGGTCCGGTGGTGGTGGTTCTGCCCCCGTCCCTCCCCCTCCCCCTCCTGCTGGTGGGAACGGGTAAGTTTTTGATCACGTCTCCTCCTTTTCCTCCTTCTCCTCATCCGTGCCTCCCAAAAAAAAGGGCTCTGCTCCCTCTCCTGCTGCAGCGTCGAGTTTTGTCACGACTAATGTCATCATCTCAGGGCCCCATCATCCACGAGCTCGAGCAGTGTCGTCCCCAACACTCCCGCCCCTTATCAGCCCCCGCCTCCTCCTGCTGTGCCTCCTACGCCTCCGGCTGCCGTCATCTCGCCCTCAGCCTCGCCCTCGGTGGCAGCGACGACGCTCGTCTCCAGCACCAAGGCGTCATCCCCTCTTTCCCCCCCTCCCCAGGCAGCGACCCAGCAGCAGCAGCAACCGGCGCCCTCGCCCGCCCCCCAAGCTCCCGCAAAGCCGTCTCCTTCTCCCAGCAGCAACGGCAACGGCGGCAGCAGCAACAACGGCAATGGCGGCGACGGCGCCGTGATTGCCGCAGGCTCCCCCTGCACGAGCGAAGGGCTGTGGAACTGCGTCGATAAGGGGACCAAGTTCCAGCGATGCGCCTCGGGCGTCTGGTCCGTCCCGATCCCCATGGCCCCGGGCACGACCTGCAAGCCGGGCACGGCCGAGCACTTCGTCATTTATAGGCGCGGCCGGCCGATGCACCACAGAGCTCACGGCCGCCGTCACTTCCACTCCTGAGCGTCTGCCTCGCGATTCCCGTCGCCGCCTTTCCCTTCTTCCTCTCTTTCACACTCACCTGTTTCCCACCCTCTCCTTTGACGACGTGCGCTGGTTGCACATGGCGACGCTTTTCATTGACTGAATGAATGAACGAATGAATGCATGAATGGATCGGGGACGGACCCATGGGATGGAGAAAAATGGATTTACATCTGGCAGGAGGTTATGATCATGGCAGTGAATGGCTTTTCAGCAGATGGTCGATAGGTAGCACGAGAAATGTCTGACATGAATGAGAGAATCAAGAATACTCCAGACGAGTACTACTAGTAGTACTAGTAGTAGTACGTATAGTGGACTCGGAAGCTTGCCGTGATGATACTGAACTGTCTGCCGCATTCTTGCCATGGACGTCATGCAGTTGGCTGGATTCCAAGAACCTCCTCCCCATGGCCTCATACATGTAGCCAGGGTTGCAACCCGAAGCATCATCATTGATGATGATCAATGCTGGAATTGATGTTGCTGTCAACCGCGGGTCATCGCCCTGTCATCAGCCTACCCTACACAAGACGGTGAAGCCCCAGCCCACATCCATGCACGATTGATGCATGGATGCGATTGAGCGCTCGAGCTCAAGCCGTGGCGGTCGCCTCCAGTCCGCATCGCCAATGAGAGTGAGGCATTCCATTGATGAATCGATCCCTCCAAGGCGTGCGGGCTGGATCGCTCGAGCGATTTCAATGCCTTAGTACTCCGTCGAGGGCGGTGCTCGCCAAAGCCAAAACACCATTTACCCCCCCCCCCCCTTCCCCTCCTTTCCTTTTCCCCTCAACCCCCCTCCCCTCCCTCCTCTCTTCCAACGCATCTCCTGAACGAGGAAACGACCTGGCCGGCCTTCGATACTGGGTCTCGATACTCCGTACTCCGGCGGCGAATACGAATTCACGATCTTGGCAAAGCGAAGGGGTGAGGATCCCGGGGCACGGCGGGGCTTACTACGAGTTTGGAGTACATAACTGCATACAAGAATTGGATTCGAAAGGGAAAGGAAGTGGAGTGAGCGCTGCTGCTTGAGTCTTCTGCTGCTTGAGGCTTCGGTCTTGAGGCCTCTGTTGCTTGAGTCTCCTGCTGCTCGAGGCTCCTGCTGGCTGGTGACGACGGGGGCGGCTTGCGGAGCAGGGCGACTGTTGGAGGGACTGGAGCCTACTATACGACGCGAGCGAGACGAACGAGGACGACATCAGATCAGCCGAGGGACCAAACGAGGCTGAAGAGAGAGGTAGAGTGAGCGCAACCTGAGGTGCGAGATCCAGTCCGCCCTTGTCTACCATCCCCTTCTGCTACCTTCATGTTCCTTCGGCCCTCGAGCCCTCACTCTTCGCTCAGCTTCTCACGCATCTCGCAGATTTCCACTCGCAGACTCCATCTGGACGATCACAATCAGAGCACCTTCCCCTACTACGGAGCACGAGCACCGACCTACATCCAACCTACCTCATCCTCCTCCGCCCCAGCCAGCGAGACAAGCGCCACAACGAGTGTCCACCCGATCGAACGCCCACACCACGAGGAATCCCCACGCCCGCGATGGGGGGATCCACAACGCCCGGCACAGAGGGCCCGTCCGTGGCCCCGCCCGCGCTCCCCTCGGGCTGGATCGCGCAGTGGGACGGCACGAGCCGCAAGTACTACTACGTGCAGCTCGCGCGGGGCTGCTCGCAGTGGGAAATCCCCACGGAGGACGCCCCGACAGGGACGCCGACGCCCGCGGTGGACCACCCGTACGGGACGCCGGCGGAGCTGATCACGCACCCGGACGGGTCGCAGACGATGAGGCATGCGGATGGGACGATGGAGCCGATCATGCCGGATGGGACGAGGGGCGTGGATGGCGCGAGTGGAGATCGCGGTCTTGGGGTAAGGCCAAACCCCTTCTTTTCCCCCATCCTTTACCCACCCCTTTGCCCAACTTATCCTTTGCTTGATCTAAGATGTCGTTTCTTTTACTTGCCTTTGGCGATGAGACGTGGGGAGGGGGACAAGGGGGCGATATTGGAATGACCAGGAAGTGGAGCATACTCAAAATGAGAAAAGAAGAGGGGGAGATACATACTGGGATGTTGGAGAACCCGTTGGTGTGTGTGTGTGTGTGCTGACCTGCCACCGCTCGCGTGTTCAGACAATGGCGATGAATATGCTGCTCGGCGGCAAGGGCGGCGGGCAAGGCGGCAGCGGGGCGAGCCCCCTCGGCGCGCTGGCGGGCCAGTTCCTCGCAGGCGGAGGCGGTAGCGGTGGAAGCAGCGGTGGCGGCCTCGGTGCCCTCGCTGGTCTGGCCGGGGGCGGGCACGGCAACGGCGGCAACAACGGGGGGAAGACGTCGTCCATGTCGGGCAAGCTGATGGGCCAGCTGGCGTCGAGCTTCTTCTCCGGGTCGGACAGCAAGCCGCAGCAGCCTTCGAACTACCATGGCGGGTCGTCGGCGGGCTCGTCGCACGGGGCGCAGGCTGGCCTTGCTGGGGCGGTGATGGGCGGTATGGCGTCCATGTTTGGGGGGAAGCCGCACCATGGAGGGGTGAGTTTTGTGATGTTTCTGTGTCGTGGTGGTGACGATTCACAGAGAGAGAGAGAGAGAGAGTGTGTGTGTGTGTGGAGAAGGCAGAGGCGAGGGAGAGGAAAGAAGAGAAAGAAAGACGCGCGCAGGTGGAGGTAGAGGTGGGAGAGAAACATGGATACTAACGCTCGCTTCTAGGGGAATGACTTCGGATACTCGAATGCCGGGTCGGCGGGGTCATACTCTGGCCAGGCGCCGACCTACAACCCGCCCTCGGGGATGGGAACGGGCCACGGGCCAGCCGGGCAGGGCACGCACGCGAACTCGCACCAGACCAGCTCGTACTCATCCGCCCCTCCTCCCGGGGCGCAATCCTCGCCGAGTCAGTCCTACGGCCAGCCCCACGGCGGGCCGTCGTACACCCAGAACTCGCAACCTACAGGGCAGTACGGCGCCCCCCCGCACGACGGGCAGCCCGGCACCGGGGGCTACCGCCCGCAGCAACAGCCATCACAACAGCAGCACCCGCAACAGCAGCAGCAACAACACCAGGCTTACCAGTCCACGTACGGCGCGCCGGGGCAGTCGCCCTCCGCGTACGGGGGGCCGTCGGCGGCAGCAGCAGCGGGCGGACATCCCGCGCAGCCGACGTACGGCGCGCCGGGCGGCGGGCCTCACCCGTCGGGCTTTGGGGGCCCCGGCGCCGCAGTGGGCAACCCGTCGTATCCACCGATGGGGGTCCCGCCGCCGCCGTCGCAGCAGCAGCAGCAGCAGCAGCAGTATCCTCCTCCGGGGCCGATGATGGGGTACGGGTCCGCGGCGGGGGGGTACGGCTCGCAGTACAACCCTGGGGGAGGGCCGGGCGCCGGTCCTCCCCAGCAGTACGGGCACGCGCCGTACCAGCCTGGTGGTGGCGGGCCACCGGTGCCGCATGGGACTCATCCGGGGCAGGGCCAGGGCTGGGGGAACCCGTACTGAACGAGTGGGCTTGAAAGACCCCCCTTCCCACACTCTCTTCCTCAGGGGGTCTTTGGAAACCCGGAGATGGAGGAGGAGGAGGGTTTTATATGTTGAAAGATGAGGGAGAGGAAGAGCTGCGTCTGCATGTTGGTTGGTTCGTACGATCCGAGATACAGAGAATATATATACCCAAAATGACGAGGCGACGGCAACTTGGGATCTGCGATCCCGTTTACATCTGGGGGAAGAAGGGGGGGTGCTAGGCAGGGCTGGGGGAGGAGCGGGGGGACGGGGGGGCGGAAGAGACATTCAGTGAGGCGTTTTCTTTCTTTCTGACCATGTTTCTTTCTTTGATCTTGCTGTTACTTCGAGGTTGAGGGAAGGTGGGTGGGAAGAAAAAGAGCCTATAGCAATCTTCACAATGCATACACGTTTGAAATGGCGGTAGAGGGGAGATATAGTGAAAAGGGGGGGGGGTGAATGTCTCTGGGGGCTGGGAGGACGAGGCTGGCTCTGGTTGAGGCTGGAGCATGGGGCACAAAGAGGCAGGTATGTGAGACTGGTAGGCAGGTATGTGCGGCCAGGCAAGCAAGCCGTCAAGCAGTGAAGAGCTAGACATAGGAATGCCTGCGTGATTGGTATGGACTCGTGCGCGCGAGGACGAGATTCAAGCTACATGTACGAGAGACGAATGCTAGCTCTGCTTCTTTTTGTGGAGTGCGTCGGGACTGGAGTCGGAGCCGGCGGCCGCGATACAGACTAGGCTCCTCGCTATCCACCGGGCCAGAGGCCAGGCGACGAGGGCGACGGCGAGAAGGTAGGCCACTGTGGGCAGGAGGGAGCGCGGGAGGATGTTGAGTGCATAGGGGTCGAGGATGAGGTCGACGAGGACGGGGGGCGGGGGGCTCGTCATGAGATGCTTGTGGTGGGAGAAGTAGTCGGCGCGGGCTTGTACGCGGAGGAGCATGGCGGACCTGGAGATGCTGTTCTCGTCTGGCCGGGATGGCCCTGGGGGATGGGTATTGTGGGCATTGGATGTGCTGGTGGTGGTGGTGGTGGTGGTGCTGCCGGTGATGGCTGTGGTGGAGTTGGTGATGGTGGTGATGGTGGCGGCGTATTCGGAGAGGGAGTGAAGAAGAGATGGGGAGTCGAGGACTGTGGCTGGGGAGTAGACGTCGAGATCGAAGCTGGTCGGTTGCTTTGTGAAGTAGAAGTGAGCGTCAGACCTTTCTTGCTTTGCCTTGCCTTGACACGCCTTGCTTGGTAATTCCAGGAACGGGTATGTTATGGGATGATGTTGTGACAGAGTGTGGTGACGATCTCAGGGGTAGCACGGGTGGGGGATGACATCGTTGGCCAAGGACGGAGGGGATTGGACACGGGGAAGACCGGGAGATGCGGGTGGATGGAGCCGGAGCGCTCGGCGCAGGAGAAAAGGGGATGCGGGACGATTCGTACGGGGAATTGTGCTGGTGTGGATGGAGGAGTGTGTGGACGAATGGATAGATGGATAGATGGATAGATGGATGAATGGGCGGATGGATGGATGGATGGATGGATGGAGTTGCTCGTATGGACATACCAGGGCGGACCAGCAGATGCGCAGCTCGTAGCGCCGGCCTTGGTCTAGGTCGCTGAGCAGGAACCATGCAGGGAGGGCGTCGTGGGGATGGAACACACGGGAGAGGTTCGTGCGCGTGCGGAGGGCGGCGTTGGCGAGGTTGTGGTTGTGGTTGTCTGAGAGGGAGCCAAGGGCGTCGACGGGAAGGGGGGGGAGGTGGAGGGCGTGAGGGTCGGAGGGGGAGGGGGGAAGGACAGGGGCAGTGAAGATGACTTTGTCGGCGTTGGCTTGGACGGGGTGGGCGAGGGGGGCGAGGAGGAGGATGGGGGAGATGGGCGGCGGCTTCATTCTTGCTGATTGTTGTGCTCCAAGACTTGTGCGCCGATGAAGGGGAGGAAAAAGAGGAGGAGGAGGAGGAGGGAGAGGAGGAGGGGAGGAGGATGAGGACGACGACTGGTGGAGAGGACTCTTCCAATTGGGGGTGGGGACGATGCTGAATTGAGGTCGTGATGGAGCGAGTCGTGACGCTGGATGCGAGTCGCGGCCGCAGTCTCGGGGTTGATTGTGGCGATGGGTGGGACCCTGTGCCAATCGTGCCTGTGGTGCGGGAGCCTGAGTCAGCAGGTGCCTGAGACTCGGGCAGTACTCGTATCTTTGTGTGTACTGGGTATGTAAGTAGAGTATGTACGGAGTACGGAGTATGTATGGGACCGAGGCGTGTGAGACTTGGGGGAATGGTGGATGGAGGATGGATGGATTGGGCATGGTGTTGTGGATGGATCTTCTGGGCGACGGGTGTGAATCGAGGGAAAAGGGGCGCCTGGGATACCGATATCAGGACCGCTCGTCCCCCGTACTCGTACGAGTAGTATGTCTGACGAGTGGAATGAGCGGTCGGAAGGGAGCCGAGAGGATCGTGTGTTGCCGAGACGTCTGCTGTACGAGCACGAGTACGATGTGGGCGCGAGGTGAGGCCTGGACGAGACAGACATTGATGCGTCGCGAGTTGTGCTCGAGATCGTGGCCGAGTTGACGGTGACGGCACGGTGAGGATTGATGTGGGGTTCAGCCTCGTGTGGCTGATGCATCCAGACGTGGCTGCCGTCGTCAATTTCTAGATGTCTGGTGTTTGGGCGCGCTCGATCACACATGCAGTCGTGCGAGGTACGGAGTACTCCGTACTGCGAGACATCTCGTACTCGTACGGACTCGTACGGAGTACCTTATGTACACATATACTACTAGTACTGTACTACGGAGTAATGTGTACTCGCACATGTGCGGAGACTTACGGAGAATTCTGCGCCTCAGCCACACCCAAAACGGATTCTGGTGGCCACAAGGTTCGAGCTAGGTACTTGTGCTAACCTCCGCAGACGACGACGATCCGGGTGGTTTGCCTCACTCGACGGCAGATGAAGAATTCAAGCTTTGGGATTTCCGTTCTGCCACGCCGGATCGTCAAGGCCAGAGACGATCTTGATCTTCATATGGAGGCAGTCCTGACATTGTGCTGTGTCCACGGCCCGTCCTACATGTAGTATGGATGAGTATAAGAGTATGAGCTCGCCTGCGCGTCCCTGCTTTTGCAGCGCTGGCGAGGCCGCACGTGCCAGCCCTGGATTGAGGACAGGGCGCTTAGGAGTGCTGGTGCCAGGTACATGTACCGGGACGAATTACGGAGATACCTACTCCGTACTAGTAGGTACTAGTAGTACAGAACTAGTATGTCCACGCACGAGGGCGGGTGTCAGCACCTTCGGGCGGTACCTGCGCCCAGGCACCGGAGGGCAGCCTCGACGGGCTCCTAGCGCCTCGTCTGAGTGGCCGTTGGGGCTTGCGGTCTAGCTGTATCCTCGCTAGCAGTTCAGGGCCGTGGGCGGAAGAGCTTGACGTGACGGTCGATGGAACACGAATAGAACACGCCATCCTTGACGACGGACGCTGGCCCTTGTCACTCAGTCAACCGATGGATGGAGATGGGCGGGTTCCAGGCGCGCCCCAAATCCTCCGTACTTGTACGAGTTCAGCGCTAGAAAACCTGGCAGATGGATGGAGTTCGCGACGCGTCCATCCTTGCGTGGTGGATCATGATGCCCAGTGCACTCCACTGCATCATGTGTGCTTCTCGACCGGTGTACGTGTTCGTATCAACAGCTCAGCCTCTTCCTAGTACTCGTACGAGTACGAGTACGTGTACATGTCTGGTGCCTGTAGCCGCCTGTCGACGCGGGACGTGCTGGACGATGGAGGAGCAGGGCCCTCTGAGCCCCCGAAAGATGGGGCACACGGGCGCTCTGGACTCGCTGCGATGCCCTGGACAGGAGTATGGACGTCCAGGAGACCGCCCGAGCTTCTCATGTACGAGTCCATGTATGTACTCTTGTGGCCGTTGAACCTGAGAATCGAAGAAATCACCATCCCCCGAGCTGCAGCCTGAGGCTGGGCAGCGCTCCAGCATTCAAAGGTACCTAGTAGTCCCGGAGAACGGAGTACATGTAGTACGTGAACGAACACAGAATGCAGGCGGAGAAGAGAGAGACCAGAGGATGGTCACGTACTCGCACATCCAGGCTCGCACATCCAGGCTCGCACATCCAGCCCGGCCTCTCTGATTGCAATTTGCGGTCCTCGAGAGATTCGATAGAGGGAGACTTGGAGACTTGAGCGGTGAGGCAACAAAGGGGGACGCTCGCAGACGCGCTTACCTCTTCGGGCCACGCCTGGGAAAATCAACAAATCCCTGGACGGCAACGCATCATTTGCCTGGCCCCTTGGCTGTTGTCCCAATCGGACTCCATCCAGATTCCACCCTGCTCTCTTTCTTCCTCTCTCATGTCTGCTCTCCCCCCCTCCTCTCTCTCCTCTCCTCTCCTCGCCTCTCAAATCCACGTCCACCCCCCCTCCTCCTGGACCCC
>NIGD01000001.1:1274974-1312960 GCA_003055185.1 Escovopsis sp. TC
CCCCCCACACACCACCCAATTTCTCCCCTACTTGTTCCACTCAGCGGGCAACCTCTCCTCTCTCCCATTCCCTCCCCCCATCCTCGCTCCGTGTTGCAATAAGAGCCTTTTCGTCGGGCCTCATATTTCTTGCTCGCGGTCTGTCTCCATACTCCGAGCTCTTCCTTTCCCTCTTTTTTTCTCTCTCTCTCCTCCTTCAGTTCTTCCTTTCTCTCCCTTCCTTCCTAACTATCTTCCATCCTAATAGTCAGAGAGAAATCGTCACAATGCGTGAGGTTATTAGCATCAACGGTCAGTCTGCTTTGCACGCTCTGGGCCTGGGAGCCCGAGCCCCTGATGGCTTCCTGTCGAGCCTTCAGAGGCTCTCCTCGCTCCTCGCCCCTCTTGCCCCCCTTTCTCCTCTCCTTGCCTCTACTTGCCTCTCCTTGCCCCTCCTTGCCTCTACTTCTGCCATCTTGCTCCCGCCAGCCCCCCTTTGCTCGTCCCGTGCGAGCCCCTCGCCCACGACGTGAGGGCATCGAGGCCGTGAATGACGGAAATCACCCAGACAATGGAAGACGAAGATGCTGACTCGAACTGAACCACAGTTGGCCAGGCTGGTTGTCAAATTGCCAACAGCTGCTGGGAGGTACGTGCTCTGTCCTGCTCTTGTTCTTTCTCGCGTGCTGCATCACGAGCTAACGAATGATCCCAACAGCTCTACTGTCTCGAGCACGGAATCGAGGTACGATCTCCCGACGCGAACTCCAAAGGCCCCCGCCTCTCCCCGATCGGCCTCGAACTGACAATCCTCCATCGTAAAGCCCAGCGGTTACCTTAGCGACCAGAAGAAGGAGGGTCCCCGGGATCAGGGCTTCAGCACCTTCTTCTCTGAAACCAGCTCCCGAGGTAAGCCAAAAACAAAGAAATAACTTGAGAAAACAAAGACAAAAGCCATCATCTTATGCCGCCAGGATTGGCACATGCATTTGTGCAGGCTCGTCGGCTGCGAAGAGGAAGAAGACCAACAAAAAAAAATCAAACAAAGCCTCCGCTCTGGACGGAGGCGGGGAGGGGCGAAAGGAGACGGGCACTGTTCTCGCACCATCGAGTATCCCACTGACGCAAGCCATGCAGAAAACCCCAAGTACGTCCCCCGTGCCATCTACGCCGATCTCGAGCCCAATGTCGTCGACGAGGTCCGCACGGGTCCCTACCGAAGACTCTTCCACCCGGAGTACCTGATCACTGGGAAGGAGGATGCCTCCAACAACTACGCCCGCGGTCACTACACCGTCGGGAAGGAGCTCATCGACAGCGTCCTCGAGAAGATCCGCCGCGTGGCCGACAACTGCAATGGTCTTCAGGGCTTCCTCGTCTTCCACTCCTTCGGCGGTGGCACTGGCTCTGGTTTCGGTGCTCTCCTCATGGAGCGCCTGTCTGTCGAGTATGGCAAGAAGAGCAAGCTCGAGTTCTGCGTCTACCCTGCCCCCCAGACTGCCACCTCCGTCGTCGAGCCCTACAACTCGATCCTTACCACCCATACCACCCTCGAGCACTCTGACTGCTCCTTCATGGTCGACAACGAGGCCATCTACGACATCTGCCGCACCAAGCTCGGCGTCGAGCGTCCCAACTACGAGAACCTGAACCGCCTGATTGCTCAGGGTGAGTCCTCTTCCTTTCCCGTGCTTCGTGATATTCAAAGGATTGCCGTGATTCTCTCTGTGACCTGGCAGCCTGTCAATGTTTGTGGAGGCTAACGGTCTCGCAGTTGTTTCCTCCATCACTGCCTCACTCCGATTCGACGGTTCCCTCAACGTCGACCTGAACGAGTTCCAGACCAACCTGGTCCCCTACCCTCGTATCCACTTCCCTCTCGTTGCCTACGCTCCCGTCATCTCTGCTGCCAAGGCTGCCCACGAGTCCAACACCGTCCAGGAGATGACCATGTCTTGCTTCGAGACCAACAGCCAGATGGTCAAGTGCGACCCCAAGGAGGGCAAATACATGGCCACCTGTCTGCTGTACCGTGGTGACGTCGTCCCCAACGATGCCCACGCGGCCGTTGCCACCCTCAAGACCAAGAAGACCATCCAGTTCGTCGACTGGTGCCCCACCGGCTTCAAGCTCGGTATCTGCTACCAGGCCCCCGAGAACGTCCCCAACGGAGACCTCGCCAAGGTCAGCCGTGCTGTGTAAGTTTTGACCCAGGCCCTTTGCCGAGATCGGCTCCCCCCCTCCACCCCATTCCATTGTTGCTCACTTGCTAATCGCCGGAAAAGCTGCATGTTGTCCAACACCACCGCCATCGCCCGCGCCTGGATCAACCTGTCCAAGAAGTTCGACCTCATGCACTCCAAGCGTGCCTTCGTGCACTGGTACGTCGGCGAGGGTATGGAGGAGGGCGAGTTCTCCGAGGCCCGCGAGGATCTCGCTGCCCTCGAGCGCGATTACGAGGAGGTTGGCCTGGACTCCCACGAGGAGGAGGAGGGCTACGAGGGTGGCCAGTACTAAGTTGATGCTTTTCGGAAATGCCTGAGTGCGTGGGTTGTCGGGTAGGGTAGATCCCACTCGATGTTGACCCTTCTTACACCCCTCCCTGGGTGTATTTTCTTTACTACTAGGTCGCGGGCCTACCGTTTTTAATGTTCAAAAAAGGGCAAATGTGTAGAGAGAAGCCGACAATAGAACTTGTTATCTACGCACTTTATGAGTGGGACGAAATGGATCGCCGTGCCTCAATGTGTGATTGTGAGCGACTTGGCTGTGCGAACTGCGGAATTGGAAGATGGTATGAAGTTGATGCCACCGCTGGCAGGTCTTGAAGTCATGGATGCCTTTGTACGGAGTACATGTACGTAGGAAATGCACGCCGTTGCGCAGCCGCAATGAAATCGGGCGACTGTCGTGCGAGGCCGAGTTGTTTTGATGTGGACTGGAGATCCATGAATCCCTCAGATTGGCTATGGATACCTTCGCGCGGGGGGGGGGTTTTCTGTGAGGCCCTCTTGAGGCTCAAGGGACCTATGAGGGTCATGTGATGGTAAGGTACTTACTTGACGCTGGCCTCAAGAGATCGTCACAGCTGTGTAGCCTCACAAGGTGTTGACCTCACAAGGTGTTGACCTCACAAGGTGTTAACCTCACAAGGTGTTGCTCTCCTAGGTACCTAAGCTTATAAGAAAAAGGTATCTTAGTTATAATTATTAGTATTTAAAGTATCTTATTTTTTAACCTTAACCCTAACCCTAATATAGCTGCTTACGTAAGCAGCTTTCTTAAGAATTTAATAGATTTTTTTAAATAAAATTTAAAAAAAATTATTTTTATTTTTTATAGATTTTTATACTAATTAGCTATTTATTACGTAATAATATTTTACTTATATATAATAACTATTTTTATAGATTTTTTTTAGATTTTTTATAGATTTTTTATACTATTATTTATAGAGAAAAAACGCTTACATTTTAAGGATTCGAACTACGTCTAATACGTATTTTTACTATAAATTATACTGTTACGTTATATTTACGTTACTACTATTACTAATTTACTTACCTTTTTTTTTTAATTATATAACTAATATTTCTTATAAAATAAAGAGCTAATATATAAATAAGCTTTTTACTCTATAAGCTTTTAAAGCTTTATAAGCTTATTTATTAATAAGCTTTTTATTTTATAAGCTTTTAAAGCTTTATAAGCTTATTAATTAATAAGCTTTTTATTCTATTAGCTCTTAATAGCTTTATAAGCTTATTAATTAATAAGCTTTTTATTCTATTAGCTCTTAATAGCTTTATAAGCTTATTTATTAATAAGCTCTTTATTTTATAAGCTTATTATAAGAAGGTACGGATCGCAGGACCTCTTCTAGACCTCTAGATAAGTGTTGCTAACGGCTGTACAAGGCACTTAAGGACTAGAAGGTCTAAGTACAGAGGTAGCGTTGCTGTAAGCACTAACGTACAGAAATAGAGTCTAAAGGGTATACTAAAAGGTACCTACTCTTAAAAGGAGGAAGAGAGAGTAAAGTTTATATAATATATACACTTACCTCTACGTTATTTAAGCCCTAAGCTTAGCCTATGTAATTTATAACTGTATAACAGTTATAAGCTTATGTAGTTTAATAAGGAAACTAGAAACTTTTAATAAACTAAGTAGTATAATTACAACGTTAAAAACTTATATTTAACGAAAAAGAGATTATAATAGCTCTTTAAAAAGACTTAGAAAAGCTTTACTAAAAGTTTAACAAGGACTAGTTCTAGTAGATCTAGGCACTTAAAAACACTGCTTCTACGCTTAAAATCTAGTTTAAAGTTAATCTAAGGGTAAACTTACTTAAATATAACCTTTATAAGGCTTTAAAGATGCTAACTATTAATAATACTTATTATTAAATAGCAGCTATAGCTGCCTTTGCTTAAATTTAACCTTAGCAGCGTAGAAACCTTTGTTTAAGGAGAGGTTTAAGCCTCTAAGACAAAGAGGAAGAGATAGACTACTCCTTAACTACTATAGATCTTAATAATATAGACCTAAGAGCTCTTAAGATTATACACTGTCTTTATATAAGTAAATATAATACTAAACTTAAAAAATAGAAAAGTAAGCTATAAGCTTATAGCTAACTTAAGCTATAGATAACAAAGACAGTTAATAATAATATATATAATAACATTATATAGAGACTTACTAAAGGTAAAATTGTAGTTATAACTTAGATAATAACTAAAGAGTTAATAGTAGCATTCGCCTTAAGTAAGTACGCTTAAAAGAAGATAGCTTAAGATAAGTATAAGGAGGTGCTTACTAAAGGCTTAAAAGTAGGAAACAACGTAGAGAAGTAGATTAAGAAATTTTAGCATAAATATAGCGTAATGCTTATACTTAATCTGCTTAAAGCTAAAGAGCTTATAGCAATTAAGAACTTCCTTTATACTATTAAATAGAAATTTAAGCTTAACTAGTTAGCAAAAAAGCTCTTTAAACTTAATAAAGCAATTGCAAAAAACAACGTTTTAAGCATTCTAAAGCTTAACGAGTATATTAAGTTCTTTAAAGCTAAGATTTAAGTAAGAAGAAAGCGTTCTTAAATCTTAATAGCTATTATTAGTAAAAAGAGCAAAGAAACTGCTACTCTATCTATAACTATATTAACCCCTTAACCTTAGGTTAAGAAAAAAAAAAGAGCTTAGTCCTTATCTCTTTAGCAAGGAAAAGGAGAATTAAGCTATAGTAACTTTTAAAGCTATAAAGGAGACTAAGATAAGAGGGAAGGAAGGGCTTATAGAGGAGGACGTAAAGGCTTATACTTAGCTAGAGCAATAGAGAGTTTTTACTATACGTACCCCTATAGAATCTTATATTAGTAGAAGCTTAAGGGGTATAAAGACGTTAAGTACGCCTTTAGAAGAGTGCTCTATCTAAAGAACTTTAAGCGTATAAGTATAGTACTTAAGAACATTAAAGGAGATAAGTAAGCTAACCTTTAAGCAACCCTTAAGAGAGCAAACTAAGATATAAAAGGGATAGAAGCTTTTAACTTAAAAAGAAAGAAAGTAAAGCTCCTTAGATCGCTTATAGTAACCCTTATTAACCTTATAGATCTCTTTTGTTTGCTTAATATAGGTATGTTTATAACTATAAAAAAGCGCCCTTATTACTTACTCTTAGAGAGCACTGTCTTTAATAATTATAGTATAACTTACCTCGTTAACGATTAAGCTTTGCTAATGCTTAACTCTTTTATCTTATGTAACTTAAATAAGGTTGTTTAAGTAAGCTTAACTAATTTCCTTGTCCTTAGAAGAAGGAAACAAATACTCTAAGGGGTACTAAATAGAAACTATAGGGAAAAGACTAAGGATCTTAAACTTAAGAATATTATAGTTATAAAGGGCTTTTATATAAATATTGTCTTAGAAGCTAAGCTGTTTAAGGCTAAAGTATAGTATAATAGCTTTAACTATACTTTACGCTTTAGAGACCTAGAAGTAAGTATAGTAGTTGCTTAGCTTACTTGCGCCTATAGCTTTGTTTTTATTAAATATAAGCCTTATTCCTTTTATCCTTAATATCCTTATAATCCTTATTTTAATAAATATATAACTTTTAAGCTTAGATTAAGCATTTTTATAGTTTAAAGAAAACTATTAAGAGACTTAGTAACCTTAAGGGAGGACAAAGAAGAGCTTTAGTATTTACGCTTAGGATACCTTAGCCCTAAGGCACTAAGGGTACTTATCTAAAACGCTTACAACGTTAAGATTAAAAGCACTAAACGCTTTAAGTATAAGATTTACGTAAAGACTTATACTACTTAGGTAGTATCTTAAAGGACCTTAAAAAAGCAAAGTGTAAGGCCTTACTAAAGGATCTACTAAGACCTTTAAGAGTATAAGGAAAGGTATAATAATGCTTAATAGCTTATAACGATTAAAGATAAGTATAGTAAAATAATTAATATAAAACTACTCTTTAATAAGACTTATAACATAGTCTTTAACTTGCTTTTCTAATTTAAGAAGAAGGTTAAGAGGCAATATAAACTTACGATTTATAAGATCTATTAAAACAATAAGAAAGCAGTAATTACAATTAAAGGGCTTACCTAATACTAAGAATAGGTAAACTTAAAGGGCATTAATCTTAAGCTTATACTATTATATATACATAAACTAAATAGTATAGCAGAGTAAGCAAGGCAAAAGATTATACTTAAGTAGATTAAAATATAAAAAGGAGCCTATCTGCTTAAGGAGCTATAGCCTAAGACTATAAAAGCAGCTGCTTATCTTTATAATATTAGTCCTTTTTAAAGTAATAAAATAAGAGCTTTAATCGATAAGCTTAAACAGTAGTTCTAAGATAACGCTCTAAACTTAATTTATAATTACTTTATAGACTTAAGGCTTAGCTAAGATAGCATTTACGCCTATAGCTATAAAGCATATTGCTTTAATAAAGATTATAAAGCAGGAAGGAATTAAAGGTTCTTTAAGACAAGCTTAAGAGCATATATTAGCTATCTTATAAGCTACGTTTCCTTAAACATATATTAAGTATAGCTTCTTAATAAGGAATAAGTTATAGAATTAAGGAATATAAGGTTTAATAAATGCTATTTCTTTAACTTATATAACAAAGATAAGCTAAAGCTTAAGATTTTTAAACTTAATTAAAAAAGATATAAGATTAAAGAAGATAAAGAAGAAGACTATATATAGTATAGAACTTTTCTTTAAGAGCAGCTAAGGAAGCTCTTGTTTAAGATCTAGGTATAGCAAGCTATACCTAAGGGGGTAAGAGAGGCAGAAACAAAGGTTTTAGCCTTAAACAAAGAACTCTTAAAAGAAAGTAAATTATTATAAAATAATAATAAAACAAAGGATTCTTAAGACTATACTTTAGTACGTAAGAAAGGAGCTCCTATAGGACTTTAAATACCTTAAGAGACTCTAAGAATTAGAGCAAGAGCTAGATTAAACACTTACATAGAAACTATAATAAGTTTAGTAAGGAGTTCTAACTAAGCTTAAGAGGATATAGACTAAACATAAGAAGTGCTAAGCCTAATACCTTAGCTAAGAAGAAGTAATAGGATTCGTAAGTAATATATATACTTAATAATCTTAGGGATAAGTATAGCTACGTTTAGACACTTCTGTTATATATAACCCCTAAAGACAAAGGATATAAAGCACTTTAAAACCTTTTTTATAGTAGTAATAAATTTGCTTTAGCTAAACTTAGCATTAAGGCAAGGCACAGTTCCTATAGCCTTTATAGAGAGCTTTAAGGACCTCTTAAAGCTGCTAAATAACTAAAGAAAGCTTAAAAAACATAAATTTAAGGACTTGTTTAAGGTAGTAGCTAATAAGGAGTTTAAATCCCTTTAAAATAAAGGAACGTAGGAGGAAATAGACTAAGCTAATGCTTTAGTTAGACCTTTATTAATAAGATAGGTATTTACTTATAAGCTTAATTAAGATAGAAACCTTAAGAGATATAAAGCTTAATTTATTGTTAAGGGAAACCTTTAAGATGCCTTAACTATTAAAGGGACGTATACTATAACTCTTGCTATACAATTATTTTACGTACTAGTAGCGATTATAGCAAGGTTTAACTATAAGTTAAAGAAGTTTAACGTTAAGAACGCGTTTCTAAACGTAAAGAAAGATAAAGATACAATTTTAGTTATATGTAACCTTCCTAAGGGATATTATAAGAATAGAAAGTGCTTAAAGCTTGTTAAGGCCTTTTATAAGCTTAAAGACTTACTTAAGCTATAGTTTAAGGAGTTCTTTAAGATACTTAAGAGCCTTAGACTAAAGGGAAGCAAAGAAGAACTATGCCTCTTCTTTACTTTAGAATAAGATCTCTTTGTTATCTTTTACGTAGACGATATTATAGTTATATATTATAAAGACAATAAGACTCTTTATTAAAAGAAAATTAAAGGTCTCTAAGCTAAATACAAGATATATAATAAGAGAAACGTAGAATAGTTCCTTAGAATTAAGCTTATAAGAGTATAGGAAGAGCAGAAGATTTATCTCTTGCTTAACTTATACATTAAGAAGGTAGCTATAAGGTTTAACCTTATAGATAAGAAACGTTAACCTTTTATACTAATCTTATTATCTTTAATACTTAAAAAGATAGAAGTTAAGGCTATAAAAGAGTTAGTTAAGCTCTATTAAGAGAAAATAAGGTCTATCCTTTATGCTGCTATTATAATAAGACTAGATATCTTATACGTAGCCTTACTATTATTACGCTTCCTTATTAATCTAGGAGATAAGCATTATAAAGCAGCTAATTAAACGATCGAATACCTCTATACGTAGAAGAGAACCTTACTTGTTTATAAGGGGATCGGAGATATAAGAGTCCTTATAGTAAGCAGTAATGCCTCGTTCGCTAATAATAAAAAGACTAAGAAGTCTTTATAAGGATATATTATAACCTTTTATAGAGGTTTAATACTTTAGAATGCTACTTATTAAGAGATAGTAATAATATTAAGCACTAAGGCTAAGTTACTTGCTTTAAACTAAGTTATAAAAGAGACCTATGCTATTAAGCGTTTCTTTAACAAGATAAGATTTAACCTATAAGAAAGATTTACTATTGCGTATAATAACCTTTAGACTATACGCTTTATTATTAAAGACTTAGGAAGAGTAAATATAAGATTAAGGTATATAGAAATCTAAGCTATATAGGCTTAGTAGGAATATAAAAAAGATGCTATAGATATTTAGTTTATGCTATTATAAGATATACTAGCTAATAGGCTTACGAAGCTACTTGCAAAGCAGAGATTTAAGTACTTCTAAGCCTTCTTAAACATAAGAGAGTTACTAAGTAAGAATATATTAAAAAGAAAAGCTTAAGCTAGCTTAAACGCAAAAACATATAGTATAAGACAAAGGTTATACGTAGCTAATCTTAACCTTAAAAAAAAGGGAAAATAAAGCAATAGAAAGCTTATTAAGGAAACAAAAGAGCGTATCCTTTACTCTATCTTACTAGCAGCATAATACTTTATAATCTTCTCTTATATACCCTTAGTATAGGCAGCATAGCCCTTTGCTATAGCAAGGTCCTTAGCCTTAGGATCCTTATAATTAAGAGGACTAAGAAGTACTAGATTATTAATCTTAAGCTAGACAATGTCTTTAAGCTAATTCGTAAAAGCTTTTATACCCTAGAAGTAGCGTTAAACTTGTTTTTATAAAAAACAAAGAAACAAAGGGCTTACTAAGAGATCGTTGTTGCTAAGCTTTTTAACTACTATATTAAGGATAAAGTAGTATATTAAGGGCCTAAGAAAAAGGTTAATACTTAAAGCAATGTAAAAGGAGTAAAGATCTATATATATATTGCAGCAAGAATTACCTAAGGCATAGTTATAGTACTAAGACGAACCTATGCTTAAAACACAATAATAAGAGAAGTTAGACTTTTGTTTAGCAGTAAGAGCTTAAACGCAGCTAAGGTAAAGATATAAGAAGGAGTTACTAACTGCTTAACTTACCTACTTCGTAGCCTTCCTTTTATTATATATAAACTCTTTTTAATTATTAATAAGCTAAAGGGGCATTTTATCTATAGATTCCTTAAAAACTAAGACTAAAGGAGAACGACGAAGCTAGGAAACAGAACCTTAACTTCTTAAGGCTTAGCGCTTATAAGAAGATTAAAAAGTAGCTAAAAGGGCTAGACGCTTTAAAGGAGTTATTTTTAAGACTAGCTTAGAAGGAGTATTCTTCTTTGTTTAAGTTAGCAGTAATTTTTAAAGAGTAAAGGTAAGCCTTTTAGCCTTAGGTTTTAACGTAGCTTTTAGCTTAAGCAGGAACTTAACCTAAGCAGCGTTTAAGACTAAAGGATTAAATAATACAAAAAATTGCTAAAGTTAAGGAAGAAAAGAGAGACTGTTTAGATAAGTAACTACCTAAGGAACGCTAAGGAGTAAAGCTTTTAATATTACTTATTTAAGATATTTATGCTACTAAATAAAAAAGCTTTTTTTATCCTTAGTTTAGTTTAAAATTAGTTTATAAACTCTTAAACACAAAGAATAAAAAAACATACCTTAATGCTTATATAATTCCCTTTTAATTTATTAATACGTTTTATAATCTAAACTCTTATGTCCTTTATCTTTTCCTTACTAAAAAGAATAAAGCTCTTATCGCTTACGTTATAAGCCTTAGCCTAAACAAGGGCTTTACTTTTAGGAGAAGGTAGCAAAGTAAGAGGGCGTAAATCTAGCTCTTTGTAAGTATAATTGTAGATCTAGCTTAAGGGACGATTTAATTTCTTAGTAAGCAGTAACCTTAAACAAAGGGACTTATAAGAATAGGAATTAAGGGGGTAAAGCACTTACCCTACTAGCTTTCTAGCTATATAAGAATCCCTTTGCTTAAAGGAAATACTTAGTAAGATAAGAAAGGAGAATAAAAGAAAAGAGGATATACTTAAAGGGGAAACTTAAGGGGTATAAGGCCCTTACTAGTACTATTACTATCCTTATTAAACTTCTTACTTAAGGAAGAAAAGGTTTTTGCTTTATTCTCTTCTTCTTTTCTATCTTCTATTTCTTTATCCTTATATAACTTAAGGACCTTGTCTTTAGCTTTAAGGGCTAAACTTTTAATTTAGTTATTAACTAAGTTTATAATATCTTAATCTTAAACTTATTTAAGGGAAAGATAAAAAAAAAAGGGACAACTATTCTATAAAGACTTAATATTAGAATAAACTTAATTACTAAAATTAAAGCTAGCTAGATTTAGCGATTTAAAGCGTTAAGTAAGCTATACTAAAGAAAGAGAAATAAGATCTCTTAAAGCTATAGAATGCTATATAGCCTTATAAAACCTTCTTTTAAAAGCAAGTAAAGAGATAAATTGTAAAAAGGAAAAAAGAGCGTTTTAAGCTAGTACGCTTAACCTTTAATGAATATAAGAAAGAGATAGCTAAGGGGTTTTATAGACTACTTAAGAAAGGGACAAATGTAAAGCTTTACGAATCTTAAAAGGAAAAGGGTATAAACCCCTTTGCTTCTTAAACAAAGGCAAAGGACTTATAATAAGGAAGAGGCCTAGAATGTAAGAATTAGCTAACAACCCTTTAATTAAACACTGCTATAAGACCTACTTTAATTAACGCAATAACAAAAAGAAGCTAGGCATAAGCGCAAAGATAGTTTAAAGATAAGTATAGAAGCTCCCTTAGAGATAATAAAGAATAAGGGAAGAAGGGGAAGCTTTAAAAGAATCTAGCTATAATAATACTTAAACGCTTAAATAAGCTAAGGGCACGTGCTTATATATATAAGTAGATTAATTTACTTAATTAAGGCTTAAAGGAAAGCTGTTTAAAGTAAGCCCTTAAAAGTTAATTTAACTAATTAAAAGAAAGCTTTAAATAAAAATAAACAATAAAGGAAAGCAAAGCTTAGATTATAGAAAACTAAGGTTATAAAAGGAAAGGAACCTTAATACTAGCGATTTAAAGTATATAAGCAGTTAATAGAGTACAAATACCTTTATTAACTAAGGGGGTATGTAAGAAGGTATAGATCGTAGGACCTTTTCTGGACCTCTAGATAAGTGTTGCTAACGGCTATATAAGGTACTTAAGGACTAGAAGGTCTAAGTATAGAGGTAGCGTTGCTATAAGCACTAACGTACAGAGACAGAGTCTAAAGGGTATACTAAAGGGTACCTACTCTTAAAAGGAGGAAGAGAGAGTAGAGTCTATACAATATACACACTTACCCCTACGTTATTCGAGCCCTAAGCCTAGCCTATGTGATCTATAACTGTATAACACTTATATACTATTATAAGGTAAAGGTATTATAAGCTAAGGAGGCCTTGTGAGCTTATACAGTCTGTAAGGGTGCTGTGAGGCTCACAGCACCTTGTGAGCTTACGGCGCTATAGGGTAAGCACTAGGAGACGATCAAGAGACCCTGACTAATCACCATTACCTCACAGCCCTCATCAGCATCACGAGGGCCTCATGAAAAACACCCCCCCCCCTCGTAGGTACAATTGATGTATGTTGGGCTACATGTATACTGGCTGCAGCTCGGTCCAACCAGGCCAATCAGTGCTCCGCACGCCATTCTATTGCCGACGATACGCGCTGGCGGCTCCGAGCTCGTGCTTCATGTTCATTCCATCAACCATCACCTCCAGCTCTCCAGTGCTGCCACCGAATTTGGGGACTCAACCTACCGATAGGAGCAACACTGTCTTCAGATTGACGGTGAACGACGCGGATTCTTAAGGTACGAGGAGCACGGCATTGATTTGAGGCAGACGGGTTGAGGCTTGACAGATACGACGTCCACGACCGGGACTTGACGTACGGGCGACATTCGGCTTGGAAGTGAGCGAGTCGATTCTCGGAGCACGAGCAAGATTGTCATCGTGCTATTGAGCGAGCCGACTTCAACTACGACGGACGCACGACATCGTCTCTCTGCCAAGCAATTCAGATCTCGAGACCCAGCAGCGAGCTGATCGAATTGTCGGACGAATCCCGAGATCACCTATCTCCTCGTCAATCAAGGCTTGGTCCTGGAAGCAGCCGCCACGATGACCACCCTCGGACGAACCCTCTGCAGGGCCTGCCGGCGGTCGGGGCTGGTCTCGTATCAACCTCAACTCAGAAGGGGGCTCGCCACGGCGAGTACGACGACTGGTCCGACTGGGTCGCAGCAGATTCCCCCGTCGAGCAACAACAAGAGCATCAGCGGCAGCAACAACCAGGTCAGGATTGTGGAGGTGGGGCCGCGGGATGGGCTGCAGAACGAGAAGAAGGCGATATCGCTGGCGACGAAGCTGCAGCTGATTGAGAGATTGTCGCGGACGGGACTTTCGACAGTGGAGGCGGGGTCTTTTGTGAGCCCGAAGTGGGTTCCTCAGGTGCGTCACGGATGAGACTTGTGGGCGTGGAATGCCGGGCGTGGACTATGGGATGGAGATGATCTGGGGCGTGGGCTGGTCGCTGGGCATGATTTACGAAGCAAACGATATTTGAGGCATGATTTGGCTACTGGGCATGGTTGCAACGAGAGGAACAACGACTGATCAAGGACGGACAACTCTCTAGATGGCCAACTCGAGCGAGATCATGGCCCATCTGCTGCAGAGCAAGATGGAGGCGCCCGTGCCGATGACATACTCCTTCCTGGCCCCGAACCTGAAGGGCCTCAACAGCGCGGCGGCCGTGCTGGCCGCCCATCCGTCGACGTTTGGCACGCAGCTGGAGCCGAAGCCCGGCCTGCCGAATCTAGAGATCGCGGTCTTCGCCGCGGCGACGGAGACCTTCTCGCAGCGCAACCTCAACTGCGACATCGCGACGTCGCTGAGTCGCTTCCGGGAGGTGATCCAGGAGGCCAAGGCGCTGGGGCTGCGGGTGCGGGCGTACGTGTCCGTGACGCTGGGGTGCCCGTTCGAGGGCCACGACGTGGACCCGCACCGGGTGGCGGAGATCGCGACGGACCTGCTGGAGAGCGGGGCGGACGAGATCTCGCTCGGGGACACGACGGGGATGGGCACGGCGCCGCGGACGAGCGCGCTGCTGCGGTGCGTGTCGGCGGCGGGGATCCGCGGGGAGGACGTGGCGATGCACTTCCACGACACGTACGGGCAGGCGCTGGTGAACACGGCGGTGGCGCTGGAGCACGGGATCCGCACGTTCGACAGCAGCGTCGGCGGGCTGGGGGGTTGCCCGTACAGCCCCGGGGCGACGGGCAACGTGGCGACGGAGGACGTGGTGTACTTCATGGAGACGCTGGGGATGCAGACCGGGGTGGATCTGGATGCGGTGGCGGACATTGGGGCGTGGATCACGGGGGAGCTGGGGAAGGCGCATGATAGCTCGGTGGGCAAGGCGGTGCTGGGGGCGAGGGCGAGGGCGAGGGCGAGGGCGATGGAGGCGGCGGCTGGCAAGGCGTGAGCGGTTCTGACGAAGGTATGCTCGTGTGCCTAGGACGAGCAGTTGTTCTGTAGCACTGAGTCTGGATCGCTTCCTCCGGAGGGTTCCATCGCTCACAGGCCCTTCGTTTGATGCCTTCTGTACGGGACCAACTCATCCTCCCGTTTCTCTCTACAAGATTCCATGGTGCTCTGAAGGACCTCTCGGATGATTTCCTCAGCCCAGAGGCAATACCGGGCTCCTCTGAGTGGACGTGTATGAGGACCTGGCGCCTTCGTAGATCACCTTCTGGCAAGTTAGGGCAAGACTATTTCTCCATTGTGGAGCACGCGAGTGCCTGGAGCTGTGTGATCCTGAAGCAATCGATTCATAGGGAGCTCCCTTGGACCCTCCTCCAGACATCTCGGCAGCAGAGGTTCGCCAGCGGTGATGGCTTCGAGGAGTACTCCGTACGCAGTGTATGTACCAGTACCCAACCGCGACCACTTCAAGTTCGAGGTCAACTGTTCAAGTTGCAAGCGGGGCCAGGTCATGTGACTGAGGTACGATGACATGGTATCGCAGAGCGCTGTGGCTTCATTTCCGAGGCAGGAGCTAAGCCGGTCGGAGACAGCTCGAGGTGGGGTTGCGCCTGCCGCCGTATCCATTACGCCCCTACGGAGTACTCCGTACGGAGTGCGCATTCGACATCACTGAGCATCACTGGAGATCCGCCGAAAAATCCCTGGGAGATGCCGGGGGGGGCGACGCAATCGCCGCGGGCTTTTGCAATTGTTAGCCTTCAGGCAGCTCGTTGGGAGCACCTAGGACTTGTAATGGCGTTCTACTAGCGGCTACTGGCAGGCGTGCTTCCGGTGATGCTCGTGGTCGTAATGATTCCAGGTCGTATCTACTTGTACGGAGAGTACGGAGTAGATTCGTGCTGTATGGAAGATGCCGTAATCCGGCTGTGTTGAGGCAAGGCACAGAGAAGGCACAGGAAAGGCACAGGGAAGGCACGGGTGGGGACCAGCTCTCCGAGGTCAGCTTGCCGACTCTCCGTCATCTCGCCCATCCACCCCATAGATCTCACCATCTCACTTCCTCCATCCATGCTGGTCCCATCGCCATCCTAGACGTCGACCGTCCGACCCGGCAGAGCCTCAAACCCCCTCATCCTCTCGGAATTTTTAGAAATCCTCCTCACGAGCGGCTGATTTCACCGCGAAACGCCCATTCGCCTCCCCTCCTCCGGCCGAGGCCGAACCGTTTGCTCGTCTCAAGTTGCTTGCTCGCTTGTCCGCAGCCAGCCGCCCGCAGCCTTTCCAGCCTTCCTGCCCCCCGACCGACGCCTCCACGAACAGGCCCAGGTGCCGCAACCGCTTCTCCACAATGTCGGACCCGCGCGAGTCGTCGTCGTATTCGGTCGTCCCTCGATTGCAGTACAACACCGTTGGCGGCGTCAACGGTCCCCTGGTCATTCTCGAGAATGTACGCGAAGCCGATCAGGTCCCAAGGGTGCTTGGACAGAATGTGGTCGTCGCGAGCGACGGCCGAGAGGAGGAAGAATAACGTGAATCAGATCGGTGGATAGGGACGTCGTCGCTGATGGAGGCTTGTCGCAGGTCAAATTCCCGCGATACAACGAGATCGTGACGCTCACGCTTCCTGATGGAACGGAGCGGTCTGGTCAGGTCTTGGAGGCTCGAGGTGGGTGATGTCACTCAAGTCTTTTCACCTCTCCCGCCCACCCATCTCCCTGGGAGAAAGGATGCTTGGAGGATTCGTGACTCGGACAGATGCTGATCGACGCGGTATATAGGTGACCGAGCTGTTGTCCAGGTAGGACCAGGGCGTCCACGACCGATCCAGGCGGAGTGAGCAGCGACTGACAGCTTTCGCTTTTTTTTTCTCCAGGTGTTCGAGGGTACTTCTGGTATCGATGTCAAGAAGGTGGGCAAACATGACTCCTGTTTCTTTCCTCTTCCTCCCCAGGGACGCCAGGATGCTAACAGGCGCATCACAGACCAAAGTCAAGTTCACCGGCCAGAGCTTGAAGCTCGGTGTCTCCGAAGACATGCTGGGCCGAATCTTCGACGGATCCGGACGAGCCATCGACAAGGGGCCCAAGGTGTTGCCCGAAGAGTACATTGACATCAACGGCAGTCCGATCAACCCTTACTCTCGTGTGAGTGGAAGCCAGGCGACGAGGACATAGACGCCCCAATCCTCCGAGGTGTTGGTGCGGCTGGCTGACAGGAGTCCAGGAATACCCCGAGGAGATGATCTCGACGGGCATCTCTGCCATCGATACGATGAACTCGATCGCTCGAGGACAGAAGATCCCCATCTTCTCCTCCTCCGGTCTGCCTCACAACGAGATTGCCGCCCAGATCTGCCGACAAGCCGGCCTGGTCAAGCAGCACGGCGTCACCAACAAGGGTGTCCACGACGGCCACGAGGAGAACTTCTCCATCGTCTTCGGCGCCATGGGTGTCAACTTGGAGACGGCGCGATTCTTCACTCGTGACTTTGAGGAGAACGGCAGTCTGGAGCGCACAACCCTCTTCCTCAACCTTGCCAATGACCCTACGTACGTGTCTCTCTCTCTCTCTCTCTCTCTCTCTCTCTCTCTCTGTCTTCCTCTTTGCGTCTCTAGACTTTTCCTCTTGTCTCCCTGGAGCAAGGCTCTGTTGCAACTTGTCTCCCTACAACAGTGTGGATGGACCACAGACTAACATCATCGCAGAATCGAGCGTATCATTACTCCCCGTCTCGCCCTCACCACCGCCGAGTACTACGCCTACCAGCTCGAGAAGCACGTCCTCGTCATTCTGACCGATCTGTCGGCCTACTGTGACGCCCTCCGCGAGGTGTCTGCCGCGCGAGAGGAAGTCCCCGGACGACGAGGTTTCCCCGGGTACATGTACACCGATTTGTCGACCATCTACGAGCGAGCTGGCCGTGTCGCTGGACGAAACGGCTCCATCACGCAGGTGCCCATCCTGACAATGCCCAACGAGGATATCACTCATCCCATCCCCGACTTGACCGGATACATCACCGAGGGGCAGATCTTTGTCGACCGAGCGCTGTACAACCGCGGCATCTACCCGCCCATCAACGTGCTCCCGTCTCTCTCCCGGCTGATGAAGTCTGCCATCGGCGAGGGCATGACACGCCGGGACCACGGCGACGTGTCCAACCAGCTGTATGCCAAATACGCCATTGGACGTGACGCGGCGGCCATGAAGGCCGTCGTCGGCGAGGAGGCCCTTTCGGCCGAGGACAAGCTTTCTCTCGAGTTCCTGGACAAGTTCGAGCGCCAGTTCATCAGCCAGGGCCCGTACGAGTCGAGAAGCATCTTCGAGTCCCTTGACCTTGCCTGGAGCCTGCTCCGCATGTACCCCAAGGAGCTCCTGAATCGCATTCCCGCCAAGGTGCTTAACGAGTTCTACCAGCGGGCGCAGAAGGATGCCAAGGCCAAGGGCAAGGCGCGCGCGGAGGTGCAGACTTCCGAGGTCAATCTGATTGACGCGTAGGGTGATGACGGAGAGGTGGAGAGGATGGAGGAGGAGAGGGGCGGGGTGACCCAAGGAGACGGACAGAAAGGCGAAGTATAGATAGATGTATGCCATGAGGTACGGAAACGATTGATCGTGTTTTGTCTTGTTTCTGTTTTGCCGGATAAAGAGGATGGAATCGATGGCGGCTCTTCAAGGTTGACGCCGATGAGGGGGGGAGAGGGGGGTTCAAGAGGGGCACTACTCCGGGATGCTTAGCTGGTCACGAGTCAATGAGAGTGTCGCACCATCTTGAGGGGAGACGAGGGCATGAGATGGGCTCAATGTGTTTGCTTCGAAGCGCAGGGATGGCAACGACCGGCTCGGGTCCGTGGCGGCCGAAGCGCGAGGCTGGCGATTGAGAGGCGTTTTCTTCGAGAGGGAGCACGCACACGCGAATGCCTCCAATGCGTGTGCCTCTTCCGAGCTGCGTACGGAGTCTTCCGTAGTACGGACTACTCCGCACGAAGACAGACTACAGGTTCCGGAGTGGTTTGAACTATGTAAATAACCGGGGGAGTGTGCCGTCGGGTAATGTTCCCATTGAGTTGCGATGACTTCACCCCCGCATATGCGGCGGCGTCATGTGGTTGCGATGGGGGGGAAAGCGGTGGGCGGGCGGCGGGCCAACGGGCCCAGCCCCCTTTTACGAGTCTCGTACGGAGTACTCCGTAGATAGAGCGGATGCGGAGTATGCAGTGCTATCCAATGCCTTGTACGGAGTAGTAGTAGTTGTAGTGGTATGAATGGGAGTCGGTTCGGAGAGATTTTTGATCAGATCCAAGGTCTCATCAAGATGAATCGGTGAACTGAGATGTTTACATGCATGTGCCTGCTCCGCATGGAACATACACAGAGCTGAGCCGCATCTTGGGGGGGGTTCAGTGTCCATGACATTCCCGCATCACACAAGCAGCCGCGTGGTCTGCATTCCTGAGGGGTTTGTTGATCCTGCCGCACGAGGTTGTGTATTCCGTACGAGTAGGCACAACATCCCGGCACAGAGAATGCCAGGACGGTGTGAACTCTCTCATACCGGTACTCGCACGAGTGCTTGTGCTTGTGCTCGTGCTCATGCCTGTGCTCGTACGAGTACGAGTGCCAGTATGCAAAAGTAGGCCCCCGGGGAGGGTGGTCAGCCAACGAGGCTCTTGGGGCCCGGGATCGGAGGCCCTTGTTTTTCCCCGCGTCGTATCCGGGATGTGGCGCCCGGGGTGGTCGGGTCGTGAGATGGATGTCTGGGGAATGCGGGGGTAGCGAGGTCCCCCGGCGATCTGCGTCGTGGGGGGGTTCATCGCGCAGGTATGCATGGATGGATGGATGGATGGCTGTGAGTGCGGGTATAAGTAGAGGCCTGGGGTTGCATTGTTTTGGGGAGGGGGGATGTTGTCTTGTCTCACTTGGACTCACGACTGTGTTGAGATCAGCGCCTTGTGGAAGTCTGAAGCCATCGCTCGGCACGATCTGTTGCGTTCTGTTGGAGACAAGCTTCTGACAGGCGTTCGCGAGGGTTGGACGAGAAACAGAGACAGGGCAAGAGGTCGATCATGATGCCGACAAGGTGGAAGCTGCTTGCGGCAGCGATGCTGCCGCTCGCAGGCATGGTCGCGGCGTCGGACGACTGCGGCTCGGAGCCCCTGGGCCCCGACAAGGACGGCAAGTACTGGATCGAGAGCGACGGGATCCGGGCGTCCTTCATCCCGTACGGGGCGTCCATCTCGAACCTCATCATCTCAGACCGGTACGGCATCCCGCGGGACCTGGTCGGGGGCTTCGACAACGCGTCCTACTATGGCCTCGACACGCAGCACCCGCACTTTGGCGGCATTCCCGGGCGATACGCGAACCGCATCCGCAACAGCACCTTCAGCATCGACGGCGTCGAGTACCGCGTCCTGCCCAACGAGAACCCCACGCCGCAGGCGCCCTCCGGGGCGGACACCCTGCACGGCGGGCCGGACGGGTGGGACTGGCGCAACTTCACGGTGGAGCAGCACACGGAGACGAGCATCACCTTCACGATCGTGGACCCGGACGGCAAGGAGGGGTTCCCCGGCGAGGTGATCTCGTGGATCACGTACAGCGTGGCGCCGATGACGTGGAACCTGCAGATGCTGGCGGTGGCGACGACGAAGCCGACGCCGATCATGCTGAGCTCGCACGTGTACTGGAACCTGGACGGGTATGCGAACAACGAGACGAACCTGGCGCTGAACCACACGCTGTGGCTGCCGTACAGCGGGCAGCGCGTGGGGACGGACAACATCCTGATACCGACGGGGGATATACTGGCGAACGAGAAGGGGTCGGTGAATGACTTCTGGAGCGCGCCGAAGCAGCTGGGGGCGTCGTTTGGGGACCCGGAGATCCTGGGCAACTGCGGCTTCAACTGCAGCGGATACGGTGAGTCCAGCCCTCAGCCATATCCATGCCCCTTTCGTCTCCTTCATTGCGCAACGCTGCACATCGACGACTGGTGTGCTCTTCTGCCTGTGGTTCTGTCAGCGAGGCGGACGGTCTGTCATGTACGTGTATGCTGATCACCGTCCCTGAAAGACACCTGCTACACCGTCAACCGCGAGACGCTGCGGCCGTTCAACTGGCGCAACGAGGGCCCCGTGGCGCGCCTCTCGTCCGACTGGTCCGGCATCCAGCTCGACGTGTTCTCCGACCAGGAGGCCTTCCAGGTGTACTCGTGCAGCGGGCAGGACGGCACGCTGGCGCTCAAGGAGACGCAGGGCCTGCGGGACAACCCGGCCTTCCCGCGGACGATTCCCAAGTACGGGTGCCTGGTGATGGAGGTGGAGGACTGGATTGACGGGATCAACCAGCCGGAGTGGTTCAGGGGGCCGAAGCAGATCTTCCGGCCGGGCGGGAAGCCGTTCTCCCTCGAGGCGAGCTACCGGTTCAGTGTCAATAATTGATGAAGCGGAAGCGGAAGCGGTTGCTTGACGAGGGGGGTTGACTGACGTCAAGTGATGGAGATGGGCATGTCCATGTTGGTCGACGGGGTGAAAGGTCTCTAATGTCCTCGGTATTTAGCTTCGTGTAGTCGTGTGAATGTATATCGAGCAACAAAAACGCATAAGTCCTCAGAGGCTTCGTGTCAGTGCTGCCCAATGCTAGTCTGTATCCAATCTGTGATGACTTCGAGCGCTTGAGTTGATGTTCACGATGCTTCAGTTTTGAGTCGAAGGTTGGACTTGTGCAAGTTGAAGTGCGTGCTTGAAGTCGGACCGAGGGTTCAGGGTTTCTGCAGGGTAGGTCAACTTGTTATCGCAACGGTGTTCCTGAGATAAGATAAGGCGCCCGATAAGACATGACATGATCGCGAAGCTCCAGTCTCCTTCATGATTCTTTTGCCTCTCCAATGGTATTGATGAAGGACATCGTGGACTTGAGCTTGCAAGAGATCGGAATCTGCTGCTCATACAAGTTCGTTGTCCTCGTCGTTCCTTCCTTGAACACCAGCCTTTGGGTTATTGAGACATCTCGGCCCATGGAGGACGACAGGGCGCAGGTCGACCTCGGCCTTGCGGCTGACATCGAAGAGTCGCACACGGCCAATATCCAGTCGACCAAGGAGGACGACAACCCCGAGACCGAGAAGCAGACGCTCAGGCAGCCCAAGAAGCGCTTCATAGGACGGAGGGCCGCTGCCGAGGCTGCTGTGACCAAGGGGGCCGCCGCGGGAGAGAATGGCGGCGAGAGCGGTGCCGTTCAAGGTGAGCGATTCATGCCAGACTTACGGCACATCTCGCCGCACTCATTCAGTGGACATATGTTCTGCCAAAATGGAAGATCTTTGTGCTCACTCATTCTAACTGAGAACCTCATCTGCAGTATCAACAAAGCCGAGGCGACCACCGAGGTTGCTGAACCGGGTGCCACCCGAGATCTCGGAGGATCCGAGCCTCCTCGAGGCCATCGCCCTGCTGCCCGCCAACTACAACTTCGAGATCCCCAAGACGATCCACCGCATCCGCACGCTCGGCGCCCGCCGGGTGGCCCTCCAGATGCCCGAGGGTCTCCTCCTCTTCGCGACGACCATCTCCGACATCCTGACGCAGTTCTGCCCGGGCATCGAGACGCTCATCATGGGGGACGTGACGTACGGCGCCTGCTGCATCGACGACTACACGGCGCGCGCGCTCGGATGCGACCTGCTGGTGCACTACGCGCACAGCTGCCTGATCCCCGTGGACGTGACCAAGATCAAGACGCTCTACGTCTTCGTCGACATCAGCATCGACACGGCGCACCTCGTGGCGACGCTGGAGCGCAACTTCGCGAGCGGCCGGACCCTCGCCGTCGTCGGGACGATCCAGTTCAACGCCACCATCCACGGCGTCAAGAGCGTCCTCGAGGCCGCCGGGTTCCGCGTCGTCGTGCCGCAGATCGCGCCCCTCAGCAAGGGCGAGATCCTCGGGTGCACGTCCCCGCGCCTCGCGCACGACGCCGGCGTCGACGCCATCCTCTACCTCGGCGACGGGCGGTTCCACCTCGAGAGCATCATGATCCACAACCCGGCCATCCCGGCGTACCGGTACGATCCCTACGCGAGGAAGCTGACGCGCGAGACGTACGGGCACGCCGAGATGCAGTCCTTGCGCAAGGGGGCCATCCAGGCGGCGCGCTCGGCGCGCCGCTGGGGGCTCATCCTGGGGTCGCTCGGGCGCCAGGGCAACCCGCACACGATGGCGCTCATAGAGAGGACGCTCGCGGAGCGCGGGATCCCCAAGGTGGACCTGCTCCTGAGCGAGATTTTCCCAGGCAAGCTGGCCATGATGAGCGACGTCGAGTGCTGGGTGCAGGTGGCGTGTCCGCGGCTCAGCATCGACTGGGGGTATGCATTCCCGAGGCCGCTGCTGACGCCGTACGAGGCTCTGATCGCGCTCGGCGTGCGCGAGGACTGGGATAAGGAAGGAGGCGGGGTGTATCCGATGGACTATTACGGCAAGGACGGGCTGGGGAGGACGAAGCCGGTAGAGGTCATGATGGAGAGCTAGAGCGAATTCATGATGCCTTTTCCTTCCTTCTTGTGGGCACCGCCACGGCGTGCTGTCCAAGTCCCCGAACACGTGTCGTCGTGTTCGTCGTCGTCGTCTTCGTTGCTGTCGTGACTGTTGCTGTTGCTGCCTCTTGTGAAAATAGGCCAACGTCATACCAGGGCATGGGCCGTTCCCACAGGCTCAGGCCGGCCCGAGAACATGAGCTTGTGCGTGACGATCTCGACGACCTCCAGATCCTGGCCGTCCCCGCCGTCTGCATCGCCCTCGACCGAGCCGCTGCTGCGCCTGCGCACCACCGCAATGGCCCGGGGCAGCTTCTTGACCTCGCCGATCAGACGCTGGTGCTGCCCGACGTAAAGGAAGACCCGCCGCATCCACGCAGACCCGATGGCCTCCGGCGAGTAGTCTGGGAACTCGATCCTGCCGATGTGCAAGTCCCTCACGGGTTCACCGTCATCGTCCTGGGGCAGGTTGACGGTCCCCTGGAGCTCCAAGATGGCGAGGCCGGAGGGGGTCTGCAGGAGCTGGGGGAGGGGGCTGGAGGCTGCGGCGCGTCGCTGCTTCGAGGGGGGGTACAGCTTGACTGAGGTGGAGGCCATTGTTCTTGATGACGTAGACACTCGCATATATCGCTGGGGAATTGGAAATCGAGCAAACGTCGTCAATATATTTCAGGCGATGCTGAGCTCCCACACGGACTCATGCTTTTGCCCACATGCAGGGAGCTGAGCTTTCAATGGCATCGTGTTCCATCATGGAATCATTGATGTTGACAACATGAACGCGAGGCTGCCCCACGATGTGTGGCTGGTGCAGGAAGAGCACAGCCTCGTTTCGCTTCTCACATCAGCCACACGCTCCCAGGGATCGACAAGCGGAGACGAAATTGCGGGGCCACGGCCATTTCTGCGCGTCTTGATTGGCCGCAGCGCCTCCTCCCAAGGCAACCCTAGTGCCTCACGCACACATTTTGTCCATTTCGCCCATTTTTTTTTCCCACCTCGTCCCGACCGACCTCGATCTCATCACCACCCACGATCACGACGACTTCACGCGAGCCAGGTCAAATACTTGCGCCCATCACAACACTGGCAAGATGAAGGTATGCCTTTCTTCTGATCATATTGTCAAAGTGCTGCGGAACGGCGATTGGAACTGACTTTGGCTTCTAGTTGAACATTGCCTGCCCTGCCAATGGCACCCAGAAGCTCATCGACATCGAAGATGAGCGGAAGCTCCACGTCTTCATGGAGAAGCGCGTACGTCGAAGACCATCCCCCGTCCGAGATAGACATGCCGGCGAAGAACTCGAGGCGGCGACGAGAAGGGCGAGAAAAGAGGGAAAAGGGGGGAAGGAAAATTCTTGAAGCGAAGGAGACGAAGACGAAGACGCGAAATGCTCGAAATAACGAGAGTCAAACAAGTGCCGAGAATTGCGATATTGACAAATCTTTTTTCCTGGAATCTAGATGGGCGCCGAGGTCCCTGGTGACTCCATCGGCGAGGAGTTCAAGGGCTACATCTTCCGCATCACCGGTGGCAACGACAAGCAGGGTTTCCCGATGAAGCAGGGCGTCATGCACCCCAGCCGTGTCCGCCTCCTCCTCTCCGACGGCCACTCCTGCTACCGCCCCCGCCGCACCGGCGAGCGCAAGCGCAAGTCCGTCCGCGGCTGCATCGTCGGCCCGGACCTGTCCGTCCTCGCCCTCACCATCGTCAAGCAGGGCGACAGCAACATCCCCGGCCTCACCGACGTCGTCCAGCCCAAGCGCCTCGGCCCCAAGCGCGCCACCAAGATCCGCAAGTTCTTCAACCTCACCAAGGATGACGATGTATGTTTCACCCTGCACCCATACTCGGTCATCGCCTGCTCGCGGCTGCTCGCGCGCTTCCTCTTCGCGCAGCTGCCCGAGTAGAGTGTGAGAAACGGCAACCTCGATGGCGCAACACTCCTCCTGCTCCTCCTACTCCTCAACTCCTCCAATCCCAACGATTTCTCCCGGAAATGGAATCATCCTCCTCGCGGCATTGTTTCTCTCAATTTCCCCCGAGCGGGCAGAATTGCGATTTCCTAAATGGGAGCACTCAGCGCGAAAGGAGATAATACGGGAATGAGGACAGGAGGAAAAAAGGAGTCGTTGCGCCATCTTGGTTGCCGAGACCAAGATGCCGAACCAAAAAAACTGCATATGCCTCGCATGACGAGACATCCTCTTGAAAGGGCACCACTAATCAAAATCGGTTCCCCGATATCACAGGTCCGCAAGTACGTCATCCGCCGCGAGGTCCAGCCCAAGGGCGAGGGCAAGAAGCCTTACACCAAGGCCCCCAAGATCCAGAGACTCGTCACCCCCCAGCGCCTCCAGCACAAGCGCCACCGCCTGGCCCTCAAGCGCCGCCAGGCCGAGAAGGTCAAGGACGAGGCCGTAAGCAAACCCCTATCCCATGGATCAATCCCCCCTCCCCCCCCCATGCTACTACGCACGATCCACGTCCAATTGAAATGTACCCGCTAACCCCTGTCCTTCAGAACGATTACGCCCAGCTCCTCGCCAAGCGCGTCGCCGAGTCCAAGGCCCTCAAGGCCGACGCTCGCAAGCGACGGGCGAGCTCCCTCCACAAGTAAATGTGACTGGCTGGCCGGCGTTGCGTTTTTGTTTTCTAATGAGGAAAGAATTTAAGAATTCCCCCAAAAAGAAAGAAGAAGAAGAAGAAGAACAGCATGCGAGGGGCTTCCTGTCCTCGTGATACACCACCCATACCTTGGTCCTGTCCTTGCTGTGACTTTTCCCCAAGAGAGGAGAGAAATGCATGGTAGTAGGAAATCATTTCCGCCCGGGCGCGGTCTTTTTTGACAAACGAAGGGCCCCTGCCATTAGTATTTTTATCAGGAGCGTTGTAGAGGGAGAAATCCATCTTCGTTCTTGAAAGCAATCATCTCATCATTGTCAGATACCCTCTCTTATTCTACGTGATATGGCCGAGCGTGGATGCGATGGACCACCTCTTCCCCCGTAAATCGCTGTGTGTACGGAGTCGATGTATTGGACCCCCCTTGGCTCTGAACTGGCTGTGCGTCGGTTTGCAGGACCTTCCCAGCCTTCTGAATGTGCCGCATGGGATGCGAAGCCTCCAGCTGCCCTTTCAAGGAACTTGACTTGCATCGATGTGATCTACTATCGTAAGTCCAATGCTGGCTCGAGGGATCTCGAAGCAGAGCTTTACTTCATCAACTCCCTCAAACCCCGTATGGCCTGCCCACTTTTTCAACATCTAGCCTCCCATCGCCCCCCTATCGCCCACCCACGCCCACTACATCTCCATCGGTCCTCATCTTCCCTCCGCACTTATCCGGTCACAAAATCCCTTGTACCATCTTATTCCCTTGGTTGTTATAAAATACTACTACTGGTCAAGATGCTTCTGTTCTCATCAACTACCCGTGGTACCCATGTATGTACGACTCAAAACAATAAAACCGTTTTTCACCCTGAGCTGTAAGTCTTTCTCCGCCCCCTTTTCCCCCGTTTTCGCCATTCCCTGATAACCCTCTCTCACGTCTAAAGAGACCTGCACTTCTCCATAGCGTGAGAAATGCCTCAGCAAACCGAAAATGCACTTTCCCTCATCTTTTTTTGTGATCCCCGTATCCTCCGCCCCCAATCCTTTCCCCTTTCCGTCCATCCTCAGACGACTGCTGTCAAAACAAACACTAATTGATAGTGACCCTCCTGATCCTTGGGGAAAAGCCAGGCCAGGACAAGAAAAAATGATTCCGCCGCCAACGCCAAGATGATTCGCTCCTGCAATTTCCCCTCGTTCCTGGACAAAGCAAAAGGAAAGAAATTACTCCCGCCGTGACCCGCACATACCATGCGGTGTAGTATGGTGTAGTGTGGTGTGGAAGGGCAGGCAGCGGCGGGACTAAGCGAATCCGAAGTAATCGCTGCCTTGGGTGATGGCCTTGAGAACTTGGGATCGCAGGATATCATAGCTATCGTACTCGGGAAGATCAAGTTCTGTGCGTGCGAACGTTCATTAGCATTCTTTCTCGCAATTCTAATGGCGACAGCAGCCAGACCAGGAATGGAAGAACTTACGGTTGAAGCACGTATGCGTCGAGGGCAGACGGTCCTTGTTGCCGTAGTCGCGGTGGATGTTGAATCGGTTGACGCCGTTCATGCCTTCCAGCTCCTTGAACCCGTTGAGAGGGACTTTGCTGGTTCCTGTGACGAACTGCAACAGCTTGGCCAGCTCTTCCTTGTCAAAAGACCGGACAGCGCGCCAGAACCACTGGATCTGCGGAGAAGAGGGGCTGTAGTTCTGGTACTCGGTGTTGCTCTTCCAATCGTCGATATCGATGTCGGGAAGACCAGAGATCAGCAACTCCAATTCCTGCTCATTGAAGATAGAAATGAGCTCGGCAGGAATGATGTCGTGAAATCCTGTAAGATGACCAGTCAGAATCAATACACTTGATGGGAGTCAACAAAAAAAGATGGAAGGGATTAGTAGCTTACCACTCAAGAAGTTCTCCATCTGATCCTTCACCGAGGACAAGAGCCTATGCTCGACGACGACGCGAACGTACTCGAGCTTGTTCTCCTCGGTCACCGCAATCTCACGGCCGTTGGGAATCAGATCGACAGTCTTTGTGACGCCAAACTCGTCGTCCTCGACCGAGAATGTCTCCGTGATGATGTCCGTGATGTCGTTCTCCAGCATCCAGCAGAGAGACTTGTAGTAGTCCGGGTCGAACGACTCCATGTCCTTGACGGACACCGACTTGCCGAGGATGCGCTTGTAGACAGCACGACTGAAGAAACAATCCAGCAGACGGCCTTCGTAGAGCGCCTTGCCGATGATGCGACCGATGAACTTGAAGAACCGCAGATGCTCGTCGTTGATGCCGCTCAGCTTGTTGGGGTGGAAGGTCGTGCGATCGGATGAGACGGGGATGAACAGGGCGTAGTTCGGATCGAACATCTGCCGCGCGAGGACCTGGAACCACTCGCGCGTGACGCCGCCCGCGTCCACGCCCTCTTCGCCGTTGAAGCGGATGTTGAGCTTTCCGTACTTCATCTCGTCGCCCGACTTGAAGCAGAGCCACTTGAACGAGTCGTGGAAGACGTGCTCTCGTCGGACCGAGAGCTGCAGCGGCGGGTACGAGGGCCGGTTCTGGTTCTGGCCGCTCCTCGAGTGGACGCTCCGGTTGAAGTAATTGCGCTTGTTGTCGAACTCAAGGACCTTGGGATTCTTGACGAGGAGGGCAAAGGTACCAGACATGAGCTTGGGGTTCTGCCGCACGAGCTCGTTGAGGATGCGACGGTGCTCCTCCGTGAAGGAGAAGAACAGGCTGGCCGTTCGCAACTCGGGCTGTGGGCTAGACAGCGGCAGCTCCTTGCTCATCTGGCCCAGAGCAAGGTCTTCGACGGTGGTCGTGTTCTTGCAGACGACCATCAGCGACTCTATCAGGGGGAGCAGGATGGTTGCCACGTTCAGCATGTTCTCGCGTTGACGAATGGCGCTCAAGCACGCGCTAAGCTTGTTCCACATCGTCTCGAAAGTAGCGTCGCGATAGAGAGAAATAACCAGCTCGTGCTTCTCGTCCTTGGACGCGCCAGCATCGGCCTCATCGGCCTTCTTCTTACCGTCGAACAGATGATCGAGGGCAGTCAAGACGCGAAGAAGCTTGTTCTGCTCGGACGCTCCGGGAGAAAACTTGGCGAGCGCCACGCCCTGGATCTCAGTCCCTGATTGAGCCTGATCGATGTAAGGGAGAAGCTCATCAAGATCCGAGACGATGTTCTCGCTCAGCAGACGAGCTTGTCGAACCAGCTCCTGTCCGAAGGTGGCCTTCGCGCCGGGGATCACGGAAAGGTTCTTGATGGTCGAGATCGTGTTCTGGAAGGTCTTCGAGCTGCACTCCCGGGCCACGAAGACTCTCACCACGAGTGTCAGGTGGTGTGAGGGAATGACCGGAGGCTGCATTTGGCGAACACGCTTCTGGGAGGAAGCCTTCTTCTGATCCTTGGCGCCCTCATTTGCCGGAGCTTGCTCGGACGATCGCGACGCTTCCGCGACAGCCTCCTGGTTCCCGCCGGATGTCGCCGGCTCGGTGGAGATCCGAGCGTTTTCGGTGCTTGGAGCGTTGTGAGCAGCTGCTGCACCCTCGGCATCCTCAGGTCTGGTCGTCGGCTTTGCGTCATCCGAGGACTCCTTGCGGCGACGCTCGAGATTTTGGAGGGGTAGCGTCACTCGGTTGAGCAGGTCGGCAAGATGGGACATGACGGGCGAACTACCCGTGACGAGCTCACGGTCAAGCAGGGTCAACAGGGAGTTGATTGCGTACTTGTGCGCCTTGGAGTCCTTGGCCTTGCCCTTGCGACTCGAAGACCGCTTGAGAGAAGTCCCGACTACCTCGTGCTCCGTGAGGAAGAGGTACGGGATGTGCGGATTCTTAGAGCAGAGCTCGACGAGGAGATCCAGGCATTGCTGGACGATCAAAGAAGGCGAGGTCTCGGAGTTGGGCTGATTCAGAGGAGTCGAGAGGCTTCCGATTGTCGAGAGGGTCCTCTTGAGATTCAACGGCGTCTTTGGCTCACCCTCCTTCTCCTTCTGCTTTCTCGCCTTGAGTGAGAGTTGGCCGAAGCTGCGCTCCACGGCATTCATATCCGTCGTGCCGTCCTGCAGGATCTGCAGCACCGTGCTCACGACTTCAAGTCGGGTCTGACGATTCTCGCACACGTCGGCGAGGACGCTGAAGAGGTGATTGCGGATGTAGCCCTGCTGGCCGATGAACATCAGCCGAAGCAGAGTCGCGACGCCGGCTTTGTCAAGCATCTGGACGACTGTCCGCCGTTGAGCCTTGCTCTCGCCTTGCCCATCCGCAGTAGCCTGGGTCGTCACTCGGGCTGTTCCGAGGGGACTTCGGCCAGGAGGCACGATGGACCGCACCCCGCGCTGGTTGCTGAAGGCAGGGCGCTGCTGGGATAGCGCGCGGACCTGGGCGGCCATTTCGGGAGGGAGGTGGCCAAGAATGTCCTCGCCTTGGTCCATCAGAGCCTGCTCTCGGAGATCGGGAGGAAACGTGAGAAGAATGCTGGCGGGATCCATCTCGGCTGCTGCGGGCTCTTGACCAGCAGCAACTGCCTGGCGACGGCTCTCCTCGCGGTTGCGACGCCGTTGCTCTTGTCTCTCTTGCTGCGCAATCTCCTGGCGCAATTCTTCAGGCAGCGCATCGAGGAATTCCTGGAAGACTTCGGTGGCCTCGCCGCTTGCCGCTTCCTCGCGCGCTTGAGACCTCCTCTCGCTCACAGTATGAGCGATCACTTCTTCCCGGAACTCTTCTGGCAAGGCAGCCAAGTAGTCAGGGTCAATCCCCAGCTCGGTGACGTCGACTTCCTCTCCCCGAATCACCGTGGTGACCCGAGGTGCGTCGGCCCGGGAGGCGGTGGCAGGTTGATCAGCTGTGGTGTCGGAGGGCCCCGTGGCCTCGACACCTTCCATCTCACTGCCAGCATCACCAGACTGCTGCGCGCTGTCCGCGGCTGCGGCTGCGGCCGCTGCAGCGGCCGCTGCCGCCGCCCGCTCAGCCGCTTCACGCTCTTCGGCCTCCTTCTTCTCTTGTTCCGCCTTCTCCTCGGCCTGCTTTGCTTCCTTGGCCAGGCGCTCTTCCTCCTCGCGCTTCTTGCGTGCCTCCTCATTGCGCTTCTTGTTCTCGGCCTCTTCAGCCTCGAGCTTTCGCTCTAGCTGCATGGCCGCCGGAGTCAGTTGAGCATTGATCGCGTTGCCAAGCTTGGCGGCCTCCACGGTGTGGTTGGGGCCGAAGATCATTCGGGCCTCTCCTTGGTAGCGATCCAAGGTGGACTGGGGCGTGAAAGCGACTGCTTGATGAGGTTCTTGACTTGAAGACGGCTCGCGACGCTGTTCGTTCCTCAAAGCTCGGATGGGCCCGAAATCCGTCACGCGGGCGCCTGGTGGACCCGAGATCTGGAAATGCAGGCTGTGGTCATGCCCATGACGGTGCATCACCGGCAGGAAGTCCATCAATTCTCCGATGAGGCCCATTTGGCCGTCCATCAGATGCCTGCCAGGTCCAAGAAATCCTTCGGGAAGTCGGAATCCCATAGGTACCTGCCGTGCAGGATTCTCGACCCCTTGTTCTTGACGGCGCAGCAAGGGGTTGACCCCATCGTCGGCATTGGACGGCTGCCCATTAGGCCGATGGCTGCGAGAAAAGTAACTGCGGAAGTCTAGACGATTTTGTGAGTCCCTGAATCTGAGCCCTGAACGCCTCGCAGCAAACTGACCTGCAAGATCCCGATGAGCACTGGCAGAAGCCATGAATCCGGGAGGGAAGAAGTTGCGCGTGAGCAATCTTGGCAACACGCGCCGTCCGTCACTAGCCACGGGGAAGAACTGGAGCTGTCGCTCGTCGAGCTCGTCTGGGTTCATCCCGTCCCAGCCAAGCGGTGGCATTTGCGGCATCGGATCGTTCACTGTAAGGCCCATGTTAGGATGCCGATTTGGGAAAAACAATGCCCGGTCCATGGGAATGTTACTTACGGGGATAATCGTCGTCGTAGATATACTCTTCATCTTCAATGTCCTCATCGTCGTCATCGTCTGAGAAAAAAAAAACCCGAGTCAGCAAGTGGCGGCGGTTCGAAGCAAAAGATGCGTAGTGTCTTACCACCCTCATCATGGCCGTCATCGCCGTAATGTTCATCAACGATCTCTTCCATCCCGTCCATAATCTCTGGCTCGTACCCGTCGTCCTCACCCATGATGGCTCTAGTCATGTTATCGAGCAGGTCTCCGGGACTGATGCCATGGATCTGAGCCTCGTCTTCGTCCTGGGCGTCGCCTTCGTAATCAATGTCCAAAACTTGCGGATTCTCGTCGTCATCGTCGTCGTCGTCATCGTCTTCACCATCGCTCTCACTTTCCCAACCGGATTCGCCATCATCATCGATAGGATTGCCATCCTCGTCCACGATTTCAACGCGATCCTCAACATCTTCCATGTCGGCTGAACCCACTTCGTCGTCATCGTCATCATCCCCGCTGTCATCCTCGCTGTCGTCGTCGTCATCATCGTCGTCATCTCCCATGATGACTTCGACGACACCCGGCTCGCCGTGGAGGCCCTCGATCTCGCCCATGTCAGTGAGCTCTTCATCCTCATCGCTTATGTTGTCCTCATCCGAGATGTGGTCCTCGCCATAGTCCATCTCGTCATCGTCATACTCGTCGCCGTACATGTCTTCCTCGTCCTCTTCGTTGTCCGATTCTGAGGTTTCATCGTCTTCTCCTCGAGGCTCGAGCATGCCAAGGGCGGAGTTGCGATAGAGGTCCGGGGTCTCTTCACGTTCGTCATCCAGATCGGAGAGAGTGGACGTAGACGCGAATTCCTCGTCGCTGTGATCGGCTGGCGAATCTGAGGAGGGCAAGATGTTGAGGTGGCTGAGTTCTTTGGCGGTGTCGGTCAGGACCCTAAGCACTTTCAGGATGTACTTAATAGCCCTCTTGACTCCGGGATAAACCAAGTTGATCTCGGCGATTGATGAGGTGAGCTTGTCGAGGTATCCCTTCTCGTACATCATACGCCGCAGCTGGGCCTGCGATCGAGAAGAGTTGTGATCCGAGTTGCGAGAGGAAGACCCTTGATCTTTGTCCCTATCTCCGATCATCTGGTTCAGGAGCTCGGCCAAGCACTGCATCCGCGAGTATCTCGTCTCCAAAGGCTCATCAGAGGTGGGGGCTTTCTCGTAGGCCTTCAAGATCGTATCGAGGACAAATTTGCGAACGAAAACCAAGTCAGGGTCATCGTCGTAGATATATTTGTCCTGATTGCGATCGACGACTCGTTCATTGGTCTTGGAGACAAGCGCAGCCAAAACCTTCTGAGTCTGTGACGAGGTGGCGGCCTTCTTTTTCGACGCGATGCTATCCAGGGGACCCTCGAGATTGTCGTGGCAGAGAAGGTCATAGATCAGGTAGTTGAGAATACTCGACCTGGGCTTGACAGGAGTCGTGGATGACTGCGGAGGAGCGCTTCGCTTGAAGTTGATGAATTCCACTTTGGTCCTCGTGTAGCTCTGCAGGAGCTCGGCCAGGCAGCTGAGCAAGAAGCATCGGTAGACGAAGATCGGATGATCCTCCGTCTTGAACACGGGCTTCGTGGGCTTCTTGTCTCGTCCTTCCGGGCTGTCGACAGAAGCGGTCTCTAGCGCATCGCCACTGGCCTCGGCCTCAGACTTGGCTTCCTTGTTCAGGGCAGCGGGTGGCTCCTTGTCCTCGACCTCGCGATAATTCACCAGCTCGCACAGGAGGAAGTGGATCACGCCGTCTGGGTTCTCGACCACGGGGCGCTTGCTGTCATGATGCGTCTTGGCCGCATCGGACTTCTCCACATCTGCCGCCTCGGTCGAGGGCTTGATATCTTGAGAGGAAGCGCTTGGCTCGCCCTCAGGTTTCGAGTCGGCGGCAGTAGTGATGGTGGTGATGGTGGTGGTAGTGTTGGTGTTGGTGCCGCCGCCATTGCCATTTCCATTGTCCTTTTCCTTCCAAACCAAGGTCTGGAACCTGTTCGCATCGCCATTGAGAGAGCTCCATCGAGAGAATCTCAAGAGTTCGTTCGTGACTTCGACGAAAAGGTCCGGTGCTCGGAGGGCGACTGGCGCCATAGTTCGCAGGTAAGTGGCCACGTCGGGATGTCCTCGTTGCGTGCGCAAGAGATTTGGGAAGTCGTTTTGAATCTCCGCCCGCATGACTTGCTTGATGACCTCCTCATCTTCAATGACATGGCGCAGAATCGTGATGAGATAGGCCGTCAGCCGCGTCTGCTTTAGGCGCTCAGAACCCGACCCAGCCATCTGCTTTGCCATGAGGAAGAGCCTCTGCAGATTCTTCTTCTCTCCGACCTGCTTAGCCACCTGACGCTTCCTCGTCAGGATGAGCAGGACCCTTAAGACCGCCGTCGCCAACATCTCCTCCTTTCCAATGCGAGGGAGGAGATCGAGAAGGAGCTCCAAGATGACGGTGCGCTGCTGATCATTAACAAGCGGAGTCCTTAAAGTGACAACTGGCGGGACGACGGGGTCATCCAGAGACTTGGGCTGCTTCCATTGAACAGCGACGGGCCGCTCATCGTGACTCAGAAGGGTCTCCATGACCAAGAGGATGAACGAGATCCAGGGAGGGAGCTCGTCCGAGGCGGCTGAGAGAGGAACTTTCAGGAATGCGACATACTCCTCAATCCTTTCGCGAAGGATGTCGACATTTCGCTGGAAGAACATCTCATCTTGCAGCAGCAAGGCAAGGAGGTGGGCATAAGCTGCGATGCATTTCCCATTTCGCTTCTTCTCCTCCTCGTCAAGGGCGAGCGAGGAGAGGGCAAAGGTCAAAGTCGAGCCGACCTCTTCCTGAGCTTCGGCGCCCATGTGCCTGATGACCACGGTGTGGATCAGTTCCGATATTTCCATAGCGCTGTCCGGATGAGCCCGAATGACGTCCAGGGACTGGTCGATCAGGTTCTCGCGAAGCCTCGATCGTTGATTGTCAAGTTCCTCCTTCAGAGCTGTGAACTCGGCCGCAGGGGATCGCTCAGGCGAACTCTTCTCGGAGCCGGAGGTCTTGGGCTGTAAGGCAGTTCCGCCGGCGGCACTTGCAGTCGAGGCAGCAGCAGCAGCAGCCTCATCTCCGGTCTGGGTCGTGCGGTCGACCATGCTTCCCAGATTGTCCCCTGTTGCTTCGGGCAATGCGTCCAGAGACATTCGGTCCACATCGAGGGAACCTGTCCCAGTCCCTTCCGGGTTCTCTGCTGGCATGGCTGCCACGTCCAATCCCGAGGTGTCGGCTTCTTGGGGTGGGATAGGATTTCTCGCGCCGGCTGTTCCGGCCTTGTGGGCTTTGCAGTATTCGCGGCTGGCGACAGGGCTTCCATTGGCTCTGAACACCGCCTCGTAGACAAGGTCCTCGTCAAAGCCCTCGTCATCGTCAAGGAGCTCGTCGATCGTGTTGCGAACATTTTCCCACTTGAACCTTGCATCTGGGTACTTGAATAGGAGGAAGGGGGACTGCAAGAAGGATTGTTAGCAACACACGGAGAGAGCGGGAAAAGCAGACGATGTTGAAGCGGGAAATAAATTACCTTGTCCTTGGGTATCGATGGAAGCTCGTTATCCCCGGCCGATATCATTCTGAGGAGATCAACGAGGCGCTTCACAGTCGGTTCTGACACCTTCTCGACGAAGGAAGAATCCCACAGCTCCATGAGGACGGGAAGAATCGCGGCGCGTATCTCGACAATGATCTGCTGGTAGATGTTGCCCACGATCTGGGACCGGTCCGTCTGTCGTTGAAGACCGAACTGGTTGTTGGTGTCCATGATGTACTTCCCGTTGGCAAGGACGTAATAGAGATCGAGAATCTTTCTCAGCCCGAAGGCCGCGACCTTGGACTTGGAGGACTCGTCCGTCGGGCCAGAGGCGCCGTCCATGATCGACTTGGAAAAGACGCGGAGCATCTCGCGCAGCACAGTCAGGCCTCCTTGCTCCTTGAAAGCCAGGAGGACCGGCATGATGATGTGCACGGCCGATCGGTCGGTCTGGCGGGTGGTCGGGTGAGTATCAATGAGCATTTCGTGCAACGTGTGCAGCATGATGATCCAGTAGTGGAAGTGCTTGGCCGTCTGCTCGGACGTCTTCACAGAGGGCGTGAGGTGGTCGAGGACGGTGTCGGCAAGAGCCTTGGCAATCTCGAGGTGGCGCGGGCGGGGGAAGAGATCTGTGGGGTTGTTCTCTCTGCGGGGGAGAAGGGCCTTGCCAAGGGTCTGGAAAAAGGGGAAGGAGGTCGGGATCATGGGATGGAGGAGAATCCGGAGTGTCTCGTAATTTTGGTAGCGGGGGTCGGCCTGCTCTCGCTCCGTGAGGCGGGCTGGGGCCGGAGCGTCTGCAGCACTGGCATCGCCTGTCCTCCAACTCTCGCCTCCGCCGAGAACATCGGGGAGCGAGGTATCATCAGGCTCGCCTTCTGTGTGTGAGCCTCGGGGCGCAGGACCATCGAGAGGCGGGAAGTGGCGTCTCAGAGACCAATGCTGCGGCACGACCGAAAGCTGGCCGGCCTCTTCGGCAAGGACTCCTCGCAAGAGAGGGCCGAGCGAGTTGACCAGGTTCAGGTAGTAGTCGAAGACATTGACGGGATAGAACTGCAAGGAGCTGGAGCGGACTGTTGGGAAGCAGTCAGACACGATCTTGATGTATGTCTGCGCGTTCAACAAGGCCTTGACAATCTTCGTTCCCGTGGCTGCAAGGTCGGCTTTCTCTGCACTGCTGTAGTCTGCGCATGCTGCTGTCAAGAACGGGCCGAAATAAGGGGGAATTGCCTCGGTCTTGGTTCCAAGGGGCTCCAAGACATCGATGGCAGCCTGTGTTCGCCGCAGCAGCGACGTGAGGCCGCGGACCGGGGAAGATTCGACCAGCTGGAATACCACGTGGTTGATGACTCGGCTCGCCACAGAGTCGCCAAATGTCGCCGGGAGACTTGGCGACTCGCAAATGTCGTACAAGAGCTCCAAGCCACCGTTGTCGATGAATCTATGCCTCAAGGTGCTATTCGCAGTGTAAGCCGAGAGAAAGCTCGCGAGTGCCGAGACGTAGGGAACAAAAGAATCTGTCGGCGTCTCCTTCGAAGCCTTGGACCGCTTATCAGACTTGCCCTCGCGAGGCGGGGAGGCGCCAGTCATGTCGACGTCCGAGGGCTGGCTTGCCACCTGCGATCCTTGAACCTCGGCCGGCGCTTCGGTGCTCTCGTCGGCCAGGATCAATTTGGCCCCCCATCCGGCAGTTCGAGCCTTCTCAATGCCCAAGAAGCGGACGCGCGCGACCATGTCAATGACAGCGTTGGCGATCGACGTCCGGAGAGGTGGATGGTGCCGCGCGAGCTCATCGAAGCTTGACCCTACGTGGCTCGCTAGCTCCTGATCGGATTCCATGCATTTGACATGAGCGGGGCTCTCGAAAATTTCGAGAAAGGCCTCGAAAGCCCGGGAGGCCACGACCAGCTTCATCCCGGAATGGTTCAGAGAGATGGAGTTGAGGACCTGGGGCACAACATTGATGGCGTCGGAGGCGGCCAGAATACCACCGGCCACCGAGTCGCGCGGGCTTTGGCGGAGAACATCTTCCGGCGGCGGATGCGGTCGGTCGTCCCTATCGTCGATGGACGCGAGAGCCGAGTTGGTTGGCGAGTTCGCGGCATTGTCGTCTTCCGCGTCGTTCTGCTTGGCTAGCTTCGGTGGCTCCTCGGGCAGAGGCCGACCGGTGATGGCCTCGAGGTACGTCTTGATCATGCCTGACTCGGAGATGGCTGCGAAGCTTGTGGGGTCATTGTTAATGAAGTCGCTCAAGATGGTAACCGAGTTCGTCCAGACGACCGATCCAAAGGTCTTCTTGTCCTCCATGATAGTCCTGAGACAGGCCAGAAGGTTCGAGTTGTCGGCAAGATTTCGCAGCAGCCGATCTGTGTTGGCTCCAAAGCTGTAAGAATTGCCCATGATGTGGTGCATGTTCTTGAGCGTCCACTTCATCGTCTGCTGCTGATACCAGGGGATCAGGTAGTCCACGGCTCCTGATTGCTGGTCCAGGGTGATGCCTTTCGACTCCTGGACCAGCTGGCGGCATTCTTGAACCGTGTCTACCGCCAGCTTTGACATAGCAGCCAGCCCTTCCACGTTGAAGAAGATGGGGAAGGCGGAAGGGTAAGTCCAGACCAGACCGTCGATCAGGGCGAGGACGAGCGAATGATGGCGCTGTGCAATCTTGGAGCGCATGTTCAGTATCTCGATCAGGATATCCATAAGGCCTGCCGAGACCATCTCGTTGCCCATTCTCGTCGACATCGCCAGGTGAGTGGTCAGAGAGAAGAGGCCGCTGCGCCACTGATCCGCCTCGGTCATCTCGTTGCCG
>NIGD01000001.1:1312972-1324328 GCA_003055185.1 Escovopsis sp. TC
CCGTCATCGTCAGGTTGGTCCTCTGCCATCCCGCCGACGGCCTTGCGAATGACGTAGAGGAGGATGCCGTGGTTTACATTCGCGTTCAGGGCCGACGAGACATCCTGGCACCTGGAGTTGAGGTTCGAGAGGGCCTCCAAGAGCGCGAAGGACACAGTCTGTAGCCAGAGAGGGACATCCGCTTTGCCGTTGACCGACGGGTGAATCAACTCTGCCAACTGATAGACAAGCTGAAAGCGGCGGGTCTCGTCGATGTCTTGACGGAGGACTTTCTCGACGAAATTGGATTCGCTGTGGATGTAGCCCAGATTGGCGATCGCCAAGAGTCGTACGGCCAAGAGTTGCTGACGCTCCAGACGGGTGCCGAGGAGGGCTTTCGCCACCCTCAGACGATGCAGAACCTCGTATCTCGAGGCCGGGGGCATGTCTGCGGGGCATCGCTGTACAAGTTCGAAGATGGGCGTCGTGGAGACAACGGATTGCGGCAGTTCGAACGTCTTCTGCCCAGGCGTCACCAACTCCTCAACAGCCGCAGAGGTCCGCGCGGCAGTGGGAGACGAGTCGTCAGCTGCTGCTGCTGCTGCCGCCGCCGCCGCTGCAGATGTGGTTCCCGTGGCTGCTGTAGCTGCACCCCGAGGCTTGAGGGTCTGCTGCGACGTCAGAGTTGAGCTTCGGCGCAGAGGCGTCGGAGTCGAAGGGATGGAAGAGCGCGCGGCATCCGTTGGGGCATCTTGAGCAGGAGTGGGGTCCTGAGGATAGTAGGAGACCCGGATGTCGCCCCAGGAGCTCCATCTCTTGCCATCTGCTGACGCAACAGCGACGAGGTCGTTGGCGTGCATAGTCGCAGCATTCCTGCCGCTGCCTCCATGCGTCTTTTCCCTCTCCTTTTCCTTTTCCTTTTCCTTGTCTTTTTCCTTTTCCTTCTCCTTGTCTTTGTCCTTCTCTTTTTCCTTCTCCTTCTCCTTCTCTTTGTCCTTCTCCTTCTCCTTTCCCTTGGATGCCGAGGCCGGTGTGACGGCCTGCGCAAGGTCTGAGGGACTCAGGATTGGTGTTTTGACGATGGGCAAGGCGATCTGCTGGACGCGGTCCAGGTCAAGGTTGTAGTGGTTCGCGAGGAGAGCAGCGCTTATGTGTCTCGATGCGTTCCCCACGCGCTTGACGGACGCCTGATACCTCTGAGCCAACTCGGAGCCGACCTCGAACGTCGCCATGAGGATGGGCAAGGAGAAGCAGTTGAGTAGAGAGTTGAGGTGGGCGCTGCTGGCGTAGATGCTGCGGTTGCCGCAGTGCTCCAGCAGCATGCGGGTGAACTTGAGTATGGCTTGGATCAGCTGCCTGTCGCCGTCCGACGAAAACCCGAGCTCGACCAGCTGCTCCATCTCCCACTGCTTCTCGCCAGCGAAGGCTGTCGAGTCACTGGTGTGGGTGAGGAGGAAGTCGCATCCAAACTCCCGCGATTGTGGGCCCCCGACCAGGTCGTAGACGCGGCAGAAATGTTCCAGCACTGCATCGAATCTGTTAAGAAGAGGAATCCAGTGGTACAGGTCGCCCCGACCAAAGGGCCATCGCGCGGGGAACTCGGCGAGCCGTTTCGGCAGGGCAGGTATGGGGTCTGTGGAGGCAGACTCGACGTAGGTCTTGAGCCAGGGCGACTAAAATCCCAGGCGGGGTCAGTTTCCAGCTTCCTCGGCGATCGCACTTGAGGGTTCACCATGCAGAAGTGGGCAGGGAGGCTTACCAGACTTTCACGATGCTTGTGCTGCATCGTCTTCGTTATTTTGCCCATGGTGACGGAGAAGTGGCGGCAACAGCCGCGAGGGTCGAGTGTAGGCTCCCCCTCCTCGTCCGACAGGAATCACCAACCGGCGCGACGACAACTAGCTTCTGGCGGCCGACGTGGAGAGAGAGATCGAAGAGAGAGAGAGAGAGAGAGAGAGAGAGAGAGAGAGGTTCTTCCCGGAAGAACGGCTTGTGACGTGGGAGGATCTTATTGGGAATGAATCGGTGGCGAGACCGCAGCCCTCTCAGCGCAGGAAGACACGGAGCGAGGCGGGCGACGGGATATATCTCGATTGGCTTTTTCTCCTCCTCCTTGTCAAGCTGTATGCCGAGTCTTCGTTGACCGCGGCGCCGTCGCCTCTGCGGAAAAGAGGGGTAGCTGGTCAGGTGCGAGAGGAGGAAGGAATGCTGTCTCGTTGCCGCACGTCACTCCAAGGTAGGGGACTCTGTCGCTGGGAAAGGAAATGATGCGGTTTCCTGCGAACAGAGACCAGCCCGTCTGAAGGTGGAAAGGGAGGGGAAAACAAGGAGGGGAAAAAAAAAAGGCACCCAACGGACGAGAGCGAGCGAGAGGGAGAGAAAAGAGGGGGGTGGGGTTGGAGAGAAACAGATCGAAAGGTGTGGTCTATCGTCGCGATCGCGTAAAGGATGAGGCTAGGGAATCGTGGTCTTGCAACGGTTGGAGAAAAGGCTTGGTCTTGGGAGGAGTGCAGGTCGTCCCAGGACAAGCTTCTTCAAGGCGCCGGCGATCGGAAAGTCGTGCGGTAGAGGTCGCGAGCGGGGCGCCGGAAGGACAGCTCAGCGTCTCTGACAGCCAGCTTCTCCCAGAGACCGGATGCGAGGGGTCCTCGGTCGTGACGAGAGAAGGAGGAAAAAAAATCAGTGGCGGAGAGAGAGAGTGTGTGTGGGTGGAGGGAAGAGGTTTTGACGAGAGGGAGGGAGGAGAGAGAGAGAGGAGAGGAAGGTTTTCGTTGTTGGGAGCACCACGCGGAGAGAAGAACCTACTACTCCGTAGTATCGACAGATGGAGTGCAAGAAGGGGCATCCACCATCAATCAATCCATGGATCAATCCATCCAGTCCATCTGCCGGAAGAGCAATCCACGGATCCAGTCTTGATGTATCCAGTCCATCCAGCATAGATCCAATTGATGGATCCCTCCAGGCTCCATCTCCATCCACCTCCACTGCATCCGTCCTGACACAAAACGTCCAGAACCGCAGGTGCCAAGCAGGTGGGGCCCCTCACTGAGCTGCCTGCCCTCGCACGCACGGATGTACTCGTTGTAGGTGGCCAGTATGCGGACAGTACATGTGAAGGGCGCTGATATCATGGACGGCGCAACCACTAAAGCTTCTAAGTTCGCGACCACTCAGACGATGCCCCCGATGCCTCAGACGGACCTAAGAGTCTCCACCGAGCTCAGGCTCATCATTCCCCGACTTCCAGCACTGATGGAGTGATCATTGATCCCAGGGAGCAGCTCGAGGGGCCCTCAGCGCATCTAGAGCTTCGGAGCTGCTCCGTGTCAGCCCACAAGCCCGCTGGAAACGGCTGGAGCCCGCTGAGCTGGAGGGCTCCAGCTTATTGCCAGATGGTGGATTGAGCGCCACCTCCTGGAGCGATCGCCGATAAGCTGACCACAAGGGCGCTCGGGAAGAAAGTCGCACTGTACGGCACCGACGGGGCTCCAAGTGGAAAGACACAAATGCATTGCTTAGTCAGCATATGGTCTTGCGACGATAAGATGACGACACATCCTCGTGTACGGAGTAGGCGCACGGAGTATCCTCGGACCGGTGTGACGCCGCCTGGGGTCAGTCGAAGACGGCAGCGCTCCTGGCTGACGTCTTTCTACGGGCCAGCCCGCATCTCCACGATGGAGGATCGAAGGCGTTCCATTTCATGCGGAGTACGAAGTCCTGTACGGAGTACGGAGTACTCCGTAGTCGATGATGATATCGCACAGAAGCCCTGGAGGACATCATTGTCACGAGTCAAGCTCCTTGGCCGTGCAGCACAACCCGATCCAGCTCGCTGAGCGGCCGATGACGGGTAGAAGATCCGACTGCGCATCACCCTTTTTCACCCGCACCACTCAATGCAAGATGTATTGCAATCCCCAGGGCCGTGGATGGCCTAGGAACAATCAATGGATGGATGGATCTGAAAATGGGGCACCCGCCTGTGCTCCACGTCAGGCATCGCGAGCGAGCTTCCTGGCACCACCCCGCGTCTCGTCATGGCAGCCTTGTGTTCCTCGTGGCGAAGAGCAGCACTGCGGCAAGGTCAAGACGCTCCCACGGCTTGGCTTCCTTATCGAGAGGCACGGAGAGGAAAACGTGTCGGGCAGACCTGCTCCGTGGTAGCACTCAAACTCCGTTGTCGTCGTCGACACATTAGTAGGTCACCAGCGCCGTGTGCCTGGATGCTGTGCCTCAAGATCGTCCGCGAATGCTGACCACTGGCAGTCATAGCGCTCCTCTGCGACCTCACGCGACCTCCACCAGAGGCCGGACCGCTGCTGACTGACAACAGAGTTCATCGAGTATCGAGAAAGGCGTCGACTGCGGCTGTCATGTCAGCAACGAGACATGGCAAGAGAGAGGAGCACCTCGGGGCGAATCGCATCCTTTCACCCCGGCTAGCAATGCTTCGGCTGTCCGTGGTAGAGATGTACATGTACGGAGTGCCGCGTAGTCGTACCCGTGTTCCTAGTACGAGTAGGCTCTTCGACTTCTAGGAGACACCATCATCACTCGTTGCTCTCGATGGATGGCTCGGACGTGTGACTGATGCGGCTCAAGATCCAATAGGCCGACGTTTTTTGTGGTCGTCCCTGTGTCCCCCCTCCCCTCCACGGGCTGCGGGTTTTGCGCCAAGCTTTGCTGTAACCTCGTGATTCGTCCGCTTCCAGGACCTGCGAGCAGCAGCTCCACCCGAGGACTCCGAGATCGTCTCCCACGCATGTCCATTTCAGCAGACATCTGTCAAGGTCCCCTCTTTGGGGGGGCCCGAATAGTGGTCGGTCTATATCGCACTCCGTCCTTTTGAACAGTACCCGTGCGAGGATGCCATGTCGATGTTGGGGAGGGGCGAAACGCATCGATGAAGGTGGCATCTGGAGAACCGCTCTGTGCTTCCAAGTCCATGTCAGTACCAGTAAGGAAAGAGATCGTGTGCGGGTACGGAGTACTAGAGATGGTAGCAGTCAAGACAACTACCCCCTTCAAAGATCAGCGCCCCTGAACGACCAGGACTGAAATGATCTCCTTCCGAGCATTTCTCCAACATTTCTTTTGGCTGCCTCATCTCTGCTACCTACCACACCCTGAAACAAGCAGTCCATGAAACGCGTGGCGAGCGGCACGGGCAGCTTTTCCCCCTCCCGCGACCAGAGATCTGCTGCCGGTAATAAAGGGGCAGGGGGTTCAGGAGCAGCCTCGTCCAGTCTCCGAGAGCCACCTCCCACCACCTGAGATGGACTAGCCGTGACTTGGGCCGGGACCATGTCGAGGGCTGCCCTCATTCGACGGGCGGAGACGTGTCTCTGATTGCCGCATCGTCCATGCATTTTGGTGGCGATCCCCTCAGCGTCGCGTCTCCAAGCCACGCCTGGGCTCGTGCGAAGGGAGTGGTTGGGTTGACGGGTTCAAGTTGACAGGAGGAGGCTCAGGGTCGAGGGGGGCGAGATTGGGATGAGGGGTCGAGCCGAGTGGTGGGAAGAGCCCTGGCCTGATGTCCCCACGGGTCGATTCCGTCCATCATTGATCCCTGTGCCGATGCCTCCCACACACCCACTTGACTGAAATGTTCCGGCAATGGAATCTGGGTGGATCGAAAGGGATCAACTGGATGGATGGACCCTGAGCAGCTGGTCTGGCGTGCACAGCTTGAAGTGCAAATACATCGCAGAGGCGTACCTGTACCTCCTACTACTCGTCCTCGAACGTCCGAGGATGTGCCCAATCGTGCTCTCTAGTATGCGCCTGGCTGGACATGGAGGTACGTAATACCTACTATAGTAGTAGGTACTCGTACTGCTAGGTTCCTGATGGCGAGCAGGTACTTAAGAGTACATCCACCATGGATCAACCTGGATTCATTCATGTGCCCCTCTCGCTCCTTCCCGCCCACCATGGCGATCGATCACGGGCTGAGACTCCTGAATGAAGCCCGGCATTGATGATGGAGATTGGCAGCTTCTGATTCCAGCAAGCGAGAGAACAAGAAACCGGCCAGTCCGTTTCCAGCGTTGGTTCGCAGTTCTGGATGACCCGAAACCCGTTGAAGCACCCAAGCAATCTGCTGGCACGGGCGTGTGGTTGGCATCGGGACGGTACATGTAGTCGAGGGGGGGAGCTGGCAGCGTCCAGGTGGAACGGAATGGATCCGATGGCTGGGCGCATTCCCACCTACATGTACTGTATGTCTGGTCCCAGGGATGTGCCCATTTTAGTGGCTGGGTCCCACCATTGGCCCCTGGCATGTCCGGCCTTTAGGGGTCGCGCCCACTATCGGCAGCTGAAGCAGCCCAAATCCCATCACGGATGTGTGTACGTGTACTCCGTACATACATGTTCCTTAGGATTAAGCCCAATCAATCTCGTGAACAGATTGAACTTGAATATAAAGGACGGACATCAGGGGACTCGGCAGAGGAAGTTGACCTTCATGTCTGCGAGGCCAAGGTTTTTGTGCCCTTGTAAGGAACAAGTGCTTGCGTCGCGGTTATTTCCCCTTTCTGGATCATTACCTAGTAGGTACGGAGTAGTAGATGCCGTGTTCGAGATGCTCCCGCGGCAACCCTCCCCTCATTCAAGTTCAATGTCGCCATGTCCACGTACTCCGAGGTGCCCTGTTCATGCATGTACCTTCCCTACATGTATGAAATAAATCCCGGATCCATGCTTGCGGCGCAAAAGGCGCTTCGTGCCTCCAGTCTCCATCACTGCATTTGACAGCTCAAGCCGGCCGTGATGGAGGCGCGCCATTGGGCCGCGCCCGGGATCCAGGTGCCTGCACTCGAGAGAGAGGCTGTCCCGTCGCTCTCAGTCGAAGCCGAACGCACGGGATACATACAAAGCAGCCCCTCCTACGCACAAATTCGGAAGACCGTCATCAGACCCGGCCCCTTTGACAAGAAATCCATGGTTCCATCCACCATCCATCCATCCATCCCCATGGCATTTCGAGACCCGACCTCCCTGGACCTCGGAGCTCGGCCGTTTGCAAGTACAGGTACGTCTCGGATACATTGGCCCCGATGCGCTGCTGAAGCTCCACTGCGGGCTCCAGCTGCCTGCAGTCGCACCGAGGCGCTGGAGGGCCCAACCCGTGGATCTGCCGGGCCCCATTGAAGTTCCAAGGTTCCATTGGGCAGGCCTTTGCCATGCATCGCAGTGCCAGGATCCACTGGATCTACACGCAGCCAGCAGCAGCACAGGAGGTCAGTGCCAGGAAGCCAGAGGTCCACTACTACTACCTCAAGTAAGGTACTAGCATGTAGCGGGAGGTAGACTGTACGTTGGATGCCGTGATCAGGTGGAGATTTGTACCTCGAAGTCCCCACCCTCGGTGCGTGGCTGTCGAGTGACCTCCAGCCCGGGCATTCGCTGCGCTGAACATCTGCGCGGAAAGGGAGAAGGAGAGAGAGAGAGAGAGAGAGAGAGAGAGCGCGACCTTCCACTTGCACTTGGACCTGTCACTTTCCTCCAGGCTCCTTGCAATCTCAAACAAGTGCTCCAATCCTCGACGTCCCGTCTTTCCCCTCGACCACGTCCATCCATCCACCATTATACCACACCCATCCATTCGTACGAGCACTCACAGACATCTCCTCTCTCCCTTTCTCTCTCTTCCAGCTCTTCTTCTTCTTCTCTTCTTCTTCTTCTTTTCTTACTCCTCCCATCTGTCTCAGCATCTTACTCACTCCAACGGTCGAGCGCTCGATTCTCTTTCCGCTTGCCGCTCCAGACTTGCCCCTCTTGCATCTCGTACTCCCATCGCATTATCTTCGCATCTTACGAATCACGACTGCCACCGGGTACCACCACCTCCTGGAGCTCCCACCTCACACAGTCATCTATCTGAGAGGTACCTCGTCCTCCTGCCTGCCGACTGGCGGCGTTGCTCGTACTCTCCATACCCTCATCAATCGACCCGTTCCGACCCTTACCACACAGACGAGACCGAGCAGACCCCTTTGGCCTTACGATCCGCCCGCCACCACCGCCCTCCCGCCATCACTGCCTCCTTGGATGGCCCGTCACTGAGGGGTGCTCCAGAGCGAAACTTGGACCAGTGGACTTGATTCGCAACGAAGCCGACAGGAAAGCTCGGGCTCTCGTCTTCACCTCTACGGACATCAACATCACAACCCCGGCCTCCAGCGAGCCATGTCCCATCACGATGACGATGCCCTTACTCCCCAGTCCCCCCAGGTAAAGGAGAGGCCTCGGTCCGTCCTGGACTCGGACAACGAAGAGGTTAGGTCAAATTTTCCTCCCAGCCCTCCGCACACTGCCCGCCAACGCCTGCAATTGGCCCGCCCGCGATGCACCGGCAACGCCTCGCTGACCCTGAAATTAGGCCACCGAGCAGGACACCTTCGAGGACGCCGTGGATCCCACTGACGTTGCTGACACGGCTTCGGTGCGATCCTTGACTAAGAGATCTACCTCAACAACGCTCACGAAACCCACTCTGCCGGATGAGGACGACGAGAAGCAGGAGGTAGAGGATATAGAGGCGATCGAGGAGAAGGACGAGTCCCAGGGCAAAGTCGAACCCGAGGAAAAGGAGGCCCCAGAACCCGAGCCCAAGACTGGAGACCCGACAGAGTCCAAGGGGGAAGCACAGGACGAATCGGACAAGGCCAGTACGCAAGACAAGGCACCGGATGCTGCCGCCGTCATTTCCCATGGCGACGAGCCAGAGTCGGAGCCTCAACAACCGGAGCCGACGCCGCTTTCCCAACGCCTCTCCAATGATTCGAAGCTTTCCAACGTCAGCCTCGATGATGAAGCAGCCCCGCCGACGCAGGCTCAGGGTAATTTCTCCCGCCCACTATCCCGCAGCCGCGTTCCCCCTCTCCTCGGAAGTTACACCGTACTGACTACTAGTAACGACGCAGAATCCGCAACACCAGCCAAGAAGGAGGAGCCAAGCAAGTCCATCTCTCTAACTAGCGTCTTCCCATCTCTGCCCTGGTCGCCTCCCGTGACAGAAACACCATCCAAAAACTCTAATCTCCCCGCAACCGCGACGACACCGACACCGCTGGCCCCTGCCGCACCGCAATCGGCTGCACGAAAGCTTACAAGCCCCTTTTCATGGCTCTCTCGAAACTCTAGCAAGGACAAGGAGAAGGAGAAGGAGAAAGAGAAAGAAAAGGAGAGAGAAAAGGAAAAGGCCAATGCGGCCTCTCAGCCAATCGATAGGAGAAACACCGCCAGCTCCGTGGCTACAATCAACAGCAATCCCGAGATGATGCTCAGCAGGTTCGAAGACGACAAGCGGCACCTCGCCGGCGACAAGCAGAGTCGCGAGAGCCTCAAGGACCGGTTCAAGGTGCTTCGCATGCAACAGGAAACCGGCGGCCCTCTCACATTGACCATCGACGAAAAGTCGCCTGATGTCAAGGTTGGCGGTGAGGAGGCCGTGGTCGCGGATGTCCCGCCTGCATCCCCGGTCCCACCGCCGAACAGCAGCCTAGCGCCCGGCACCGTGTCAGGCATCAACGCAGGCCCATCCGCCCTCACGGAGTCCCAGGTCGACTGGGATCTTTGGCAGTCCGTGGTCTACGAAGGCCCGGCCGCCGTGGCCCGATCGAGCGCCGAGGAATTGAACAAAGCCATTGCCACGGGAATTCCTAACGCCATTCGCGGAGTCATTTGGCAGGTCCTAGGCCAGAGCAAGAACGAAGACCTCGAGGTCGTCTACCGAGATCTCGTGGCCCGCGGCTCCGAAAAGGACAAGAATCGAAACAGCAACAGCACCGCGACGAGCAGCTTCAGCAACGGGAACCTTAGCGTGCAGAGCGGCGAGGGCGTGGCCTCCTCGGCGTCGTCCGTCAAATCCGACAACTCGGCCAGCTCGTCCGCAAAGGAGAAGAACAGCGAGGCAGTCGCCAAAGCGAAAGAGGCGGTCGTGGCCGAGCGCAAGCGCAAGGAGAAGGAGGACGCGGCCAACCTGATCAAGCTCGAAAAGGTCATCAAGCGCGATCTCGGAGCACGGACGAGCTACTCCAAATACGCGGCCGCTGCGGGACTCCAGGATGGGCTCTTCGGCGTTTGCAAGGCGTACGCTCTCTTCGACGAGGGAGTCGGATATGCCCAGGGGATGAATTTCTTGATCATGCCTCTCTTATTCAACGTGAGTTCCCTTCGATTCAGCCCACTGCTCCGCCCAAGTCATGGAAACGTACTAAAACGAGCTCTAGATGCCCGAGCAAGAAGCCTTCTGCCTCCTCGTTCGATTGATGAATCACTACGGCCTGCGAGACCTCTTCATCCAGGATATGCCGGGCCTGCACAGCCACCTATACCAGTTCGAGCGGCTGCTCGAAGACCTGGAGCCCGCTCTCTACTGCCACCTCCACCGGAAGCACATCTCTCCCCACCTCTACGCAACGCAGTGGTTCCTCACCTTGTTTGCCTACCGCTTCCCTCTACAGCTCGTTCTCCGAATCTACGACATGATACTCTCCGAGGGCCTCTCCGCCATCATTCGCTTCGGGATCGTGCTGATGCAGAAGAACACGGCGACGCTGCTCGCAATGTCCGACATGCAGCAACTGACGACGTACCTCAAGGACAAGCTCTTCGACGTGTACATCGACAAGGACCCCAGTCAGGGCAGCCTGCTGGAGAACGGCTTCTTCGGCAGCTCCAGCTCCAACATGGACAAGGAGGTCTACCGGGCGGACCAGCTCGTCCAGGATGCCTGCGAGGTCAGGATCTCGCCCGAGATCCTCAAGGCGTACCAGACCGAGTGGGAGGAGAAGACCAAGACCGAGAAGGCCCGGGAGACGGAACTGCAGGACCTGCGGGCGTCAAGCCAGAGCCTCGGCCAGCAGGTCCGCAAGCTCGAGGAGCGAGTCGAGGTGTGCGACCGCGAGCAGGCCGCCCTGGCGACCGAGCTCGTCCACACCAAGGTCGAGAACGACGAGCTCAAGGACGAGAACGACGCGCTCAAGGCGCAGGTGCAGGACCTCAAGGCGGTGATCGAGAAGCAGCCGATGGAGATCGAGGAGATCTGGAAGCTCGAGCGCGACGACCTCATGAAGCGCAACGAGAAGGTGCACTTGGAGAACGAGAAGGTGGAGAAGGAGCTGGCAGAGCTGGAAGAGGACCTGGTGCAGACCAAGTTGCGCTACGCCGAGGTATGCCTTGCACTCTCATCGATGCAGCTCGAAATGCGACTCGCTAACAGGACTCCTAGGTCTATGCCCAGCTCGAAGCCTTGACCCGCAAATGGGCGGACGTGAAGCGTCAATTTGCGTGATAGGGGGGCAGTGGGATGTGGATCAGGGGGGGGGACAACCAGGGGGGGGGGGGGGGGCCACAAAAAAAA
>NIGD01000001.1:1336432-1347001 GCA_003055185.1 Escovopsis sp. TC
CCCCCCCCTTCCGCGCCCTACTCCCCCTCCATCACTCGCCTTCCACCAACGCTCCAAAAGGCCAAAAAAACTCCAAGGCTATGCGACAAAAAAGTACAACGAATGTCGAAGAGAAATCAGAAAAGAAAAAGAAGTTCAGAAGAAGGAAGCAGAATCAGCATCAGGGCATAGAGCGTCGGTTGTTGCGCGTGTGGCACGAATGTCATGCCCCCTTCGTTAGATTCATTCAACTCGGGCGATCTCGATGCCGAAAGGAAGAACAAAAACAATGGGAAAAGGAGAAAAGTGAACCAAGGGGAAAAGAGGGAGAAAAAAAAAAGCTTGCTTGCTTGCTCTATTCTATCCTCCGCGGGTCTAGTCCAACGTGACGAATGGGTGCAAAATGATTAAAAAGGTGGGGGGGAAGAGACGAGGGGCGAAAGGGAGGAGATAAGAAAAAGAAGAAGACGGAAGATAGGGGGCATGGTGGTTTTTTTTCTTGCCCCCCTCTAGATGGCCACCTTGCTGCCGTTCATCCGGAATGGCGTCGGCCCAAACTGGACCCCCGGGCTGGGACTAAAAGCAGATGACGGCGTCGGCACGCCGTCCGACGAGACCGACGAGATGGACGAGAGGGAGTTGAACCCGGAGTGGCCTCTGGTCATCGTGCCGGTGCGGGACATGGAGATGCCCGGGTTGGCGATGAGCGTGTCGGCGCGGTCGAAGACGTTGCCCTGGAAGGCCGACGCGAAGGACGAGTTCTGCGGCGTCGCGACGGTGGCCTGCATGGCGGGGCCGAGGGCCGCGCTCTGGGGCGTGATGGACACTTGGTTGGGGGACATCATGATGCTGGGCCCGAAGGGGCCGCCCTGGGGGCCGCTGCTGCTGCTGCTCATACTGCCGCCGCTCATGCTGCCGCCGCCGCCGCCGCCGCCCAGGGGACCCGTCGGCCGGAAGAGGTGGTGCCAGGGGGACTGGAGGATGACATTGCTCGTCTCCTTCATGCTCTGGTGGATCGGCCGCAGGCGCATCCTCGTGTCGGGCGGAAGGGGGATCGTGTTGATCTCGGCCTTGATCTTGTACGCCATGCGCGTCCACGAGGCGACGAAGTTGCTGCACAGGTTCCAGAAGCTGCCCTGCGCGCGGACGCTCGGGTCGCGCAGCCGGATGAGCGACATGCGGTTCTTGAGCGCCTCGGTCTGCTGCACGGTGTCGTTGCAGAGCGCGATGAGGCTGCGCCAGTCCCGGATGAGGGCCGCGGGCGCGCGCTGCTGCATGGCGTTGCGGATGCCGCCCGTGAGCTGGACGCTGAAGGCGGGCAGGATCTGCATGACCACGTCGGTCGACTGCTGCAGCGCCAGGTAGATGCGGTCGAACTGCGCGTCCTCGTCCGTGAACTCGGCGTGGATGTCGCGCGACAGGGGGGACGTGCCGGGCTCGCCGGACCGGGAGGATGACCGGGGAGGGCGGGCGACGCTGTTGGCGGCAGCACCGCCAACACCGCCGGGGGCGGACATCTCGGCCATGGCTTTCGTGAAGGGCGTGTACGTGACGTTGCCGTTGCGACCGCGCGAGTTGGCCTGCCGGTGCGCCCCGGGGCCGTTGGCCGCGGACGCCTCCTTGAAGTACGGCCTGATCGTGTTGCTGTTGTCCTGCTGCGAAGGCGACTGCAGGGGCGATGTCGCCGCCGTCTGCGGCTGCTGCTGCTGCTGCTGCGAAGAGACAGATGAGAGGGTGACCCGGAGCTCCATGATACTGTTGTAGATCAGCATCAGGAGCGTGCGAATATATCGCGCGTCTCCGTTGCTGACGAACGTCTCGATGTTGTCGGCCAGGAGAGTGCAGACGTGTCCGTAGGCGCCCACCAGGGTCTGGCACGCCCGGTGGACGTTGGCGTTGTCCCGGGACGGCGGCTCGTCGCCGTCCGACTCCGGTGTGTCGTGCTTCTGGATGGCCTGCTCGAGCTCCTCCACGTGCGAGTTCGTGTTGTAGAAGACGAGCTCCAGGCTGGAGCGCTTCGAGGAGCCATCGTTCGTCAATGTCATGAGCATCTGGATCATGGGGTGGATCTGGAAGACCGAGTACAGGATTCCCTTGGCGGCCTCGATGACGGGGTCGAAGGATTTGGACTCGCGTCGGCGCTCGGGCAGCACGGAGAGCCGCCGCACGTAGACCGGCCGCTGCATCGAGCCCTCCGTCGTCGGTGTCGAGGGGCTCTTGACGGGTGCTGCGCCGCCCTGCATGGCAGACCCGTCACTGAGGCCTCTGTAATGGCTGAACCGGTTGTTCGCCGAGGTCTCGTCTAGAGGGGTCAGGTCGGAGGACGACTTTTGGGGTACCATGCCCATGCGTCGCGTTCGACCGTCCGTCTTGTCGGAGCGCAGCAGGCTCTCCGAGTTGCTGCGGAAGCGCTCGTTCAGGCGCTCGTTGAAGCTGCCGATCGTGAGCGGCAGGACACCGGGTCGCTTGGCGGCGCTGTTCTGCTGCGAGAGCCCCCGGTAATGCGATCGCGAAGGGATCGGAGGCGGGCGGATGCCCAGGCCGGGGGACCGCATGTCGGCCTTGTCCGTGCCGTTCACCTTGATGGGGAAGCGTCCGCTGATGAGCCGTTTCTTGGGGACCCGCGGTGTTTCGGCGCCCTCACTAGAGTCGTCGCCGGCGGCCTCCGAGTCTCGGCCATTGATGGCGTGAAGCCTAAGGAATTTCTTGATGTGAGCGGTGACGGCAATCTCATTGACGTCGCTCTCGCGCATCGTCCCGCCGGTCATGGTGCGGGAGGACGACGGCTGCAGCACATCTCTCGGGGGGAAGCTGATGGGGTTGCCCTCGAATTTGATGACTTGGAGCGAGACCATGTCTGCTATACAAAGCGGAAGCTCTCTGATCTGGTTCTTAGGGATAGAGAGGACTTTCAACGACGACAGCTTGGACAGTTCGGGAGGCAGGGAGCGTAGCTGATTTCGGCCGAGATCGAGGATCTCGAGAGAGGTGAGCTCGCAAAGCTGGTTTCCTGAGCGTCAGTCGCGAGGCAATCACGGGAGCAAGGAGAGAAAGGGGGGGGGGGCAAGGGGGAAAAGACAGGCCAAATAGAGGGTCGTACAGGCATGGGGAACTCTTTGATGTAGTTGCCCCTGATATTGAGGTATCGCAGGGAGGTGCATTCGACGAATCGTGCTGGGAGCGACGACAGCTGGTTGTGCGAGAGGGCGAGTCTGCGGTATGGTGGGAAGCGCTGTCAGCCGATCGGATCCCTGAAGACGGATGATGTGCATGAATGGATGTGGTAGGACTGCGCTGCCGCCTCTTTGATTCGTGACCTCCTCGGGTGATCCAACTTACCGTTCGAGCTCGTTCTTCACGATGTCGATGACTTCATCCGGCAGCTTGTGGATGCCCTTGCGGCTCAAGTCGATCGTGACGCCAGACTTGAGGCCCGGGGTGATGCCGCTAGCCTCGACGGCCTGGCCCTCGCTCTCGAGGGCATGTCGCATCGCATCTCGCACGAGGCCGATGACCTGCGACGAGGTCATTGGGTTCGAAGTGGGCTGCGCCGGGGCAGGCACTGGCGGGACAACAGGAGCCCGGGCGGCGTTGGGGATCGGCGGCATTGGAATCGGGGGCACAGAAGCGTTTGCGGCGGAGACGGAGGGACGTCGTGACTGTGGTGTCGGCGGGTTCTCGAGAGGCCCCCTTGCGGCGGCCGGCTGGGACTGAGGAGCGGCGGCAGCGGCGGCGGCGACGGGAGCGGAGGCAGCTCCAGGTGCAGCTCCGAGACTTGTGCCGGCACTTGCGCCACTGGGAGTGGGCGTGCGATCCGATCGCTCCATCGTGGTGGTCCCGGTGGTGGTTGATCAAGCGAAAGAGGAAGACGAGGTCGACGAGGACGATGAACGACGACGGCGTTGACGGCGTTGGCGACGACGAGGGCAAAAGGCACTGCGGCTTTTCGACGCCGTTGGACGCTATCTGACGCTGTCACGCTGTCGCTTGCTGTGAGAGCGATGGTCGTCGGTCGAGGAGAAGGACAAGAGCGAGCGAGCCCGATGCTTGACAGCAGGGGGAAAAGAGATGGCGAGATCGATTCCAGAGGGTGTCGATGGAAAAGGCGTTTGAGAAGCCCGGTCCCAGAACCTGGAATCCCCAGGATTTAGGATCGTCTTGGGCTAGGCTGCTCTGAGTGCCCTGGCTATACTCTGTACAGCACAAGCTCCTTGCCATGCATCGACTCGTGAGATATCCTGATCGACGGGCCTTGTTGGAGAAGAAGTCTGAGAAAGACGCGGCAGGTGTTGTGGTATGTAGGGAGTAGGCCGGAAGGTATTCAGATGGATGTGGAGGTGGTAGATCGGTAGGCCAGGCTTTGAGAGGACCGCAGCCCGGCGAATTGGGTTGTGGTTATGCACGAGGGCCGTATTGATGTGCAGCGAGCCGGTGCCAGAAGAGGAGGTGATGACCAGCATGTACCCCGTAGGGGGAAGGACGGGGTATAGACTCAGGGTATGGACTCGGGGTATGGACTCGGGGGGGGGGGATTCGATCGATGATAGGCTGGGGCGAGAAGGTGGGCAAAGGAGAAATCCGGGGAATATTCTATTTGGAGGAGGGCGGACAGGGGCTGCGAGATATCGTCATGACAGCCGAGCGCGTGAGGCCATCGCGAAGGGGGATGGATGGTGGTGAGGTCGTGGTGGGAGTCGCAGAGGAGTACGGAGTAGGTCTCCCCTTTTCCGTTTTCTGTCTGCACGGAGCAACTCGCACCGTAATGGATGGACGCACGGAAGACGACTCGGAAGGGATCGATGCGCGTGCGTGCGTGGGCCGGATCGGGCTGTCGTTGGAGGACACGAGGAGGCGTGCTGGCAGGGCGAGGGCGAGGGCGAAGGCGAGGCGGAAGCTGGACTGATTCGGCCTGGTGTCGCGGCTTGTTCATTTGTTGACGGTGGAGATTTTTCCCTCCTTCTTTCTTTTTCCCTTTATTTCCTTTTCGACCCTTTCTCGCGGGGGGTGGATGAGGCGGCAAGGCAGTGAGTGGATGGATGGGCGGATGGATCCATGGATGGATCAATTGGATCCAGGGCGGTGGATGTGGATGTGGATGTGGATGTGGATGTGGATGTGGATGTGGATGTGGATGGATGGAGGCGGAAGAGTTGCAAGGGCGGATTGTGGAGAGAAAAGAGAGAGAGAGAGAGAGAGAGAGACAGAGACAGAGACAGAGACAGAGAGAGAGAGAGAAGAGGGGGGGATGGAGAGCTTGGAGAGAGGGCCTGGAGAGCGAGCAGGCTGGAGAGGGGGGATGAGGCCATTGCGGAGGACGGGGCATGTTGGGAGTACTTGTCCAGCATGGCCAGCCCTGATCGTGCCTTTGGCCTGCGGGTGCTCAAGCTGCGTCCAGCGGGTGTCTCTCCCGCCTGGACCCTTGAAACACTGGCGGAACGCCATTGCGGCGGTTGGCGCTCCGTTTGTTCTCTGCACAAGTACGGAGTACCAGTACGGATGATGCCCACGAGAATTCGATATTCGTGTCGACATCTTGGAGGCGAGATCCAGCGTGAAGCCTCGAGCTGTGCGAGATCCCCGACGGACAGGCTGGGATTGGAAGGCACCCTCGTGGGAGAGCCCCTGCCAAGTTGGTGTTTGCGAGCTTTCCACAGTGGTCAAGACTCCTTCTGCACGGTCCTTCGAGCCCAGGTCTGTACGGGCTTTGAGTCCCTTCCGTGGGAGATCTCACAGTGTCAATATCGCTTCGAGCACGAGTCTCGAGGTGCTCCCAGGTTCACTCGAGGAAGAGCCCCTTTTCGACCAGAGTGTCACTGATCTATCCATGGATCCATCGCTCTCATCCATGGCTTCTTCTGCGATCCACGTCCAGGAGGGCCCCGGCAAGACCGCCAGAGGTCACCCAGGAGGAGAAAGCCGTCATCCTGGGTCCTGAGGGTGCCCGCAGGCCTCGCCGTCCATCGCGACTCATTGCCATCCCTCCCATCGCCAGGACCTACTTTTGCCCCATGCTGCTGATCCAATTTCATGCCCGGCCCGATCTCCCTGGGACTCATTTTTCATCGTCGGCCTCATCCTCTCTCTCATCGCAGACTGCACAGAACAGCCCAGTCGACACTTTGCAGCCTCGGCTCCTCTGGCTCCCAAGCCTCCTACGTCCATCCCCATCAAGCGTCCTTGAATCCACAAGCCTCGAATCACAGAAGCTTTCGACAATTCTTCAGAAGCCCGCAAGAAATGTCTCTTCGACCCCAAATAGTAGTTGGGTCAAGGGCCTGTGATTGGCGGTGCTAGATCAGCATCAGGTCCCGGGACTGGGACTGGGGCATCATTTCCTGGCAAAAGGGCCCGTCAGTCCTCAACTCTACGGAGCATTGCACATACCTCATAGCGGGCCCGCGCTGCGACCAACATGAAGCTCGTGTCTCTTGCAGTGCTGTCTTGTGCTTTCTTTTCTGTACAGAACATGACCAGCGTTTTGATTGCACTTTCATTTCATAAAGGGGTAGTACATGTACTTTGCAGGTGTCTTCTTCATGTCCTTTCATTGCCCCAGGATCAACACTCAATCAACAGAGAAGAAAAATGAAAGGAGCTCGCCAGTACTCCGTACAAGGACAAGAAACCGTCTGCCCGGGTCCAAATTCAATGTTGATGCAGTTGCAGACTGCACGAAGCCGTCGTGGCAGCCACCCTGCACTGTCGGTGGTGATGCTCCATTTTCATACTGTGCAACGCCTCACCATAGGCACTTACAGGTCTCCCCCTGCGCCGCAAATCGTGGCAGGATACCTTGATGCGCGAGTGTTCACGAACTCGGCGTGAGCTCCATACAGTGCGAGACTTGTCTTCGCACATTCAAGTCTCGTCAAAACACGGGCTTCACGATCCCTCTCATTGGGAAGTCGCGACTTGAACGTGTGCTGGAGGTCAATCAATCGTTCTCGATCCTTCCTCATCGTGAAATCTTGATCACAGCATCTTCTCCAAGATCCTCTCCATTCTCTCTTCCTCCGCTCCCTCTTGTTGTCATCCTCCAGCTCTCGTTTCTTCCTTTGTCTCCAAGACTCTCTCTTTTCCTCATCCATATCCTCCTCCCACTCTCCGCTGTTCTTCCTCTTCTACGCCGTACTCCCTCCCCATTGCTCGCTCGACAACCATCCACTGTGACCCAGGACTTCTCGCAACCCCTCCTTCTTCCTCATTCAAAGGACATGTCGAACAAGCTCTGGCCCAAGCTTCGCCATCATCGCTAAGATCACCATGCCACCCCTGCCAGGGAAGAAGTCTTACACAGACATCAAATTCACGCTGCGGCAGCAATTCCGCAAGGATGACTTCAGGTGAGCCTAGCAACATGCGGACTTCATCGGCTCTCTCTCTCTCTCTCTCTCTCTCTCTCTCTCTCTCTCTCTCTCTCTATCTATCTCTAGCCTTTATGACCGCTACGTCTGGCCCTCTGGCCCCTGTGGCCCGCGTCTCTTGATGCTAACAATCCTGTTGATGAACTGACACGGACAACGCGGCGCCTCACCAGGCCACAGCAGAAGGAGATCATCGAGGCGGCTCTCGCTAGCTTCGATGTCTACGTACAAGCCGCCACCTCGTTCGGGAAGAGCTTGTGCTTTCAGCTTCCTGCTGTTGTCGACGAGGGCAGTAAGTGTGGTCCTCGGGAGCACCACCTTTGATGAACGCAAGCCTCGATGGATGCTGTCACATGGGTAGATCGCTCACTTTTTCCAAAGTCACAGTAGTCGTCTCGCCATTGCTGAGTCTCATGGTGAATAGTGTCTTCTCATGCCCCCCCGATCCCCGATCAGAGATTCTAACAGATGGCCGTCCTTGCAGAGCAATCAAGTAAACGCTTTGAGGAGTCACGGCGTCAATGCCGCAGCGCTCAACGGCACGATCAGCTATGACGAGAGACGCACCATTCTTCTGGACCTCGAAACGGGCCACCCCAGGACCAAATTGCTTTACGTGACTCCAGAGATGTGCTCAACGGCATCTTTCCGGGAGCGCCTGCAAAGTGTCTATAGCCAAAAGGAGTTGGCCCGGGTTGTCGTCGACGAGGCCCACTGCATCTCGGAGTGGGGCCATGACTTCCGGAAGGACTTCAAGCGTCTCTCCTGGTTCCGAGAATCCTTCCCGGACGTTCCGATCATGTGTCTGACGGCCACGGCGAACTCACGAGTGCGAAAAGACATCCTAGAGGTGATGCGCCTGGATGCCTCTCCCGAAAAGCTGAAGACGTTCATCATGAGCGCCCAAAGAAGAAACCTTCATCTTGAGATCAAGTATACAACAGATGAGGACGACAACCGGCTGACGGACTTTGTCCGTTGGATCAATGGAGTTTATGATCGTAGGCGGGCCGAGCCGCGCAAGTCGGAGCTGCTCATGGACGGCGAGAGGCTAGAGAATGTATCCGGCATCATCTACACGATATCCCGGGGCGAATGCGAGTACCTGGCAAGCGCTCTCCGGAAGGTCGGGATCGGGGCCCAACCCTATCACGCCAGACTGGATCCTGAAGTCAAGGAGAAGACGCTGTCCCGATGGGTGAACAATGAGCCGGGATTCGATGTCATCGTCGCAACAACAGCGTTCGGAATGGGCATAGACAAGGACGACGTCCGTTTTGTCGTTCACTGGCGACTTCCCAAATCCTTTGAGGGGTATTACCAGGAGATCGGGCGAGCGGGCCGCGATGGAAACGCGAGCTTTTGCTTTCTTTATTACAGCCGCGAGGATTCGGAGCGCGTGATTCGCATGGTCAGCAACGATATGGGATCGATCAAGGCAGGATCAGACGGTGCCAATCGCCTGGCGCGGCGCGAGAGTCTGAAAGCGCTCGTCCAGTATTGCGAGGATACGAGGACCTGCCGCCACACGGCAATTTGCAGGTATTTCGATGAGGCGGCGGACATCGACTGCGACCTCGCCTGTGACTACCACAAGGACCGCGACAATCTGGAACTCAGGTATCGGAGAGGGTTGGCCAGCGAGGAGTGGGTGTCCACGCAGGCGATGCAGGGGTCGTATGACTACGGGTATCAATCCGGCGAGGATCTTTGAAGTCGAACAGACGATATCATGCGAGCAGATAGAGAATCATTGATCCGGTCGCGTCTTATGGGGAAGCTCGATGAAGAGGCAGGAAGCCGTAGCCAAAGTCTAGGGATGATGCTTCACTTTGACTGCCCGATGACAAAACCCTCCAAGGGCTGGACAGTGGTCTCATGCTTCCCTGACCCGGATGCCGGCTTCACCTGCTTTTGCTGGCGTCCCGCTTCCTCTTCTCCTCCTCCAGGATCGCATCGATGTTCCTCCACGCCCCGAACCCCTGGACCAGGACATTGATCTCCCACTTCCACCACAGCGCCGACCACCTCCTGACGCCGTGCCTCTGCATCCTCCTCCGCTCAAAGGCCAGCGCCTCGACCACATGAATCGCCAGCACAGGCCAGGCGAGCCACCCCACCAGCAGTCGGTAGATCCCCGCCCCGCCGGGAATGACGCCGTCGATGGCGGCCCACGCACCGCTACCGGGCCTCACGTAGGGCAGGGTCACCACGCTCCCGGCGAACAGCACTATGCCCGAGATGAGGGCGATGTTGAAGGCGTCGAAGGTGGGGGGCTCGGTGATGAGGATGTCGGAGATGCCGAGGGCGGCGCGGGCGGTGCCGTCCATGGCGACGATGCGGTCCTTGACGTCGGCCCACGAGGTGAGTGGGTTGCTGGCGGGGTCGAAGGGGATCAGGTGCTCTGAGCCGGAGGGCGCGCGGATGAGCATGCCGCGCTGGAGGTGGACGTCGACGAGGGTGCAGGACGAGTGGGGGCTCGTGGAGGAGGGAGGGAGGGGGGCGTAGTGGCGGAGGAGGTGGGAGAGTTCGCGGGTGTGGTTGCGGTTCATGTGGGTGATGATGCGGGCGCGGCGCTCCTCGTCGGCGGGGGAGGGGGATGCCATTATGAGACGGGGAGGAGGGAGGGGGGGGGGCTGGCCCTGAAGAATTGTGGATGAGGACGATGTGTGTCTATGGAAAGATGGACAGGATCTTGAGGGGGAGTCTGGAATTCAATGAGACTCTTGAATGAGGCCACACGCTCCTGACACGGGCTTGAATGCTGACATCTACGGAGTACGGAATACTGAGATGCTGACTCCATTGCGACGTGCATCGTGAGGGTTAGGGTTGATGAAGGCAGCAGTATGTAGGGTAGCTGGAGGCGTCTGTGCTCGGCCGACCTCGGGAGTTCGGCTCGGAATTTACGTAATCCGGGCCGCGCGTCCGATGTGTCTTTGTCAGCGAATCCTCCGAATCTCACGATGATTTTTTATCAGATGGAACGGATGTGGTGATGGATGGCCGAACGGGCAGATGGGATCACCATCGGACGTGCTGCCTCATGCAGGCTTCTCCTGGACCAGACTCGGCAGCTCGGCTTCCAATGACATTTTAGACCCCCGGTGACTTTTTTTTTTCCTTCTTTGTTTCTTGATGTCGTTTCCCCGTAATCGTCGTTGTCTCCGCCTGCCTTGCCTTATCTCGAGTCGCGTCCCGGAGCCTGATTGACCCCCTCTCCCCC
>NIGD01000001.1:1347026-1358711 GCA_003055185.1 Escovopsis sp. TC
CGGCTCTGTGCGCCCCCCCCCCCCCCCCCCCCCCCCCCCAAATGCCTCAACCTCCCGACCGAAGTGAGAGCCCGGATTCGGATGCGGCCTCATCGTCGAGACACGCGGACGATGCCGACGAGCAGCCCGCGCGGAAGCGGCAGCGGGTGAGGCTCAGCTGCCGCGAGTGCCGCCGCCGCAAGCTGTCGTGCGACAGAGGCTTCCCCTGCCTGCGATGCATCAAGAGCCATACGGCCGACCTGTGCAGCTATGAGTCGCGCGACGGGGAGATCGTGAACGCCTCGGCCGGCATCCCGTCTGGGTTCGCGCAGCTGGGGGCCCGCAGGCTGGGCCTCGGGGACGGGTTGTTCACCACCCCAGAGGCCGAGGCGCTGCGGCAGAGCCACGACCACGACCGGATCCGCAGGCTGGAGATGGAGCTTGCGCAGATCAAGAACCACCTGACCCGGTCCGGGGCGGCGTCCCTGGACGGGAGCACCATCGCCGGCAGCGGGGGGTCGCCCGCGCTGCCCAAGGAGGAGGCGCTCGTGGGCGCCGGCGGGGACGCGCTGCCGCTGCCGATGCCCAGGTCGCGGCAGGAGGAGCAGGAGCTCGTGGAGAGCCGCATGGCCGGGGACAAGGGCGAGCTGCGCTTCTTCCGGGGCAAGGGCTTCCGGACGCGGTACTTTGGGCCGCACAACGCGAGCATGGCGTTCGTCGAGCTGACGGGCCTGTGCCCCTTCATGCGGGAGACGGCGGACGAGTGGCTGCGGCCGGTGATCCTGCACGACCGCAAGGACCGCAAGCGCAGGCAGGAGGAGCGGGACGCCATCTTCGACCGGCGGGACGCGGAGCTGGAGGCGCTGCTGCCGTCGCGGGAGGAGGCCGACGCGATGGTGTCCGTCTACCTGGACCAGTTCGAGCAGGTGCACCGGATCGTGCACATCCCGACGTTCCGCAAGGAGTACGCCGACTTCTGGACGCCCGGGACGAAGCAGCGGTACGCGGCCTTCACGGCGCTCGTGCTGGCCATGATCGCCGTGTCGAGCTGCGTGCACACGCACGAGTCGCTCAAGTTCGTGGGCATGATGTCGAGCGCGCGCTTCTGGGCGGAGAAGTGGATCTGCGCCGTCGACGCGTGGCTCGCCAAGCAGAGCCAGAAGCACCGCCGGCTCATCCACTACCAGGTGATGTGCCTGCTGTACCTGGGCAAGCGCGTCAACACGATCAAGAAGAAGCGCTTCTGGACGAGCTCGGGCGCGCTGATCCAGGACGGCATCTCGGTCGGCCTGCACCGCGAGCCGAGCTACATGGGCGGCAAGATCACCGTCTACAACCAGGAGATGCGGCGGCGCATCTGGGCGACGGTGCAGGAGTTCGACATGCAGGCCTCCTTCGACCACGGCCTGCCGACGCTCGTCAGCCAGCTGCACTACGACACGAACCCGCCGCGCAACCTCGACGACGAGGACTTCGACGAGGGCACGACGAGCCTGCCGCCGTCGAGGCCGTCCAAGGAGTACACCTTCTCGTCCTTTCAGCACCTCTCGAGGCAGAGCCTCCCGCTGCGCCTGGAGCTGAGCCGCCTGCTCACGGGGCCCGTGTCCGAGATCGACTACGATCAGGTCATTCGCTACACCAACGACCTGACGCAGGAGATTGATGCGCTGCCGTCGTGGGACATGGGCGCGGATGCTGCTGCCGCCGCCGCCGCCGCCGCCGCCGCTGCTGCTGCTGCTGCCGCTGCTGCTGCCGCGACTTCTACTGCCACCGACAAACAGGCGCCCGGCGCGGACGGCAACGGCAACGACGGCAGGGACGCCAGCGCAGCCAGCAGCAGCAGCAGCAGCAGCAGCAACGACGCCTGCAGCATTGCCCGCATGAAGAAGAACCCACTCATCGCCTACACCCTGCTGCACATCCAGCTCCGGCAGTATATCACGCCGCTGCACCAGCCGTACCTGAAGCTGCGCAAGCAGAACTCCAAGTACCAGTACTCCGAGATCATCTACTACAATGCCGCGCGGGACATCGTCCTCCTGCACGACAAGCTGCACGAGCAGGGCATCCGCGCGCTCAGCTTCCTGCGCGAGGACGCCCTCACGGCGGCCATCAACCTGTGCAGCGTCACGATGCTGCAGCCCCGCGGCTCGACCAACATGATCATGATCAACTCGCCGCACACGCTCAAGCTCATCGAGAAGTGCATCGCAATGAAAGAGGACCGGCTGCTGCGGTGCGGGAACAACGAGCCGTGGGGGTACTCGATCATGTGCGCCGCGCTGGGGCTGCTGGAGGCGCATTTGGGCACGAAGACGGCTGAGGAGGCGAAGTCCACGTCGGCGGAGCGGTTTGTCAACCTGCATTATAAGCTGCTCGCGAATCAGGAGCCACCGCTGCCGTTAGCGGGTGCGGCGATCGGGGGAGGGGGAGGGGAAGGGGGAGGCGGCGGCGGCGGCAGCGGCAGTGGCAGTGGTTCGATGGGCGCTCATGCCGCGGCTGGGCCCTCGGCGGGCGGGGGATTGGATATTGGGCCAAAGGTATGCTACTTTCTGATCTTGCACGGTGTTGAGAATATCGCCGGGGAAGGGACAGAGAGAGGGGGGGGATGGGGGAGAGCGCGTTCAAAGAGAGAGAAGAGAAGAAGAGAAGAGAAGAGAAGAGAAGAGAAGAGAAGAGGAGAGAAGAGAAGAGAAGAGAAGAGACGAGACGAGAAGAGATGAGACAAGAAGAGGGCTGACACACACTTTTAGCCGGCTACGCCGTTTCCTTTTCCGCCTTCCATGGCGAGCGTGCAGGTCGAACCCTGGGTCATGGGGGATCAGACGCAGCCGTTCAACCTGGAGCCGAGCCTGGAGCTCCTGGGCTTGAATCTGAACGAGATATGGGGAGAATCATGGGAACTGGGATGAGGGAGAGCGTACTACTCCGCGTTCAGGGTGAAGAAGGGGGGTAAATAGGGGGAAGATTGAGGAAGCAGGAGATCTGACGTCAATCTTGGGTGTCTGAGCGTTGGACAAGCCATAATGTGTACATCAATAATTCTTCCAAGCGCGAATACTAAGTAGATAAGAGTATCTGATTTCTAGTCTTGAAAGACCAAGTAGAGGCCATACATGAGGTGCCTGTGGAAGTCTCGGGCAAATCGATCTGTCAATTTGGAAGCAATGGAATTCCGGTGAATATCATGGATGCATCTCAGGGGCCGCAGACTTGCACCTCCGAGCTGGACTCAACACGATGACTGCATATGTGTGGACGGTGGTTGCGCAAAAGAACGTGGCTACAGGGTGGGTGGTCTCATAAGGGTCTTGCGCTCGCATCTGGACATCCAATCAACAACAGCAACATAGCTCAGTGGAAGAGCGACGGGCTCATAACCCGTAGGTCCCTGGATCGAGACCAGGTGTTGCTAACTTCCATTTTTGCCGTTTCTTTTTTTTTTCTCCCTCCTCGGCGAAGTCCTTGGTGATGGGGTGGAAGGGAGTGCGAAGCGATTTTTTGGAATGGATTTCTTGGGCTCCTGATTCTTGCTGATTGTCGGGCTGGCCTTCATTTTAGGCCAGGGATCCTTCGACAGACGTCGTGTGTGCCTGGACGATGCAGAGCCAGTCAGTCCTGTACAGTCCTCGATGGGTTCTGACTTGATTCAAGGAGATGCCCTGGAGATGTCCTTGAGGGGTTGGGGATGGTGGTTCTTCACTGCCGGATACACATGTCGAAACCACCCGAGTATGGGAGCGTCATGGTCGTGTATGAGCTGTACGGAGCCCTTAGATAGCCCAGGAGCTCTTGGTATCGAGTTGCAGCAGCGACGGTGTTGTCCAGCAAGAGGACTGTGCCCGGCCGCAGGTGAGGCTCCAGGACCTTCAAGGCTGGCAGCGCGACGGGAGCCCAGACTGTGCGACAGTAGCCCGTCAGCGAGGCACTACCCATCTCTTCGCCCCCAATGCTCAAGCGATCGGGGGAGAGAGATGGCGCGAGGGGCACATAGAGAGGGTGGATTATTCGTAAATGACCTACTGTCGAACAAGACGAGATCCGGCGCGGGGACATCGCGCTTCAATGTCTCGAGACAGTCCCCCACCCGCAGCTCGATATGCCGGGCCACCAGCTCATGCCCCGCCTCTTCCCAGTGCGCAACGGCTCTCTCCGCCTTGCTTGCCTCCCACTCCGTAGCAATGACCTTGCCCACCCCGCCAGCGACGACCTCGCCAGAGGCACGAGCGATCTCGAGATTGCTGCCGACCGCGAGAGCGAGGTAGATCGTGCTGACGCCGAAGCTGGTTCCCACCTCGACGACGTTGCGGGCTCTGAGCGCCCTCGCGAGCTGGTACACAAAATGCGCCTTGTCCTGGTCCAGCGCGATGAACTTGTCCCTCATGAGGTCGTCGAAGCCATTGCCGAGGTCCACGTAGGAGGGACCAAGGGCGGCCTCTTGTGTGATGGACTCACGGTGGAGGCGATCGAGGAGGGCGTGGACGCGGGGTGGAGCCTCGACTGGATTGGGCGATGGTGACGGCATAGCGGGAAGTTGAGCAGGTCTGGAAGATGGGAAGATGGAATCCTTCGGAGAAGAGCAACGTCTTCGAGATCAGAGATGGCAGAGTGGGAGCATCGGGTCTCGCAGGCCTTCACCCTCGTGGACCCTCTTGTGGATGGAATGAGCCTGGGGCCCACCTTTGCTAGCAGCTCGAGACTCGACTCAGCCTCGGCTTGCGGCTGAAGGTCCGGCACCGAGTATTCGACGCAAAGAGGACACGTGGTCGGTACTCCACGGACATCATCTGCATGTCACGATGGCTTCATGTTCGACGTTCGATGCCACTGCATCCATGGGGAAGGTGCGTCTTAGAGCGCCTGCCAGGTCGAGAACGTCCTTTCCAGTCCCCACGGCAGGTGCGTCCGTCGGGCGGGGCGCACCCGGAGGGCAGGTGCAGTGGACGCACCTGCTCCGACGCTCACGCGGACGGCTCCGCAAAACACGGGAAGATGCAGGTGCGACTCGCGCGCTTGAGCCCAAGTTCCCCTTCCCGCGATTTGAATACCGCACTAGTCCTCTTTTGGAAGACAATGCGGAGTGAAAGGAGATTCGCTATTCCAGAATGGGGTTAGCCCAATCTGAGTCGCCCTTTCCCTTGCACGGCGAAGGCTTAGCGGCACCGCCTTATTCAGCAGCTGCTCCAGCCGGCCATGACGTTTGGATGCTCCAACAGGAATCTGGCTTTCTCGGCCCGGACCTGACTCGATACAGCCTCAACACTCAGCACTCTCGACACCTCGACACCCTTGACACCATCGACACCATCGACACCATCGACATCCTCGAGACAGGAAACAGCGCAGCCTCGATTCATCTCTCCCTGTGGTCCTAATTTGTCGCCAGAGAAAGAGAGATAGAGAGAGAGAGAGATAGAGAGAGAGAGAGAGAGAGAGAGAGAGAGAGGGAGAGAGAGAGAGGGAGAGAGAGAGAGAGAGGGAGAGGAATAGGCGACACCAAGTGACGACTAGCGTGGAAGCGAGACAGAGCTTCAGATCGAGAACGACATCGAGACCGAGACCGAGAGAGCGCGACGAACGAAGTACTACTCGTAGTACTAGGATCTGGAAGGACGGACGGACGAATAGACAAGACGACACGAGGACGGCAAGGCCAAGAGGTCGAGAGGGCATCACGGGCACGGGACTAGAGATGTGGACTCAGTCGTGTCCTGGTCGCCTCCACCCATCCGCCTCGTCCTGAAGGCTGTCGACCTCTCCACCTTTCCAGCACCATGCCCGCCGACAGCTCCGGCAACATCCGCGTCTTCGTTCACTGGCGCGATCAGACGGTCTTCGCGGGCGAGGACGTCAAGTGCACCATCGTCTTCCGCAATGTCGCCCATGACCCGCTCCAGGTCGAGCACCAGGACCTCGCGATAGCCCCACCGCTGGGCAGCCACGGTCGCCAGCAGTCCCAATCTCATTCCGACCGAGCCCGCCTCGCGTCGCCGCCCCAGATCCGAACCAGCAAGTCGGGCACCCACTCCGCGCCCCCGCTGTTGAGCGCCTCGCCCGGAGGGCCGGGCCACCGTCGCGCGGCGCTCTCGCTCGGCGTTGCTACCCCGTCTTTGCGATCCCGGGTCACGGCGCCCTTCCAATGGCACCAGCCGGCGGCCCCGAGCGCCAATCGATCCGGGCATGCCCACAAGCGCTCCGTGTCCATCATGTCCATCGCATCCTCAACTGCGGGTCCCGTCGACGAGCACTCGCCGCGGCCTGGAAGCTCCCAGAGGCATCAGAGGCCTCGGCATGGCCACAGTCGCGCGTCGAGTCTCCAGATCTCGTCGTGGGGCACGTCCCAGCGACCGTCGACTCCCAAGCAAGGTGTGCTTTACCCTCTTCTATCCTTTCCAAAAGCCTCCAAGCCTCCTCCTCTCCATCTCGAGCTCTGACTGACATGACTTGAAGGAGGCACAGGCGCTACGCAGAGACAGACAAATTCCCCATTGGCAGTTGCACAGGAGCGATTCGAGCGAATGATGGGCGTCGCGACCTCCCCCCGCACGAAACCCATCAACCCACGAGGAGTGGGATCCCCGAGAACCAGTTCGAACGCGATGCCGGAGTTCCGCTTTCCCGCGGGTTCGCCTCCAGAGTCTGAGGGACCCCTGAGTCCGAAAAGGGGCGCCAACGGCCTGCTGAGCCCAAGGATTGGGGCGAGCGACGGCAATGGCTTTTCCCGACCGAAGGAGCAGACCATTCCAGAAAGACCGGCTTTGACTGCCCGGATACTGTCCAGCACCAGCATGGCAGGGGGAACGCCTCGCAGCAGTGGAGAGTTCTACTCTATGAGCAACAATTCGTCGGAGACGCTGGTCTCGGAGTACCCGGCGCAGCCAGCGGTTCGGGGACATGCAAGGCCGGGTACCGCGCGAGGATCCTCAGCAGCCCCGGCTCGTCCCAAGAGCCCCGAGTCCATTATGATGGGCTTCGCGCAGATTCAAGGATCATTCATACTGGACAGCTCTCTGGTGAGCACCGCGCCCTTTGAGCCGGTCAAGATGAAGGCTGTTGTCGGCGGCAGGGGGGGCGGCGTGGTGGGAATTGAGTCGAGCAGGCGCGAGAATAGCATTTTCCGCAGCTTCGGCTTTGGTGGAATCACCTCGATCGGCGACCTCCTCGGCGGCGGAGAGATGAGCACGATGAAGGAGATGCGGGGCGCGGCCAATTCCAAGTCCGTGCCGATTCTGAGCACGCCTCAGTCCATACTATTCGTCGACCTGCAGCTGGCGCCCGGGGAGAGCCGCGCGTTCGAGTACACAATTCGCCTCCCCAAGGGCCTCCCACCCTCTCACAAGGGCAAGGCGATCAAGATATCGTACAATCTCGTCATCGGCACGCAAAGAGCAGGAGGGGCCAAAGGCCAGCAAGTGCGCACGGTCGACATTCCCTTCCGGATCCTGGGAAGCGCCAACAGTTACGGCGAGATACCAGAGCACGACTTGATGAACCCCTACATCCTGCTGCGTGATGTGGCGCAGGTCAAGTCCCTGGGGAAGGGCATGAAGGGCCACGGCGATCGAGAGCGGCAGGCGTCTACGACGCGCGTGGGCATGGACGACTTTCTGAGCTACGTGGAGGAGCTCGCCATACGCACCCGCGACGAAGCCAGCGGCAAGCTGCTGTCGCCCACCCAAGACCCGAGCGCGAGGCGGCAGTCGGTGCTCCATGACGAGCCGAGCTCCGTCAAGGAGGCGATCCGCCTGGCGATCCTGAGGAGCAACATGACGGGAGAAGGGCAGCAGAGCCCGAATCGCTTCGAAATTGCGCGAAACGGGCAGCGGGTCGGGGTGGTGATGCTGACGAGGCCGGCGTATCGGCTGGGGGAGGTCGCCACCATGGTGATCGACTTCGCCGACGCCAACGTGCCGTGCTACGCAGTGCACATGACGCTGGAGTCGACGGAGAGGGTCGAGGCGTCGCTCGCGGTGCGCTCCGAGTCCAGCATACAGCGGATGACGCGCAAGGTCTACGTGGCCTCGTCCGAGGCCACGCTGTACACGCGGCGCGTCGTCTTCACGCCCACGATCCCGGTGTCCGCCACGCCGGATTTCACGACGACGGGGGTCAACCTCGAGTGGAAGATCCGGATCGAGTTTGTTGTTCCCTCGCAAGGGGGAGGAGGGGCAGACGGCAAGAGCAGCAGCAGCCCTACTCCCGAGCACTCGCATTCGCAATCTCAGTCGCAATCACAGACGCAGCCACAGTCGCAATCACGGCCGACGTCACAGTCACAGTCGCTTTCGCAGTCACAGTCGCAATCGACGCCGACGCCGTTTCCGCTGCTGGAGCAGATCTCGCAAGACGAGAAGGGCGGGCTGGTGCTCGTGGCGGTGGAGAACGTGGCGTGCGAGGGGTTCGACGTGTTGGTGCCGCTGCGTGTCTATGGCGCGGTCGGGACGGGGCTCGAGCGGTTGGAGCGGGACGAGGCGTCTGAGGAGGGCCTCATCGTGTGAGAGCTGGCTACCGAGGACATTGGACCTTTGCGCTCCGGCATATGAGACCTCGTTCGTGAGTACGGAGAACATCGAATCTCACGGTACTTCGACCTCGCATGAGAGCTCAGCACAGAGAGGTACACCTCAGGCCTCGCTGCGATTTCGACGTGCGAGACCTCCTCGCCGCGCTAGACCATATCATGCTCTCTGACAAGACCTTCTATTGTATGAGACGGGTTAGGGAGAAATATCTGTTGGAGTCACGGGGGGCTACTTTTTTTGCCCGAGGCTGGGCCCCGGATGGATGGGATGGGGGGCCGATGCGAGATGGTTGACGAGGATTTTGGATAGGAGCATTCGACGGGAGGTAAAGTTTCTGCGTATCAGACGATGCGGAGCAGCAAGCATGACGAGATCTAGAGGGGCGCTCTTCGAGGGGGAAGATCAGAGGGGAGGGGGAAAGACGGGCGTTTGAATTCCGGGCTTTTGGCGTTCTCGTATGATGTGATTTGTTTTTATATACAGCATACCTTGTCTACTTTTCTACGTCTTGATATGGAGTACAGCTGAATTTCTTCACTGCAAGCTTCTTTCCAAAGCAGGACGATCTAGAAATGCACTCGACCTATGCAATGGCATATGCTGAGCGACACGGCTTGCAGCTGATGATCGCGGAGAGTCGCGTCTTCGCATTCAAAGGTGGATGAGATAGATGCAGCCGAGGCAATCCGTCCGCTTTTCGCGATGCCCCTAAATCTCGGAACCCCACGCTGGTGGTGCGCGATCAGCATCCACCATGCAGACAGCGACGCACGTCCAGATGCATTGATCCATGGAGGACAGGATAGCCAAACGCGAGCTAGAGATGGATCCCGCCCGTGGATCGAGCTACACCGCATTGCTTTGTGCCTGCGTCGAGTGCCTGCGTGCGCGTGCGTCTGGGAGTCTGTGCCTGAGAGAGTGTGCCTGCGTCTGTGTGTTTGTGAGGTTGAGTCTGCAAGTCTGAACCTACGAGTCTGTGAGCCTGCAAGTCTGTGAGCCCTGCAAGTCCGTGGGCTTGTGCCTGCAAAGGGCACATGACGCGTGCAGATTACTCCGCTGCATTCATGGGGAGCCCATGGTTGTGGCTGTTGAGGCTCCGAGGAGAAGAAGGGGGTGGAGGAGAGAAGAAGGGGGGGGGGGGCAGAAGGAGGGGATGTAGGACCTGATGGGGAAGCGATACGTTGCAGCCGCGCTGAGGTGGTGCTTGTTTCTGTCTCTGTTTCTGTCTCTGGACCTGGATCTGTGTCTCTGTCGAGCGCATGCAGAAGATCAAGAGCTGGTGAGTCTGGATGGATGAGAGTGCTCGTATGGTGACGACCTTCTTGCTTGGTGCAAGTTCACGCTCCACACACTCGTACTGCAATGAGGACGGCGGGGAATGGTCGTTCCAATCATGGCTTTTGGCGCAGTGACAGGTCTTGGAGCCGCGCGACCCCCTTCAGGTCTCTTGCCCCCCGGGTCGTGGGGTGTCAGGGGTCCCTGGACGGAGGGATGGAGGGATTGTGAGTGGAGGGAGGGGTCTGCAAAGGGACGGTACCGGTAATGAGCGTGCGGTGGGGGGGGGGCCAACAAGATTGCGAGGCGGGGGGGGTGGGGGGAGGGGGAGGAGGAGGAAGAGGAAGAGGAGGAGGAGGAGGAGGAGGAGGAGGAGAGCACTAGGAGCACGGGACAGAAAGTGAGAGGAGTGGAGGAAGGAAAGGAGGAGGTAGCACGCGCAAGCACGGAGACGGGGATGAGGATCTCGTGGGAAAGGTTGGAGGGGCGGAGTTGAGATTGGGCATGGATTGCAGCGGCGATGGGAAAGGAGTGAGGCGTGGAGTGCTGATATTGGGATCGCTGGCGGGGAGGTGCTCGGACCGGGTTCGCGATCCGTAAGAGGCACAGTGTGGGAGCCGTGGACGTTGTGGTATAAAAATCCTCGAGGCTGATGAGGCGGAGGAGGATGCTCCGTAATGAGGATGATGATTTTGATGATGGTGGTGGTGATGATGATGATGATGAAGATGATGATGAATACGACGGCGGCGATGCTGAAATGGGAAAGGAGGCAGAGTGAGTGGGAGGGGGTCACGTGGTACTACTACTACCACGTACCTGTACTCGTGCTCCGTAAAGAGGGGGGATGTCATTCATTTAGCACGATCAAGACAGATCCCGGGGGAAAAAGAGGCGAGAGTCAGGAAAGGAAGGGATCGAGAAATGGATCACTTGGGATGAGGCTCGAGGGAGGAGGGAGTATCAGTACGGAGTACTCCGTAGAAGATGAGTACCTAGTAGAACGAGGAGGGAGGACGAGGAGGGAGCTTGAAGGTGTTGCACGAGCGTCTCAGGGTTGCGCGTGGGAGAAGTGGAATTGCTGCATCCAATCCATCTCAGGGTTGCCGATCAGGGTTCGGGTCGCAGCCGTTCAGGGATCACCCTTTTTGAACGGAGTCCCTTGGTTCCAGGTTGCATTCCCTGCTCCTGCTTCTCCTGGATCGGATCGAATGGGGAAAGTTCCAACCGCTGACCGCTGCGTGGGCAGGTAGAGCGACATTGCCAGGAAGAGAAGAGAAGTAGCGGGCACAGCAAGCATGCAACAAATTGTGTGAAGCTGGCGACTGCCTCTACTCGGCTGCGCGGCAGGGTGCGGTAGGAGTACGGAGTACTCCGTACTACCTACCTACTAGTACCTGTACCTACATGCAGATGCTGCCTGGCAGAGAGATCCGGAAGGAGGGATCCACGCGTGATGTGCCGGGCGGATGCATCATGGATCCCACAAAAGCGGTACATCATGGAGGAGCTCAGTTAGTACTACGGAGTACTACGGAGTACAATGGATCTCTGTACCTACGAGGCCTAGGGGGGTTTTTGGGGACCTCCTAGGACACCTCCTATGACTAAAAGCACTTTTCGGGAGCCTTGTATACATAGGATCTCTTCCTACGAGGAGGTAATAGACTCTCCTAGGAGGGTATTTCTACTCTTAGGGAGGGCATTTATACTCCCTAGGAGGGTTTTTCTGCTTTTCGGGAGTAGCTGCTCTTATAACTAAAGGCATTGCAGAGATTATCCCCGGAAAAGCCCCTCCTAAAAAACACCCATGGGCCTCGTACTAGGTAGTGGGTACGGAGTACTACTGTACAAGTGATTGCCGCGCCATACAGCGCGGCAAAAGTCGCAAGCAAAGCACCAGGCCCCC
>NIGD01000001.1:1358723-1379823 GCA_003055185.1 Escovopsis sp. TC
GCCCCACAGCAACTTTGACAGACCAATTAGAGACCGGCATAACTTTTTTCTAGAGCCAATGAGAGGCCTAGAAAAGAGATTGTGGCGCAGAAGTGTGGTGGCGGTGCGCTAAATTCTCTAATAATAAAGCAAAGCCTCGGCTTCGTAAAAGCTACGCTTACTCCGCTATCTTGGCTTTGCTTGACTACTACCTTAGTAGAGTAGTAGCAGCAGTACTTGTACAGTTACCCCGGGGCAACCGGGCCCTGGGCCTTGGCCAGGGCCTTGGCCCTGACAGGCGGCCGCTTGGGGCTCTTAGTGGGTGACGGGCGGCAGTGCGCGCCAGGGGCATCCATGATGGTGGATGGCGCCGGTGCGGTTGAGGTGATGAGCTTCGGGGGAGAGGACCGGAGAGTAAAGAGCTCGAGGCCTCGGCTGAGGGGGCCTGAATCCGTTGATAGAATGGATCACAGCTGGAAATGGATGCAGTGCTTCCTTGAGTGCGGGCATGCAGCATCGAGCAGCAGCAGCAGCAGCAAAAAGAGATGGCAAAGGGCATTGATCATTGTATGTCCAGGTACATGTACACGTATGTACCTTAGTACAGTACGGAGTAGTACTACTATAGTACATGTATTCAGCAGTACATGATGCAGTGCCGGTTGTGCTTCTTCCCACAGACGTTCTCGTCCCCAGCAAATTCGAACCCACCACAACGAAAAAGACGACAAAAGTCACAGGAAAACAAGAGAAGAAAGGCAGCTCGAGGCTGACGAGCATCGTCCTGCATCCATCGTCCTGCAAGCTGCGCTGCCCGCATCGGCCTGAGCTGAAGGCATTGGGATGGAGCCCAGCAGGGCCCCTCCCGGCAAGATCCCTTCCTCGAAATTCAATACCCTTCGAGAGGGGATCAACGAGAAGGGAAAAAAAAAACGAAAGACAGCGGAGACCGGGGGAAGCACTGGGCAACGAGGAACCGCCCTCCCTGAGTCGGGCTCTCCTCACAAAGGCCTTCCCTCCCCGGGGAATCCATGAATTCCATGATTGCATTGCGATAGGGATGGAATGGAGGGATTGGCTGGGTGGATTGTGGATTGCGAGGGCTCGAACTCGTACTGCGGCGCCCCGGCATTCGTTCTGAGGACGGGCTGGGCCATTCATTGTCCATTCATCAACACCACCACCTCCATCATCACCATCGCGACCACGAGGAGCTACTACTCCGTACTGACGGCGACACCACAACGGCCTCCCCACAAAATTCGAGCGGCTTCGGCAGCGTCGACAGACGACGTCGTCCTGCGTCACGCCTCCGGCCATTCCTCTCTCCGGCCTTCCCTTGACTCTCCGGCTCTTCCATTCCATCCCTTTCCCCGTCCTTTCCTTCCACTCTGGCTTCCTTCTTTCTTCCTTTCTTCCTTTCTTTCTCTCTTCCTTGCTCTCCTTTTCCTTGCTTCTCTTTCTTGCTTTGCCTTTCTTTCTTCCCCTTCGGTCTTTGGTCCATGTTGTCATTGTGAGTATCAAGCCGCCCTTGTTGATCTCCATCTCCCACCCCCCGATCACTCCCTTCCCCCCCTTCCCCCTGCTCACAGCTCCATCACTGCCTCTTAGCTCGTGCCCTCGTCCCCGCCCAGAGACCGCCCCTAATAATGACCATCCAAGCAGCGTCTGCCGTCTCCATTCCATCAACAAGCGACTTGCGACGCCAGATCTAGATCTTCTTGTCCATTCGGTCATCCTCTCCACGACAGAGACCCATCCACCGACCCATCCACCGACCCATCCACCGACCCATCCATCGCCCATTCACAGATCTGACCGACCTCCCCCCTTGCTCCTTCGACCACGTCTCAAACGAGCATCTGCTTCCTCCATCGATCCACGAGTCCTCGTCCTACCTCTTCCAACCTCTACCCACCTCGCCCCCCACGAATCTTGGCCTTTGCGCCCTGGCACGACTCGAGCCTTGGCCCCAGTTTTCTTTCCCTCACCAGACTTTCCCTCCCCCCCCATCGTTTTCTTCTCCCTCTTTTGTTTGCTTCCACTTCTTGCTCCTCGTTTCGAAGGGGGGTTTCTCTTCTCTCCTTTCTTCTCTTCTCTTCTCTCCTCTCCTCTCCTCTCTTGTCTTCCTCCCCCTCCTTCTCTTCTTCCTTTCTTCTTCTTCCCTTTTTCTTTTCTTTTTCCTTCGAGACCAAGACCAAGACCGGGCTTCCGCCTCTTCTCCTTCCCCCTTCCTCGATGCTACCGCGAGCGATTCCTCGCCCCTGGATCTGCGCTTGAGTGACTGTTGACTCTGCCCTGAGTCAATGGCGACAAGATGTCAGCGGCAACTCCATCCAGCAACCGACTCAAGATCGCCTCTCCGAACTCTCCTCTGCTCTCGCGACGCGCTCGATCTCCCTCACGCAGCCGCATCATGCCAGACTCCCTCCTCAGTCTGAAGAGGATCGTCGGCACCACCTGTCGCGCCCCGACGGCCTTCGACTCCGTCAACTCCTCCTTTGCCTACACCGCCGGCGGTGCCGCCGTCGTCGTCGACGTCAACCCCAGCGGCGATCGCTACACCCAGCGATTCTTCAGGGCGCGCCCCACCGCGGCTCCTGTCTGGTCCATCGCCTCCCAGAGCTTCCCCTCCTCGATCCCGACCCCGAAGGCAAACGACAGCCGAAACCGCGCCTCCCTCGGCCGCGACTCCCACTCTCACGCCTCCCCCGAGTCCTGGTCCGACCCGAGCTCCAAGACCTGGACCAGCAGGGAGCGCATCAAGGCCGCCACCTGCCTCGCCATCAGCCGCGAGGGCAAGTTCCTCGCCGTCGGAGAGACGGGTTACGCCCCCCGCGTCCTCATCTTCAACCTCCAGGATGCCTCCTCCAACCACCCTCTCGTCGCCATCAGCGAGCACGCCGTCGGCGTGAACGCCGTCGCCTGGTCCGCCGACACCCGCTTCCTCGCCTCGCTCGGCTCCGCCAACGACGGCTTCATATACGTCTGGAAGATCGATCCCCGCACCGGCCAGGCTCGCCTCTTCCAGCAGAACAGGTGCACCTCCGTCATCAAGGACATGGTGTGGGTCGGAAGCAACCTCATCACCCTCGGCGTGCGCCACGTCAAGATGTGGAGGATCGACGACAAGGAGAACGCGTCGCCGACCAAGTCCTCGAAATCCAACCTTGCCGAAAGCATCGCTAGTAGCGGCAGCCCGCAGACCTCGTCAGCAGCCTCATCCTCCAACCTCACCACCACCACCGCCACCTCCTCCTCCTCCGCCTCCTCCTCCTCCTCGTCTTCCGCCAACCAGAAGGCGCTTTCGGGTCGGAACATCCTGCTCGGGGGCCTGCTGGACGCGACCTTCACCTGCGCCGCCGTCGACGGCAGGAAGGTCCTCTTCTGCACCGAGGCCGGCGACGTTTGCGTCCTCCACGACGACGACAAGCAGCTCAAGGCCCTCAAGCGCGTCAACCTCAACTTCTCCATCTCCACAATCACCATTCGCGACAATGCGGCTTACGTCGGCAGCAGGGACGGCGACGCCTTTGCCATCCTCGACGTCGACAAGACCGTCAGCGGCGCCGAGGACTGCGTCATCCAGCAGACGCATACCGGCTCCGGCATCGTCGCCCTCGGCTTCCTCAAGTACCACCTCGTCACCGTCGACTCGCACGCGTCCGTCGACGTGTGGGACGCCGACTATGTCCCTGGTCAAAAGACCAGGCCCAAGACGCACATCCAGATCGCCGGCCACGGCGAGCCCGTCACGGGCGTCTGGCCCGTCTCGCAGCCGAATCGCCTCCAGGCCTCCTTCCTCTCATGGTCATCCTCGGGAAATGTGACCTTTTGGGACCTGGACGGCCAGAGGAAGCTTTCCGTCCTGGTCCCTCTCGAGGGTCTCGACGACCCGAACATCGAACCCGAAGCCATGAACCAGCTCACCTGCGCACGCCTCTCTCGGGACGGGCGGCTGCTCGTCACGGCAGACCGTCTCGGCGTCGTCAGGGCGACGGACGTCCTGACGCAGGAGTGCGTCCTCAACACGAAAGCGCACTCCACCGAGTGCTCCTATCTCAGCCTGTACGAGGACGATTCGCGCTTCCTCCTGGCCAGCTGCGGCCGAGATCGCACCACGCAGCTCTTCCACCGGGACTCCAACGGCAACATCGAGCACTTCCAGACGCTCGAGTTCTCCGCCCGGGTCATCCAGGTACACGTCCCGACCGCCGACAAGATCGTGACCTGCGCGTGGGATCGCACCATGCAGGTGCACGACCTGGTGTCTCGCGATGGCGACCCGGACGTGCTCGCCGCGGTCCCCTCCAAGATCATTACGCTCAAGGCTTCGCCGACTTCCATGACCATCAGCGTCGACTGCCGATCGGTCCTGGTCTCCATGCTCGATCGCACTGTCTCGCAGTACGATATCTCGACGGGGGCACGGACGAACACGTTCAAGTGCATCGACGAAGGCGGCGGGGAGTCCGCGGTGTGCGAAGCCCTGATCACCGGCAGGTGGGAGGCGCGAGACATCGACTTCTTGCTCGGCGTCTCGAACACGGACAAGTCCATCAGGCTTTACGACTCCATCTCTGGCGTCTTCATGGATCGAGAGTGGGGCCACACGGAGTCCATCAGCGGAGTCTGCTTCGTCGACGATGACGCCGGCGGCAAGAAGGTTGTGAGCGTGGCGCTGGACGGGACGATCATGATCTGGGCGCTGGACGCCAACGATGCGACGACCAGGCTTCTCAGGGCATCCTCCCCAACGACCTCCAACGTCTCGGGACGACCGCCCCTGCGCAAGGTCTTCTCCAAGGCCGAGCTCGCCGAGTTTCAGCGACCGGGGACATCGTCATCGCCGGGAAGCGGTGGCGGCCGTCGCTCACCACCAAGGACGGTCGGGTCGTCGCGATCGAATCTCTCCTCCAGCATGATGGACGTGAGGACGCCGACGGTCTCGACTTCGGCCTCCCAGACGAGTTTCGGAAACGGCGCTCTCGCGGCCGCGGCCGCCGTCGCCGCGGCCTCCTCCTCTTCCTCCGCCGAGGACGGCACGCCCTCGAGGAGGCGGACCTGCGAGACGCCTCAGGGCGGTAGCCCGCCCGCCAGCCCCCGCACCTCGGGCAAGCTGAGGCGGCAGCCGTCGCTGCCGACCCTCAGCCAGACGGCGCGCAAGAAGACGTCGTCGTCGAACCTGCGCTCGTCGAGCTCGCTCAACGCGGCCACGGAGCAGGCGTGCCGCACGCTGCGGGCGTACCGCAAGAAGCTCTCCTCGTCGGAGCCCATCACGGCGGAGGCCCTCAACGAGCTGGACCAAGAGCTGCGATTCACCGCGGCGGCGCTGGGGGACCGCGCGATCCGCAGCCGGGCGATGAACGAGACGGTGCTGAGCGGCCTGCTGGACCAGTACTCGGAGAGACTCGCCACGATGCTCGATGAGAAGCTGCGCCTGGCGGGCCTGGGATACCACGGCCAGGGTTCCGACAGGCGCCGCTCGAGGCGACGCGGGAGCAACGACGGGTCTTCGACCTCGACGTCTTTGTCCACATCCACGGAGGCGCTCTCTTCGACATGAACAATCGTACGAAGATATCCACCATCTCCTTCCAGCATGCTAGGGATCTTTCTCCCACGGATTCTACTTATCCCATACATACTATCCCTGTCCATATTTACCGAGACGCTCGGGCACATCATCGCATTCGGCCATACTGACGATCCCCTCTCTACCACACTCACACCGACTCCGAATATTTCCTGCGTCTCTTTCTTTTTTTTTTGTTCTCACAAATATCTATCCTTTTCTTTCCTCCCTGTCTTGGTTTTCTTACAAATCATGGGACAGGACGAGGTACCTACATCATGATCACCGGCAGAGATTCTTAGAACACCACACCTCCCGATGGTGAAATGGGGGAAAGGCAAGGGGGAAGATCCATCGCATACTGCTTATTTTACCTATATATATAGAGCAAGGCTACACCTATTCTTCTGATATGATACCACGGGGCGGGGAGAACGGAGGGGAAATGGCAGAACAGGGTAAAGGAACATGTCTTCCGCTCCCAATTGGAGTTTTTTCACGGTCGTGCTCGGGATTGCTTTTTTTCTCTTTTCAGGAAAGATTTTCACCCTGCCTTTGGCGTTTTCTCTTTTTTCCTCGATGTAATGAAAGGAAGAACGGAGGAGGGAATGGAAAAATCAGAACATGCCTTCTCTGTTTTGCGTGCTACTATACTCCGTACATGTATCTACTAGATCGTTGTTTGTTCCTTTGTGTGTATTTAGGGGAGGGGCTCTTTGATTTGGGTGCGGATCTGACTGCTGGTGGAATTGGTTCTTGAGGGAAGTAATTCCTGGATCGATATATATCAATGTATACTGCTGCTCCTGATTTCGTACTATACCAGATGTCTTTCTTTGCTTGTTCGGCTCTTGTCGAAGGATGAATACATACGAATGTTTCACTTGTTCTCTGGCTCCGTGACTCCTTGTCTAGCTTCAATTGTTCGAAGTGCTTGGACATGTTGCATTCGACCTCACCGTACATGTATATTTACGACCATTGATGTACTAATGTTTGGCGGGGATGGGAGCATTCGACCACTCTCTACCTCTCACACCCATACCATTTGCCGTATCTCGGACGGGTATGGAGGTGGATATGTAGGAGACAGCAGGATGGCGCCCATGAATTCACGCTGGCATACAATGTCATGAGTCTTGGGTATACAAGTGACCTTTATGCCAAGCTTCTTCAAGAAGGAATCCATCAGAGAATGGTGGTGGTGATGGTGATGGTGCTTCTGGTACTCCGTATTCAATACTAATGGTCATGGAGGTGTTGGCGTTGGCGATGACGACGCATCCAGCCAGGCAGGTCACGTGAGCTGGTCCCACGACACGGCCGATCTCGCATTCGGCTCGCGCGCAGTCCGGATCGCCTCTCTCTTGATCTTGCTTGACCAGCGCTTCTTCTCCCCCATCCCCATCCCCATCTCCATCTCCATCTCCATCTGCAATCCACGACGCCTGCTCGACGACGAGAAAACGACACGGGATCTGCTCCTCGACGACAGACGCAACACGACAGGCTTGCCCGCTGCGAACGACGTATCAGTATTCCAGCGGCATCACGTGATTTTGGACGGACGGCCAGTCGCGCGACTTTTTTTCTTGGCTGGGATTGATTGTTTGACGGAGGGGAAGGACGTGGATTTGGAGGAGACGACGACGACGACGACGAGTACGAAGACGACAGAGACATCAAGGACGACAACTCAGACGAGGAGGAAGACGAAGCAGACGAAGACAACACAGACGCAGACGATACAGACGCAGACGACACAAGGAGACCACAGACGCGAAGACAACAGGCGACAGAGACGAAGAGGGATCCGCACGAGAAGACGACAAAGACGAATACGCACGGCAACATTCTGAGGAAGACGAAGAGGAAGGAATCCAAGGGAACGACGAAGACCGAGACGAAGGAGAGAGTGGCCTCGGACGCCGGCAGGACCAGATGAGGTGCCGTGGAATCGCCTCTTGAAGGGACTCGAGCCTGAGCCGTACGTGTCCCCTGTGCCCTTGATCCCGGTGAATGACGCAGAGGGGTCTACCTCGGAGCCCCTCGAAGCCCCTAGCCCCTCGAAAGCGCCTCTTGCGGTGGTCGCGTACCACCCGTTGTGCGGACAGCTCTTGTTCTCCGGATTGCTTTCTTCTACTGCTCCTTGCCCCTCCATTCTCTTTGTCTTTATCTTTTGAATGCCAATCTGCCGTTTTCAGACTCGACGTCTTTCTTTCTGACACCATCGGGCAAGACAGACCGTGGCGCCCATTCACCCGATTGCGAAACGCGACGCCCCCCTCGATCGCTGGCGAGGAGGACGCTGGGGCATGAATATCCCGGCCGCGCACACGCCCCTCGAGTCGCTGTTCCTAGTCCAGTCGCTGCTGATCCACGGAGTCGACGACGACGCATTCTCCCGCGTCTCGGGCCTGCTCAGGAACAACGGGCTCATCAAGAGTAGCGGGTCGTATGACCCCACGCGCCTGAGCCCGGATGCGCTCAAGGGGCTGTTTCTTGGCCTGTTTGGGGATGAGCTGAAGGGCGGTGGCAGTGGAAGCGGTAGTGGAAGCGGTAGTGGAAGCAGCAGGAGCAGTGGAAGCAGTGGCGGAAGCAGTGGAAGCAGTGGGGGCAGTGGGAGTAGTGGAAGCGAGGCGGCGATGTGGAAGGATGTTTACGACCATGTGGAGAGGATACCGGCTGTCGTGGATCGGCTGTATGCGCGGTATCGGGATTACATGGTCAGCTCGGTCCGCGAGGACGAGCGCAAGTTTGCGAACCTGCAGAGGGAGATTCAGCTGCTTGAGCGGAGTGAGAAAGAGCGGCTCGCCAGGGCAGCCGCCGCAGCCGCCGCAACAACAACAGCAACAGCGACAACAGCATCGACTGTGACGACGGATGGAGGCGCTTCACCGGCATCGGCGCCGAGGGATGGGAAGGCGACGGCGGTGGCAGGAGGAGCACATGCGGGATCGGGACCTGCGGCACCCGGTGCCTTGAGGAGGACTGGTGTCGCCGCGCCGAGCACGCCTGTCCTGCCGCCCAAGACGCCCTCGCCGGCAACCGTGGTGGCTCCCAAGGTCGCGCCGCCGACGCATCTGCCCCCGGGGGCCCATCCTCAACGGACGGCGGCTTCGCCAAAGCCATCGCACGGAGTCGCCTCGGTGCTGCAGGCCCCGGCTGGGGCGCCGACACAGCAGCCCGGCTCGCGAGTGCTGCAGCCGCCGTCCCAGTCTCCTAAGCACATGATCTCGCCGCGGCCCGAGAACGCCGTTCCCCCGGCCAAGGATGGCGCTGCAGCTTCTCAGCAGCCGCCGGCCGGAGCATTGAAATGGGAGAAACCGTACCAGCCCCCTGCGACGACTCAGCCTCCCCAGGCGGGGCATGCTACGCCGACGATCCCGCCGAATACGCCTGTCCATCAAAAAATACAACAGCAATCTCAGTCGTGGTCGCAACAGCCTCAGCCTCCTTCAAATCAACAGCAGCAACAGCAACAGCAACAACCACATCCACCATCAGCACAGCAGCCGCAGCCGCAGACGCAGCCGCAGCCGCCGCCTCACCATCCTTCTCCCCAGCATGCCCAGATCATACATAATCAACTACAGCAGACGTCGGCTCGGTCCGGCGCTACGAGGCTGGGCCTTGCTTCCCCTCAACAGGCGGCCCAGCTGGTGCCCCCCTTTCAGCAGGGCTCTCGGCAGTCGGGCTCGCCGCAAGCCAGGCCTCAATCCTCGGTGCAGGGCCGCCCGATCCAGCCGCAGCAATCGTTCCCGTCTTCCCAGAACCAGCGCCCCTCGGCCGCTCAGCAAGCATCAGGGTCACATGCCCAGCAACCGCACTTGTCCCCGGTTCCGAAGCCGCCGCTCTCGCAGCTGGCCCAAAAGTTCCAGCAGCAAAAGTCACCGGTCCCAAGGCCGATTGCTGTCGCGTCTTCGGTGAAGGTGGCTCCTGGTCTCGGTGCATCATCCGCCTTGGCTGCTAAGGGCACGCCTGGAACGCAGAGGTGGTCGCAGAGCGGGCCGTCTACACAGGTCTCGCATGGGTCGCCCTCGGCGGCGGCGGCGTCTTCCAAGGACAAGACGTACGCAGGATCCTATGCGGGCCAGCAACCCAGGCCAGCCATCCCCGAGCACATGATTCGGCAGGCGGCGACCCCAGGCCCTGCGAGGAGGCTCAGTCCGGCATCGCCTGCCCCGCGTACCCCCGCGCCCTCTAGTCCAGTGTCGGTGAAACGCGGGTTCGGCACGAAATGGGCGACGTACTCGACGCCGTCGACACCGGACCCGACTGTGTCCGAGCCTCAGAGCCCCGCATTCGAGCCTGTTAGTCCCCCTCAGCGATCCGCAGCACTCAAAATCTCCTCTGCCTCCAAACTCGTTCCTGCGTCGCACATAGCTAAGCCAGCACCCAAGGGCGACGTCACGCCGGTGTCGAAGCCCGGACGGGGTCGCCCGCCGCGCACGGTTCAGAGGGGACGGGGTACTAGCGCTACGCCTTCCGCGAACGGGACGCGGAGGAGCCAGTCGGTCATGTCGCAGACGGATGAGCTGTCGCTGGATCACTCGGCGGTGCCGGCGCCCAAGGTTAAGAAGGAGGCTGCGACGCCGCGGTTGCGGGAGGAGACGGGAGACACGACAGCGGATGAGAGCGCGCACGGTGGCGGCAGGGGGATCATGGTGACGCCGGGCAGCATCTCGCGGATGCCGAAGCGAAAGCGGCCGGACGTGATCGATCTGTCAGGCCCGCCAACGCACGTGCTATGGACGCGTGGGTTCACCAAGGTGTCGTCGTCGGCGCTGGACCAGATCTCCAGCCACCGAGACGCCAACATGTTCGCGACGGCGCTGCGTGAGCGGGACGCGCCCAACTACCGGCAGATCGTGCTGCAGCCGCAAGACATCACGTCGATCCGCTCGGCAATCAAGCAGGGCAACAAGGCGGCGCAGCAGGCCGCCCATGCGCTTCCGGGTGGCGACCCGGGCACGTCGGCGGTGTGGCTGCCCATCTCGGACGACCTGATCCCGCCGCGGGGCATCATCAACAGCGCGCACCTGGAACGGGAGCTGGTGCACATGTTCTGCAACGCCATCATGTACAATCCGGACCCGGACCGCGGGCCCGGCCCGGCGTTTGTGAAGCGCGCGCAGAACGACGAGGAGGAGATCGTCGGCTACCGGCTGGACGAGAACGGCGTCGTCAAGAACACGCAGAGCATGTTCGTCGAGGTGGAGAAGCTGCTCGGGGACCTGCGCGCGGCGGAGAAGGAGAGGGGCATTCCGCCGATATCGACGACGCGGCAGGGCAGCGTTGCGACGCCGGCGGACGACACGGCGGAGGAGGAGGACGAGCTGGCGGCGGATGGGGATGCGGTGTCGGTGCTGGGGACGGTGAAGAGGAGACGCATCAACACTAGGAGTTAGGGAAAGCCTATGATGTGGGCACTACGCAGACGGTGATTTGCGTTTGTGTTTGTTTTTTTTTTCTCTGGGGATGGTTGGGGGAGGAGGGGAGGTGGGCGGGGGAAAGGGGCTGAAAGGACGGAGAGGTGTCAGTCCAGTCCAGGCTCATTAGCGAATTCGATTATTGTCAAAGAGGCGTGGGCCTGCGGGATGATGTGACCGAATGAATATGTACGTGCGGAGTATGAGCTGATGACAGAGGAGGAGAACAAATTCCGAGAGAAGCAATGGGATTCTTGACGGGAGAACCAATGTTCAGATCACGGTGGAAAGCAAGGGCAAGGTCGGGGAGAAAAACAGCCATTTCGATTTTTTGGTATCATCCGTAAACATGCTTCACGTCATCTTGCCTGCTGGAGGCTCGTCCCTCGTACGCCCCGTCCGGCGCGGGCACCTTCCTGGGCCAGTCCGGGCAAATGTCTATGTTCTCCCTTGGGAACCACCACTCGAGAAAGAGGTAGAAGAGGTAGTCGACGACGACGCAGAGGCAGAACAGCTTCCCGGCCCAGATGCCGCAGCCGTAGTAGCGCTTGAGGCGGTTGATGAGCGCGAAGTCCCGGATGCGGGAGGCGTTGTAGCCGGCGGTGTCGAAGCCGTAGAAGTCCTCCTCGGGGATGGTCCCGGAGATGCCGTCGTAGACGCGCTCCGTGCGCATGGCGACGTTGGACCACGAGTACATCCTCTTCACCTGGTCGTGGAACTTCTCGGTGCGGATCTTGCCCGCGCGCATGGCGGTGATGGCCTTGCCCGTGGCGAGCACGATGTCGTCCTCCTCGGGCTTGGCGAAGGTGGTCATGTGGGAGGGCAGGACCTCTGGGATGCCGCCGACCTGGGTGCAGACGACGTAGAGGCCGCAGCTGGCGGCCTCGACGATGACGGTGCCGAAGGCCTCTGTGAGGGAGGGGTGGAGGTAGATGTGGCCGCGGGTCATGACGTCGCGGACGTCCTCGTGGCGGATGGGGCCGAGCATCTCGACGCGGTCCTGGAGGACGTTTGTCTCGATCATCTGTTCCAGGTCGATAGCCTTGGGGCCGGAGCCGGCGATGATGAAGCGCGTGTTGGGGTGGGCCTCGAGGATGCGGGGGATGGCGGCGGTGAGGAGGTCGGTGCCTTTGTTGTAGAAGAGGCGGGAGATGACGACAATGGTGATGGTGTCGGTGGGGCCGAGGCGGCGGGGGGGAGGGGAGGGATCGCCGATGGGGCCGATGGGGCCGATGGGGCCGATGGGGCCGTTGGTGCCGTTGGCAAGTACAGGGGCATGATTAGAATTATTCGCGTTGTTGTTATGAATTGTCGTCGTAGGGGTGGTGGCGGGAGTGGTGGAAGTGGTAGAGGTGGAGTTGGCTGTCGTCGTTGTCGTGGAGGTGGAGGAAGAGATGGCGGCGGATGTCGAGGCGGCGGCGGAGGAGTTGTCTGGTGGAGGAGATGGCGATGTGGTGGTGGTGGTGGTGGTGGTGGTGGTGTTGTTGTTGTTGTTGTTGTTGTTGTTGTTGTTGTTGTTGTTGTTGTTGTTGTTGTTGTTGTTGTTGTTGTTGTTGTTGTTGTTGTTGTTGTTGTTGTTGTTGGCGGCGGCGGCATGGGTGTCGTAGTCCCTAGGCTTGAAGTTCTCGCCGACGACGGCGTTGGGGATGACGGAGACCATGAGGGGGTCGAGGGAGGCGCGGAGCACGGTGTTCTCCTTGCAGGTGTGGCTGACGCAGATGCTGTGGTCGACGTCGCTGAGGATGAATTTGAGGAGCTTGTTGGTGAGGATGCTGGCGGCGTCTGCGAATCCGAAGAGGGAGTGGTCTGTGAAGACGGTGCGCAGGCCCATGGTGCGGGCGTGGAGGATGCCCTCGTGGCAGAGGCTGCTGAGGCTGCCGTGGCCGTGGACGATCTCGATGCGCTCGCGGATGCAGATGTTCCTGAGGATGGGGAAGAAGGAGAAGACCGTGGGGAAGGTGGCCTGGCGGTAGATGACGAGGAAGGGGATGTGGTAGACCTTGAGGCCGTTGTTGAGGTAGCGCACGCCCTTGCGGTCGTCGTGGCAGTGGGTGATGATGATGACCTTGTGGCCGCGGTCGATGAGCTTGCTGGAGAGCTGGTAGATGTGGGACTCGACGCCGCCTGGCTGGGGGAAGAAGAAGTCGCTGACCATGGCGATGTTGTACGTCTTGCGCGTCATCTTGGAGGTGGGTGATGGTGGTGGTGGTGGTGGTGGTGGTGGTGGTCGTCGTCGTCGTCGTCGTCGTCGTCGTGATATTGGCTGTCGTCGACACTGAGGGGGAGGAGGAGGAGGGGGGAGTTGAGGCTGGATGCCTTCATCTCATGTGGTTGTTCGACGGGAGTCTCGCCGGGGACGTCACCGCGTCTCGTATGGCGATGCCATTGGCGGCAGATGACTGACTGCCACTGCAATCTGCAATGCGAGCGAAAAGGCAGGAGAGTCGGATGAGGGTGAAGTTGAGGGTGAAGTTGAAGGTGAAGTTGAAGCTGGTGATGGTTCGAGCTGGAAACGGCAGGAGCCGGATCGAGGAGATAAGGAAAGCGGTGGGAGGCGGCAGAAAGCGCGATAAGCCAAAACTTCAGGAAGGAGCATCCAGGCAATGGCAGTGGAGCTGCTCCTTCCGTTTTATGATTTCATTCTTTTTCCAATTGATTTTATTCTTGCATTTCTGGGCAGAAAACTCGGGTGGAAAAATTGATCTGACGAGAAGAGACAGCGATTGTCTGCCTGGTGAGGGACGGTCTAGGACTGTTGAAGAAATTGTTTCTCTCTTTCTCTTGCGCATCGATCATCGAGTTGCACTGCCGCCATGTACGCGAGATTCATACCCGGGCAGACGCCCGCCGCGAGACAGGACGATGCGCCTGCGACGACCGGCGCGGCCAACGCTGGCTTTGGCTACTCTCAATATATACCAGGCGTGACGGCGTCGCAGACGAACGCGCAACAGACACAGAGCCAGAACGAGGTGCCCCAGATACAGCGGTTCGATGACGATGACGACGACGACAAGCCGAGCCCTCAAGCGCCGAAGCGGAAGAGGGATCACGGGGGGGACAGAGAGGGGATGGGAAAAGAGGAAGGGGAAGAGAGGGGAGAGGGGAGCTCGAAGAAGGCCAAGAAGGCCAAGGAGGGCAAGAAGAAGAAGACAGCGGCAGCGGAAGTGGAGGACACGACGACGAAAGAGGAAGATGACAAGGCCAGGAAGAGCAAGAAGGAGAAGAAACAAAAGGCCGGGCAAGGATCTCCTCAGCAATCACACGACGACACAGACGAGACGCCAAAGACCAACGGCTCACAGACAGACGACATTCCACCCTCAAGAGAAGAGAAGAAGGAACGCAAGAAAAAGAGCAAGAAGTCAGACGAAACGCCCGAGGACCGCGAGGACGTTGAAATGGCCGATGTGGACAACGAGGATCAGACCAAAGAGGACACGCCTTCCCGAGAGCCAGAAGAAGAGCCTGAGAAGCGACCAAAGAAGGACAAGAAGAAAAAGAAGAGGGAGAATGGCGAGCAGCAGGAGGAGGTCGAGGAGGAAGAGGATCAGCGACATAAGGCGGTCCTCGAGCGGAAGAGCAAGTCGCTGAAATTCGCCGAGGCATCTCGCGAGAAGACAAAGACGACAGACGACGAGTCCCACGAGCCATCCGAGCCTGTCGAGCTGCACGGCCTCGAGCCCCTCCCGCAGCCAGAGCCTGCGGCCCGGAGCAACGAGAAGCCGACCTACGACATCCTCCCGCCGTGGCTCTCTGCGCCCATCCGCGTCTCGACCGAAACCCGCACTCCCTTCAGCGAGCTCGGCGTGCCCCCAAAGGCAGCCCGCTTCCTCGAGCAGAAGGGCTTCGCCGAGGCCTTCGCCGTGCAGACGGCCGCGGTGCCCCTGCTCCTACCCACCAGCAAGGAGCTTCCCGGCGACGTTCTCATCTCTGCGGCGACCGGATCAGGAAAGACGCTGGCGTACGCGCTGCCCATCACGAGAGACCTCAGCTGCAATAGCGTCATCACCCGGCTGAGGGCGCTTGTCGTGCTGCCAACCCGTGAGCTTGTCAAGCAGGCGCAGGAGGTCTTTGAGCTGTGTGCGAGGGCGTACGAGGACCGCGACCGGAAGAGGGTGCGGGTCGGCGTATCGGTGGGCTCGCAGTCGCTGGTCTCGGAGCAGGAGGCCTTGATCGGCAGCGAGTCGCGCTACGACCCGCAGACGTACAAGCTCGTCGAGGAGCGGCTTGCGAGCGGCGGCGCCGGCGCCGGCGGTGACCCTCTCGACTACGACCCCTTCAAGTCGGCCGCCGCTGCTGTGCCCCTCGTCCCCGGATCGCTGGGCAACGCGACCCGCCTCGGGCGGTGGGCGGGCCAGGTCGAGGACCTGCACTCCAAGGTCGATGTCCTCATCTGCACGCCGGGCCGCCTCGTCGAGCACATGGAGCAGACGGCCGGCTTCTCGCTCGACTACGTCCGCTGGCTTGTCGTCGACGAGGCGGACAAGCTGCTGTCGCAGAGCTTCCAGGGCTGGCTCGAGCTGGTCCTGAACCGATTCAAGACGACGACGACGACGACCACGACAGCACCAAGCAACGCGGCCTCTACAGTCACGGCCCCAAAGATATCAGAAGAGATGAGGAGTACTACTACTACTACTAGTAGTAGTATAAGCCGTCTCGGCGCCAGGGACTTCCCAGACATTCCGTTCTCGGGCGTGCGCAAGATCATTCTCAGCGCCACGCTCACGAGGGACCTGAGCCTCCTGAACCAGCTTGCGCTGCGAAGGCCCAAGCTCATCGTGCTCGACAGCGACAGCGGCAATGGCGACGCCACGACCGTCGCGGAGCACTCCCTGCCGGGCGAGCTGAGCGAGTTCGCGATCCGGGTGCACGATGCGAACCTCAAGCCCCTGTATCTGCTGGATCTTCTCCGCGGGCCGTTCATGGGAGAGGAGGACAAGAAGACCCCTACTGCCGCGGAAGAAGCAGCGGCAGCGGCAGCGGCAGCAGACTCGGACTCGGACACCTCGTCTGCATCTTCATCTTCATCGTCAGACCCGGACACCTCGTCAGACTCCGACTCTGACGATACGAGCTCAGATTCAGACTCGGACTCGGACTCAGGCTCAGACCCCAAGGAGGAACAGAAGAAGAGGCCCGATGCAAAGGATCAGGCAACGGCGAAGGAAAAGGTCGGCGACAAGAACACCTCCCTCCCCATGTCCCTCATCTTCACCAAGTCCAACGAGTCCGCCCTCCGCCTCTCCCGCCTCCTCACCCTCCTCGACCCCTCCCTCACCCCCCACATCGCCACCCTCACATCCACCACGCCCACCTCCACGCGCCGCAAGACCCTCCGCGCCTTCGCCAAGCCCGCCGCATCCCCCTCCACCACGTCCCACCCCTCCAACCCTTCCAACCCTTCCGATCCCTCCACCTCCCAACCTTCCGCCCCCGCCCTCCGCCTCGTCATCGCCTCCGACCTCGTCGCCCGCGGCATCGACATCCCCCGCCTCCCCCACGTCATCAACTACGACCTCCCCGCCAGCGTCGCCGGCTACGTCCACCGCGTCGGGCGCACCGCGCGCGCGGGCCGCACGGGTCGCGCGTGGACGCTCGTGGCCGACGCGGAGAGCGGCTGGTTCTGGGGCCGGATCGCGAAGGGCGCGGGCGTGCGTAGAGCGCGCAAGGTGGAGCGCGTGCGGGTTGAGGAGATGCCGGAGGAGAGGGTCGCGGATTACGAGGAGGCGCTGGCGGCGCTGGGGAGGGAGGTGTTGGAGCCGGGGAGGAGGCGGCAGCAGCAGCAGCAGCGGTGAGACCTCCCTCCATCCCTTCATCCACTCATCTACCTCTGCACCTCTGCACCTCAACGCCTACGCCTGGAACAGGGTCGTTTCTGGACCCATCCATCGATACTCTAGTACTAGTACTTCCTGTAATCTATCTCGCACATGTAGCATAGCTCATCCGCACGCATTCTCCGCCCAGGTGCCTCCCCATCTCGTCCACGTAGCTCGTCCTCCCCGACCCCTAATTCATCTCCCATCTGCGCCCCTGTGCTACTCCCTCCATGCGTTATGCTCGTGGCCCATCTCGGACGGCTGCACCCGGGGGCCCGTCTCGCCGCCTTCGAGCGCTCTATACCCTCCCTGCTCCAGCCGGCCCTGTCTCTCCACCGCCGCGTCCCCCTCCTCCTCCTCCTCCTCCTCCTCCTCCTCATCTGCCTCCCTGCCCTCCCCTCCCGTCGTCAACAGCGGCCTCCTCTCCCTGTCCAGCCCAACGTGCTGCTCGCCGTCTAGTCGTGTGCTGCCCACCCTCCACGCCCACCAGCCCGGCCGCTCATGCATGACGAACAAAGCGAATGCCTACAGCCGCCTCATGTCAGGTCTCACCATTCCCCCAGAAACACTCCCATCCCACCACGCACAAGCACAACCACAAGAAAAGAACCACCTCGCACGACAGAACCCGTGCGTGAAGAAAAGGCATCGTCAACTCACCTGCATCAACCCCACCACCAGCACCACTGCAAACCCACCCCCCGCGCTCCCCCGCAGCGCCTCCCCCCAAGGGCCCCGACACGCCCCCCTCGGCCCAAAGGTGTCCACGCACCGCGTCGCCGGCGGCTGGAACGGAAACCCCCTGTCCAGCGGGGTGTTGAACCCGCAGCACCCCAGCGCGTCCTGGATCCTGCGGATCGCGTCGCCGTCCTTGCGCGCGAACATGTCCTGCCAGCGGGCCCCGAGCATGCACTGCAAGGGGGAGCCAGGAGAACCGGAAGAGGATGGGGGAGGAAGCGCGCCCTGCGCGAGGAGGGTGGCGAGGATGGTCGCGAGGAGGGCCTGTAGGAGTTGTAGCGTCGAGGGGGTGAGGCGCGAGAGGAGGGATGCGGTGGAGGAGCGGGCGAGGCGGGAGAGGCGGGGGTGGAGGATGGTGTTGAGGAGGGTGAGAGGGGGGAGGAGGGCGAGGAGGATGGTGGTGGAGGGGGGGAGGGGGAGGGAGAGGGCGGAGGCGCGGAGGTGGATGATGCTGGGGGGGGAATGTCAGTGAATTCAAGATCTTCTATTCCATTCTCCTCTTTCTCTTCTTCCTCTTCTTCCTCTTGGAACAAAGGCAAGGAGACCTACACCGCCACCGCGAAGAGCACTCCGCTCACCTGGGAAGAATTCAGAATCAGCGTCCAAGTCCAAGGCCAAGCATCCCAGCCATCCATCCCTCAGCCATCCCCTCAAATCCAGTGGCACAGGATTCTGCGGAAGCACTCACCAGCAGGTATACCAGGCCCAGATTCAGAATCATGCTTGCCAACCTTGATGTCGCATTGGACAAGGGGCCGCGTCCCTTTCGTGTGTCGTTGTCTCTTCCTCTCTGCCTTCCTGGCGTTCTCGTTCTCTGTCTCTCTGTCGTTCTTCTTCGCTTTCGCACGCGATGTCGTCTCTGCTCTTTCTCCCCGCCTGAATGCTCAATGTCTGTTTTCCGTTGACGAAAGGTCAGCCTCTCCCTCTCCCTCTCCCTCTCTCTCTCTCTCTCTCTCTTCAGCTTCCGGCCGATGTTGTCCGCTCTCTCTCTGCAATTGAACAGCACTCGGTGAACCTGACACCTTCAAGAATTGAGAAAGAGAGAAACTTATCGTCGTCACGCAGGTAGGAGCAGAGAGAAGAAGAGAAAGAAGAAACCGGAGGACAGGAACACCGGAAGGGACAGACGTTGGACAATAGAATCATCCACGGTGCTCAGGACGCTCAGGTGGGATCCATTCACGAATCACGGTGACGAAGCAGCGAGACATGCAGGCGGCCGACACGTAGAATTTATACTCCCTGATGCTGGCTCATGCTTCAGTCTTCAGTGCTTCCCCTTCCCTGTCCGCAATGCGTTGTGGAGCAGCGTCATGGAATTGCGTTATGAAACTAACTCCTGGATTGCATGCATGGCTGGGCTCGAAGCGGGCGGCCTACCACCATGACAATTCTGACCATGGTGTTTCTTCTCGTGCATACGGAATGCATACGGCGTCCTACGCCGTCATCCTGCCCCTCTTCTACCATGAAGACTCCTTGTTCCTCTGTGTCGAAACAGTCGCTCTCATTCAGGCCTCGACGGATCGAGTTCGCTAGGTACAGATGGGTAGGTATCCTTTCCTTACATCGAGATAAACTCCATACATCTCGGACATTCCGCCGTTGGCAGGGTGCATGCATTCATCATTGCGGGAGGGGAAGAAGAAGAAGAATCGATGGACGGAAGAAGAAAAGCCGGATGAAGAAGAAGAAGAAGAGGAGGAGGAGGAAAAAGAATTCTTGGGGCGGGCGGCGGGGTGACCTCTCCTATTTCCATCCCATGGCTTTTTTTTTTTTTTTGTTTTTGACTTTGTTCGACTTTGGGAGCCCAACTACTGTAGTACTACTCGTTTCCCAGCTTCATAGGATAGCCGCTGAGGTTGACGTAGACGGACTTGGACTCGGTGTAGTTGGCGAGGGCAGCCTCGCCGAGCTCGCGGCCGATGCCGGACTCGCGGCATCCACCGAAGGGCATCTGGTGGTGCGTGAGCTGGTAGCAGTTGATCCAGACCATGCCCGTGCGGATGGCGTTGCTGACGTGGATGGCGATGTTGAGGTTGGTGGTGTGGACGGCGGCGGCGAGGCCGTAGCTGGTGTCGTTTGCCATCTGGATGGCCTCCTCGACGGTGCGGAACTTGACGAGGGTGCAGACGGGGCCGAAGATCTCCTCGCGGACGATGGTCATGTCCGGGGTGGTGTTGGTGAAGATGGTGGGCTTGACGAAGTAGCCCTTGTCGCCGTGGCGCTCGCCGCCGACCTCGACGGTGGCGCCCTGATCCCTGCCGGACTGGATGTATCCGAGGACGCGCTCGAGCTGGGTCTTGCTGTTCTGGGGGCCCTGGAAGGTGTTCGGGTGGAAGGGGTCGCCGATGACGTTGTCGGCGGCGCGCTTCTTGAGGGCGGCGAGGAAGCGGTCGTAGACGCCCTCCTGGACGAAGATGCGGGAGCCGGCGCAGCAGATCTGGCCCTGGTCGAAGAAGATGCCGATGTTGGCCCAGCTGACGGCGGCGTCGAGGTCGCAGTCGTCGAAGACGATGTTGGGGGACTTGCCGCCGAGCTCGAGGGTGACCTTCTTGAGGTTGGAGGCGGCGGCGGCCTTCATGATGGTGCGGCCGACGAGGGTGGAACCCGTGAAGGCGATCTTGTCGACGTCCATGTGGGAGGAGAGGGCGGCGCCGGCGACCTTGCCGAAGCCGGAGAGGACGTTGAAGACGCCCGGGGGGAAGCCGGCCTCCTTGATGAGCTGGCAGACGACGAGGGCGGAGAGCGGGGTCTGCTCGGCGGTCTTCATGACGACGACGTTGCCGGTGGCGAGGGCGGGGCCGATTTTCCAGGCGAGCATCATGAGGGGGAAGTTCCAGGGGATGATTTGGGCGCAGACGCCGATCTAGAAGCACAGGAAAGGATCAGTCTAGGCGGACAAAGAGGTATCTAGAATAGTAGCCAGCCATCATGGAGAGAGCCGCGGTTCTATGCCACCCGCCCCGCAAACAGAATCAGTCCTGGCTCACCGGCTCGTGGCGCGTGTAGGCGAACATGCCGGGCCCGATCTCGACCGTCTTGCCCTCGATCTTGTCGGCCCAGCCGGCATAGTAGCGGATGCAGTCGTAGGAGGCGACGACGTTTCCGCGGGCGACGGTGTAGGGCTTGCCGTTGTCGGTGGCCTCGATGGCGGCGAGCAGGTCGATGTTCTTCTCGAGGAGCTCGGCGAGCCTGTGGAGCAGCTTGCCGCGCGCGGCCGAGGTGAGCTGGCGCCACTCGCCGTGGAAGGCGGCGCGGGCGGCGGCGACGGCGATGTCGACGTCCTTCTCGGTGGCCTCGCAGACGGAGGTGATGACCTCCTCGGTGGCGGGGTTGATGACCTCGAAGCGCTTCTTCTCGACGCCCTCGACGAACTCGTTGTTGATGAAGCTGGGGATGGATCAGCTATGGTTTGCGCGGGGGGGGGAGAAAGGAGGGGGAGGAGGAATCGAATATGGGATGGGAGGCGGGGGGGGGGGGGGGGGCGGGGGCAATGGGGAAAGGGGGCGGGGGGGGGGTTGGGAGGGGAAATGGTACTAGGGGCGAAT
>NIGD01000001.1:1380098-1400934 GCA_003055185.1 Escovopsis sp. TC
GTGGAGTATGGGTCAAGGACACCCTGACCAGGATCTTCCCCTCTCGCCAGTCCCCCCCCCCCCCCGGGCTTGGCTCTCAGCTGCCAGACCAGGTAGGACGGCCCCGTCCTTGGAGCTGGTACGAGGACGAGTACGTGTTCGAAATGCTGACGAGGAGTCCGAGCACTGTGAGGGGGTTCGTGATCCAGAGGGGGATCCATGGAGGATTTTCTGCCGATCGCGAGCTTGCGTCTACTCTGACGGTGTGGATCCAGGGCTGCAGGCAATCTACGCGAACCCAAACAAGCATCAGTACGGGTACCGGTACTTCATTACATCAAGTAGGTACTCCGCAGTACATGATTGTACATTAGGAGGACTGAGGATCCACACACGCCCGCTCGGTTCGTCCACGTTCCCCATGCTCCCGGCGCGTGAGAAGGGCAGAGGAAAAGAGGCGGCCGAGAAGCGATCGACGGAACGACGTACCTCCTCACACCCATTTCATCCCCGGCAAACCTGACGAGAGCCGAGGATCGAGAAGATTGTCGCCCACCGTTGCAGCTCGTGCAACTCTAATCAGTGCCACTGCGGAGCACGGAGTCCCTATCTCTTAGATACTACTCCGTACTAGTACTCCGTTAGTAGTACTCCTGGTACTCCGTGGAAAGAGTTCGTATCGTCCGCCGACCCCGCACAGTGCGGGCAACAGGTTCGCGGGGCCTCGGCCCATTCGTGCCACTACTACGGAGTACGGAGTACAAGTATTACTGTACTCTCACTACTCCCACGGCTCCCCCAGCTCCTGCTGAGTAATGCCCCGCCCCTCGGACTCGAAACCTCTCGAGCTTCATCCACGACCCCTCCAGCCATGCATGTCCCCTCTTCCATACTCGTACGAGTTCTCGTACGGCGGACAGCACTAGGGCTGCGTTCCCCTGCTGCTGTACGGAGTGAGTCCTCCCCACGGAGCATCAAGGACCAAATAGGGAACGACAGTGACCTCCACCCCCTCCGCCCGGCCGACGCTGCTCATCGGGAAACCCTCTCTGCTCATCCGCCTATCCTCCCCATCACGGGACGAGGCCACTCCGGACGACGACGACGACGACTTCCGAGGACCCGTGCTCCGTTGTGGTCCTCCTGGTCTCGGGATTAGCAGGCCCGGGGGGCTCGTGGGCCTCGCGGGCCTCGCTGTAAAGCCGAAATTCTCCCCGGGGGCGGGGGAGGAGGGGGGGGGGGCAAGGTAAGCAGCCAGGGCGGGCTCCCGCTCTGTCTCTTCCTCGGGAACGCCTGTTCATGCACCCTCCCTGGAAGCGGGGAGGACGACTTCAGACCTTCCGGAGGACGGGGTACGGAGTACGGAGTACGGAGTACTGGGAGGTAATACGGGGAACAGCGGAGGGTTCCAGACGCTGGGGCTCCAGATGCCGGGACTCTAGATGCCGGGGCTCCAGATGCTCAGTTCCAGATGCTCAGTTCCAGATGCTCAGTTTCAGACCCTGGGTTCCAGATGCCAAGGTTCCCCGTCTACCTTGGGTCCTCATCGTTCGGCTACAGCAATGTGCGGGTATCATGCTCATGCTTGAGTATCATGGAGTATCATGCTCATGCTTGAGTATCATGGAGTCTCATGCTTCAGTCTCATGCTTGCGTCTCATGCTCAGAACTCGCAGCCAGCCACAGACAACCCACCTCCCCCTCTTCTCGTACAAGCCAGGGACACCAACCCAGCATTCATCCATGGCTGCGGAGCATATAACGGAGTCCAAGCACTGGATCCACGAGGAGTCTCCGTCCAACCCCCCCCCCCCCCTTGCTTGCTACAAGTAAGGCCAAATGTGCTGCAGTAGCCCTTCATGCATACCCGCTCGCCACTCCTGCGAATGCACGGATTGACTCAAGCCCGCCCGCAGCCCGCGTCAGCTACGGACCACATGCACCCCGTAGCCCGTTCTGGACGCCCGTCATGCCTCATCCATGCATGACTCCGTGCCAAGCAGCCACGTCTACTCCGTACGGAGTAGCCTCTCTCAAGGCAGATGGGAGGCCGGAGCAGGTCATACTCGTACGAGGACGCACTTCTCACCCAAGGTTGCGTGTCCTCTCGCAGGCCCTCGAGCTGGACTCGTGCGAGGACGGATGACGATCCACTACGAGTACTCCTTCTCGTACTCGGAGAGCTCACACTCCAAGGTGCGAGTCATCGTCCCGGTCAAGCCCCGCTCGGACAGGCTAGACAGCCCGCCCCCTGCGCCGACTCCACACGCGTCCGAGCTCGGGCTCAGCTGCAGAAATACCCGGCGGCAATTCCCTCGTCGGCCTGCAATTCCCTCGTCGGCCTGCAATTCCCTCGTCGGCCTGCAATTCCCTCGTCGGCCTGCAATGCTCCGTCAGGACGACTACGAGTGCTACTACCACTCGAGGATGAGCGTGGCGTACTCCCTACGGTTCGAGGACCTCACACACGACTCCAAGATGGGGGCAGCAAAGACTTCCATCCTTCCTGCCTGCCTGCAAGGCTAGCACCTCCTCACCACCTGTTTCTACTGCTCTGGACTCTGTGGTTCGCAAAACGTCCATGTCTTTCATGACTGGTCCATGTCCTCGTAGGGAGCTCCAAGTTGAGTTGCCTCCCCTCGAGTTAGGGGTAAATTTGCCGCGGCTCACCCCGCCTCTCCTTTACCCGAGCGCTTCCCACTCCGTACCGGTACCCCCGTTCCCTGCACGAGTACGGAGTACACGCCCCCTCCCCGCACGATACGGGCCAGCACTCGTGCCTTTGGGTCTATGCGCCGTACCTGTACTCCGGGGGCGTCAGTGAGAAGAAGCATAAAGCCTACGAGTACGGAGTACTCCTCCCTACAGCGAGGCGCGAAGTCTTTCCCACCCGTCCCTCCGTGGCGGCAGCAAGGCCAGCCTACACGTGGAACGAAGAAGCACTGCCCAAGTAGCACGCCGCGAGTCAAGTTCATGAATCTGGGCCATCGGCTCCGCAGGGAGCTCCCGAGACAGACGCCCCGCCGGCCGGCCGCAGCCACGACTCGTGGATGAGGTTCGCCACCGAAGAGGCGAAGGGCCGGAGAATGTTCCACTTGGGGGAGGAAGCGCGGAGAAACGTTCCGGTCGGGGGAAGGCGGAGGACATTGGAGGCGAAGGAAGAAGGGCGGGAAAGGCTTCAGTGAAGGGGAGGACGGAGAAGCGGTCCATTTTGGGAGAGAAAGGCATCTTTCTTCAAGGATCGTTGATCGGCTTCGCGACCGGGGAGACGTCATCAGAGAAAGAGCACGCATCGCGGATCCCCCACGACGGAGCACGCAAAGGGACCATCATCCCAGGCGAGAGTTCACGATCCTCTCGAGCAAGCTCCATCACGAATCACCAAGAGCCAGAGCACTCATCATCAGAAGCATCATCACTCACAGCACATATCGATAACAGTCCACACAATGGTGTCAAAATGGATTATTCAACATCGAGACTAGATATCCCCCCCACCCAAGCCCCATACACCCTCCGCATCAAGCAGAGGCAAGACTGGGCTATACATCATCCTCCACCTTGAAGCCAGACTGATCTCGTCATATTCCCCCTAAGCCGGCTCGTGGTGTGTCGTATAGGCATGATTCGCGGCATCCATCCTGTCAACAGACTGGCTTTGATAAACATGCGGCACCATCGCAGCCCTGTGCCATCTTCCGCTTTCCCCGGGTCCAGACAACCGTGGCACAATCAGCTTCTGCACCGTGCCGTCCATTTCGTAACGCTCTTCCAGGTCTGACAGATGCCCTTCTCTTCCCAACATTCATTCAGATTCCCATACGAAAATTTCAGACACCCTATTCAGACGGGTCAGCCGATGCAGCTCAAAGCGATGACATGGATTGCATATACGTACGTCAAGGCCCCACCCATCTTCCCGAAAGATTTGTGCCACCGACTCCTTGGCAGATGAGAAAAGCAGTTGGATCAAAAGAATCCGAGTCCCGTAGCAGAGAACATAAGAACATCAAAGTAGGCCGTATCAATAAAAATGCGTACCGAAAGAGGGCGAAAGGGTGTCGACAGAGAGAGGCATGACAATGTGGAGAGTGAAGGGGGGTCCAAAAGGCCCGGGGCCGACAAGATCCATCAACGTTTCCACCCAATTTTGTGCACGCCTTGGAGGATCAAACTGTGGAAAGCAAGACGTTTTCCCAAGAAAAGATTTCATCAATAGGAAAAGAGAAATAGGTGGAGATGGAGAAGAACGACAACAAAAGGCAACCCAACTGGGATGGGGAAATGACAAACTATGAGCTCGCTCGCTCGCTAGGACACGAGCTCGAGGTGCTCTGTTCATGCCTGGGGAGTACCCGACGCGGCGATGGAGATGCCGCCGGCCCTCAGGTTGCCTGCAATCCTCCAGGCGCCAAACACGCCGTCGCCGTTCTTGAAGACAGACGACTCGGACAGGATGGGAGCGAAGTGGCTCTGCATCTCCTCCGATCCGTCCCGAAGCGCCCAGTAGATCATGGCAAACGGCGCGGGGGGGATGAACTGGCCCTTCCAGTTCCCCTCAATGAGCTGCCTCCGGATGAAGCGGGTGATGCGGAAGGCCTCGATGGCGGGCTGGCATCGGAAGCGGATCTGGCCGGGCAGCAGGGGCTCACGGGCGACGCGGCAGATGTAGGCGAGGTCCTTGGTCGAGGCGTTGCCGACCTGGGCCATGGTGCCGGTGCCGAGATCGCGGAGCATCCAGAGGTAGACCAGGGCCGCGTCGTAGTAGAAGATCTCGAGCGCCTGAGAGAGGGACGCGAACTCCATGGGCCGCGACATGATCTCGTTGAGGCTGGGCGCCTGGCCAAACTTGTCGACCGAGTGGCCCTCCGTTTCGAAGATGGCGTCCTTATTCTTGCCCTGCCAATCGAGCCGCCACTCGTGCAGCTTGTAGATCAAGAGGTCGATCTCGAGCCTGGAGTAGACGTCAACGCCGAAGACGTCAATGTCCTCGACCAGGCCGGGGATGTCGATGAGGATGTCGAGGAGCCTGTCCTCGGTGGTCTTCTCCGCGAACTTCCAGGGCACCGTCTTCCAAGACGCCTTAGCGAGGAAGGTGGCTCGTCGCTCGATGATGCCGTGGCAGGCCTGAGAGCCGCGAGTTAGTTCATCCGCAGTCGAGTTTCACTCCTGGCTGATTTCCATGATGATTTTGACTCGAGCCTCGACGGCTGGCGAAAGGGGCGAAGGATTCTTCGCCGAGAGATGAAGCATGGCAGTGAGGAGGATGAGGGGGTAGTGTAGGAGGTGATGGCTTACATGGAGAGTACGGCAAGATCGGTAGATCTGAAGGAGCGTCTCCGACTGGAAACACTCCGGGCCGCAATGCTGCAGGATCTGATTGAGACCCTCGATGTGGACGTTGCCCGATCCTTCCTCAACGGAGAACTGCCAGTCATCAACGGCCGATTAGCCAAAACTGGTTCAGCACAACACGATATCACCATCTCGACGGTGTCGAACACTCGCGACGTGCTATCAAGAACGTCCTCCTGGACAAGGATCACTCACGTTGTACATGGCCATGAGGAGGATGGTGGGGATGAGCCAGGCCAGCTCGACCTGTGTGGACAGCTGTATCAGGGATCGGACCTTGCGCAGGGTCTCTCCGTAGAGGCCCTGAGCCATGGTCTGCAGCTTCTCGGAGCCCAAGCTCTGGCCCATGTAGCCGTAGGTAATGGCGAGTGTGCAGTCTTTGTTGATCGGGCGGCCTGCATCGGCGACAGTCTGCAGGACGGGCCGCCAGAAGGGGGCCCATCGGTAGGCCCTGAGGAAGTAGGAGCGGGTGGTGGCCTCGTCATAGCCGGTGCAGGGGTCGACGATGATGCTGGCGATGACCTGGTTCTTGCGCTTGCCCGTCACCTTGACGAGCTGCTGGGTGCCGTTGTGAGAGACGACGGTGCAGTGCTGCATTCGGAGCATGGGCTTGTAGCCCTTGCAGCAGTGGCCGGAGCGGGTACATTGACCGCATTCGGGCTTGACCTTGTCTGTTGGAGAGGCGATACGTTTAGCAACTGTTTCTCTTTTCGAATCTCCCAGCCGACGCCCTCCTTTTTATTGCGAAGCCCATCGTTATGGCCATCACATGAGGAAGGGGAGGGGGTGGCAAATGGGAGCGGGAGTGGAGGGCAAAAGCAAAGTACATGTAGGGAGCATAGAAGGCGAGCAACATACCGCATTTGACGCGTCTACCTCGGCAGGTATGGCAATAGCCACTGGATGGAGCTCGCCCCATGGTTGCGGTAGAGTGAGGATCGACAGACCGAGTATTTCTGTTTCAAAGATTTCAAGAATTCCTTTCGATGAATCCTTTGCCCTCTCTTCTACCGTTCACCACCGCTTGGAGATGAGAGAGAGCGAGTGAGAGGAGCAAGGAGTCGGGTGGGAGAAGTCGGATGGGAGGAGTCGGATGTCGGTAGGCCGGCCTCTGTTTCGGTCGGTTGGTACGGGGACCTCTGTATTCTCTCGCGTGAAGGATGTCTCGAAAAGAGCAGCACTCAAGGAGGAAGGAGAACAAAAGAGGAGAAGAAGAAATCCAAGGCAGATGGATCGATGGCCGGAGATGGGTCTCGGTAAAGAGTCTGCAGCAAGACTGACGTCTGTCCGATCCAGCCAGCCGCAGATGGGGAGGGCCCAACAAGCAAAGACGGGGGGGGGCCGGAGGAGCAGGGAGGGTTACAGGCTGAGAAGGGTAGTAGAATCAATCCTGTTTGAGAACAAGAAAAAAAAATAAAGGGGGGTCCCGGCAGGAAGAACGGTCACAGATGTAGTACGCCCGGGGGGAGAGGGGGGTTCAAGAGGCGGGAGGTGAGGTCAGAGAGTGAGGGAGGGAGATTGGAGGAAGAGTGTACGGAGTAGAAAAGTGTGGGAGAGAGGGAGAGAGAGAGAGAGAGAGAGAGAGAGATAGAGAGAGAGAGAGAGAGAGAGATAGAGAGAGAGAGAGAGAGATAGAGAGAGGGGGGGCAGGGGAGAGAAAGAGAGAGTAAGAGGAGAGGGAGGAGTATGAATGAGGTAAGGTGACCGGAATATGCAAGGCCGGAGAATGCAGGGCAGCGAGAACACACACACACACACACACACACACACGGATGAGAGGATGCAGGTGGAGTGAGGAGGCAGACGGACGAAGGAGGAGGCGGTTGCGGTGGCCCGGACTCCGTATTATCCCTGGGGTGGGGGAGGGGAGGGGAGGATGGGCGAAGTCCAAAGAGGCTCCCGAAATTCAAGAGGAGATGCCGGCGGCCGAAAGCGTGCGAGAGGGAGAGCGAGAGCGAGAGCGAGACGAGGTCGAGGTCGAGGTCGATGGGGATGTGCGATTAGTCATCGGGGCACGGCTCAAACGGGCAACTTTTGTCGAGCGCGGCGATGCTGCTGGTGCTGGTGCTGGTGCTGCTGCTGCTACTCCGTAGTGCTGCTGCTGTTGTTGTTGCTGAGTGCTGCTGATGCTTGGGTGGTGCTGCTGCTGCTGAGTGCTGCTGAGTGCTGCCGAGTGCTGCTGAGTGCTGCCAGGCGTCGTACTCCGTCCGGAGAATGGAGGAGGATGTGGGAGGATTGGGTTGGATCGTGAGGGTGGATTGGGTCAATTTGGAGGCCTGGAGGATGGGGGTCGGGCCTCGCAGAGAGAGTGGGAGCGCTGGCGGCGGTACCCGGTATATATACTCCGTATGCATGTACGGAGTACTCCGTACTAAGGCAGCATTAGTACTAAGGACATGTACGGGTAGGGCCCGGCTGGGGAGTTTCATGGATTTTCCTGGCTTTCTTATTCCTGTTTGATTCGATTGGATCGGCGGGGGAAATCCCCTTTGTTGTGTTTCTTTTGTTTTTATCCCACTTTTGTTCCTGGACCCGCGCGGAGTCCGGAGTACCGGTACGGAGTACAAGAGTACTCGTACAGGGTTCGTGAGGGTACGACCGGAGATGTAAAAGAGGTACTCCGTGCTCAGTACGGAGTACTCAGTACGGAGCACTACGGAGTACTTCCATCATGGATCCATCCACGGCTTGCCCCTGCCTGTGCCGGAGGGTCTTTGTGTGTGCCAAGGTCTCCGTACATGTACTCCGTAGTACTCCGTACGAGTACGAGACTACGAGGACTCCGTAGTACCTCGATTCAACCCGTACTCCGTTCTCCGTACTCGTAGGATGAGCACGAGCACCGTGGAACTCCGTCCTGCCTCTCTTCTCCGTCGCCAGTCTGATCTCCAGCCGGCATGGGTGATGTCGTCCACGATACGGTGTACTAACCCTCGGTACTCCGTGCTCCGTGTCTGTGCTCGGCCCTGGACGGAGGGAGTATCGGTACGGAGTACTCCGTACGGAGTACTACGTATCGTCATTCACGACGGGAGCGGTTGGGGGGGGAAGACTTCGATGTTGCCAGCAGAGACAAGAGGACAGTGGATTCGACTGTCCCCGGAGAGGGACGAGTACCGGTACCTCCTCGCAGATCCCTCGCAGGGACCTGTGCTCCCCTCGATCCTTCCTTCCCTCTTCCCTATTCCCGACTTTCTTTGCGTCGTTGCTTCTTTGCTTCTTTGCTTCTTTCTTCTGATTTGTTTCCTCCCCTCGCTCCTTCCTGCTCCCTACGAGTACTCGTACTATTTCAACGCCTTGGCCCCCAGCGCTTTCCCTGCTGCCATGCTGCCCTGCTGCCCTGCTGCCCTGTTTTCCCTGTCCCTGCGTCGACCGTTGTTTCCCGCTCGACCTGCTCTTTCCCTAGATGCCGAGCCATCCATGGAAGCGACTCCTTCCTTCCTTCCCCACCCCTTCCTCCCGCATGGAAGGCACGAGCTTGTACGGAGTACTACGGAGTACCTACTACGTACTCCGACCTCCGCACCTGCCACCTCACAGACACAGACATGAAGTACTACCACGGGGTACTCCGTACAAATTGGATATTCCGTACGGAGTACTCGTACTCGTACTCCGTGCACTCCAGACAGACACAGACAGACAGAGACAGGCAGAGACAGGCAGAGACAGACAAAGACACAGACACAGACACAGACAGACAGAGACACAGACAGAGACACAGACAAAGACACAGACACAGACACAGACAGAACACAGACAGGCTCAGATCGACGCAATTGAACTGGACAAACACGGACAGACAACACAGACAGACTCTATGAGACAGACAGACAGACCCAACAACAGGTACGGAGTACTCATACTCCGTATATACTACTCCGTACTCGTACGAGCACTCGTACGCACCTCCTCCAAACCTCTCCCACAAAGACCCCCATCACGCTCAAGACACAAAAGAAGCAAAGAAAAAAAAATCCCGTCTATTGACAGACAGACATGGGGGGGAAGCGCCAAAAGGGAAAAAAAGCAAGAGGTCCATCCCGATCCTGGAGTGCTACCCCAACAGGACAAGGCCGCATCGCAGGGCAGCCTCCCGGGCTAGCCCGAAAGGGGATATAGCAGCATCTCGACGGCGGGAGTCCATGGATGGACTCATGGGGGGGATTCATGGATCAAGGGTCGGAGGGGCATCGCTGCTGCATCGACCGTCGACTCGGAAGAGGCTCGATACCAGTGATGGTGCTCCGTACTCCGTGCTCCATACTCCGTACTTGTACTCCGTACTCGAACTCGTACCATGAGAGGGGCCCGGGAACTCGAGAAGGCGTTGCGTCTGGGGGACGTTCTCACGATGGCTTCTGGCTGTGCCCCTTGTCCTCGTACGAGTACTGTACTCGTACGAGCACTCGTACCCCTCAGAGAGGAAACCCCCATACTCCGGCCCAGTAGCATCCATCTCGATGACGGGCTGTGCGCCGTGTGGATCCCACGATGCCGGCGGCGCCCAGTAGATGCATCCTCTAGCACCGAGTAAGCTTTTCTCGCTCCCATCCCGCGAAACCCCCCCCCCCCCCCAGGGCGAGACAACGAACGGCCACAGTGCGAGACGAGCGCGCCATGGGGAGATTCCTCCCCTCGCCTGTCCCCTCTTCCCTCTCCCCTCTCCCCTCCTCTCCCCCCCCTCCTCAACCTCTACTCCATCCTCCGTACTCGTACCAAGCGGATGCCCTGGTTTTCGCGGCAGCCTGTTCAAGCGAGATTGCGGTGCGGGCGTCGGCCCGGGCTTCTTCTGGGGGGGAAAAGCGGGTTTCAGTCTCGTTCCCCGTCAAGGTCGGAGTTGAGTCGTGTACTCGTATGGAGTAGGGCTGTCGGTGCGTCATTGCAAAGTGCGAGGAGTAGGACAAGGAAGACGACGACGACGACGACGACGACGACGACGACGACGACGACGACGACGACGAGCGGCCGAGCTGCACGGGCGCCGATCCCAAGGGGTCCGGCTGGATCGTCTTCCCTTCTTCTTTTTTGGGCGGGTGCTGCTCGCCGCTGCTCACCGCGACAGCAGACCCCGAGTCCGTGTCTCAGCGAATGACCCTGCCGCGATGCCTGATGCCATGAGACAAGCGGACATTGCCTTCGTAGCCACCACGAGCCGTACCGAGAGTCCCGATGGCTCGAGCCAGCGAGCGCGCAGCGGGCCAGCAGGACGTCCATGCGATGGGATCCATGGAGGCCGGGCCCGCGGGCGCCCGAACAGCCCCAGGGCCACCTAACAAGGACTCGTACTCCGTACATACTCCGTACTCCGACTCCGTAGCAAGAGATCCAACAGGGAGGGGAGGAGGTCGAGGCGAGCAGACTCCGCCCGGCACGGACAGAGGAAACGCACACAGCAGAGAGGGAGAGAGGCCCCATCTCGAGGCTCGCCTGCGCGCCAGCACCGTAAGGTTTCGATATTCGTACGATCCTTGTCTCGTTTGGTCGCAGAGGCCCCCCGCGTCCGCTCCTCGTTGGTGGCGCGCGGGCTGCTCCCCGTCGGTTAGACTGCCATGGATGCTTTTCTTTTTTTTTCCCTTTCGGATTTTGCTTTTTCGTGCTTCTCGGTCGGGCTCTCGCGCTCTCTCTCTCTCTCTCTCTCTCTTGAGCCCAAATCTGGGTCTGGACTGTCGCGAAAGTCGTCGAGCTGAAGCTGTCCGACAACGTGGCTCTCTCCAGGCCTCAAACCTGTCTTCCCGCGATCCATTCGCTGTCCTTCGCCCGCGAGCTAGTACCGTATCGGGAGGCAGAGGGATTGAGGGCAATGAGAGGGGAGGGACGGGAATCCTGGGAGGGGCGAACGGGGGGGAACAAGCTTCGTTTCGTTGCGCATGATGGCGTGAGCCGTGTGGTCGGCCGACTCTTGTTCCTCGTCCTCGGCCCCTGCAGGCGGGCCCCTTCCACCAACTGCATCGCGGTCTGCCGTCGGCCCTTGCCCGGCGTCTTCGTCGCTGCGCTCTTTGCTTTGTCGGGCCCAGGTCAAGATGGGCTGATTGCTCGTCCGCAGGCCGTCCGCGCAGTCCCCTCTCTCCGATTGCGAGACCCGGATGGGCAGCGGGCGAGACCCGGGGCGCCGTCGTGCATACGATACGGGATGCAAGCCCGCCTCCCACCCAAGGCCCAAGTCCCAAATCCGCAGCTCGCCCCTCCCCCTCCCTGTCCCCCCCCCCTTTTCTTTCTCTCTCTCTCTGTCTCTCTCTCTCTCTCTCTCTCTCTCTCTCTCTCTCTCTCTCTTCTTACCTCCCGGACTTTTCCTCTTTCTTCCCTCCCGTCAGCCTCTTACCGTCATCCCGTGAATGGCAATGCCAAAACGCCATTTGAGTTTTCGACTGTGCGAGCTTGTCCGGACTTGGACTCTGTATCGCATCGTATGCGAGGAATGCGAGCAATGCGGGGGAATTCGAAACCCACATTGGCGAGGAGGCGCCCCCCCCCGGGGCCCGCCGTTCTCGCACCGCAAATCGTGACGTACGGGGTCCCCCGAAAGCACTCCGTAGAATGTGTAAGCTGATGACGCTGCCCTAAAGGGGAGTACTCCGTACGGAGTACGGAGTAAAAGGTTCGGACTCGGCGCTTCGGGGGCGTACGCGAACCGTACTCCGAGCTCGTACTGGTACTGCACTCGCTCTCTGTCGCCGTATGAGTACTCTGTCCGAGCAGGGTATGCTCCGTCCTGTAACCGCATCTCCGTGATATTTCCTCCGAAGTGCCGCCCCGTCCGCAAGGCATCAGCTTCCCATCGGGGCCAAAGAGCATCAAAAGACTTCCGGGAGCGAACACGTCCGAAATGACGCCTCGATAGGGGGCCCAGGGGGTGAGCACGAGTATGGACTCATCGACAAGAAACCCCGTTGCGTGTGACCAGATCTCGTCTGCTGCCCCCCCCCCATGTACTCCGTAGGCTGACGACTCCTTCAAACAATTCTTTCGATGGCCGCTTCACCCTTCGTGACCCTCACCGCGCAAGCAGCAGATGGCGGGAGATTTCGCTGCGCCGATCGCGAGTTCTGGACAAAAAGGTGACAATGTGACGAGGTGATGCAGAAGACGATTGGGTGAGCGGGCTGCCGTCCGAAGTGCTACTTCGTAATCCGTATGAGGCAGTCCGTAACGTGTGTCCTGACGGTGAGCGGTGCTGATGCCAGTGAAGGATGGGACTGTCGACGCCGCGTCGAGATTTGTCACAGTCCGGAGTGCTCGCTCTCTCCTTGGCCCCTTTCGGCAGATCGTAAGGGCGGATGTCGTACCGTGCTCTGCGTATCCGTAGTACGAGTACGGAGTAGTACCTGTATGTGTGCAACCCGTGAGAGGGGAGAATTTGCGGGCTGATGCTATTGCCAAGAGCGTTCGGAGAATGAGAGGGCGTCCGCGGCCTTGTTGGCCTCAGGGCGCGCAAAACCTTGAAGAGCACGGGGTTCTTGCGTGAGAACTCAGTGGAGGCCCATTCATTGCTTGCTCACACGTCCTTCTCGCATCATCATCATCATCATCATCACACCCATGCCCCGTCCTGTCCGTCATGCTCCGTGCTCCGTGCTCTGTGCTTCGTGCTCTATCCTTGGCCCCCGTGAGCACGGCCGGAGTACTCCGTACGTACTCCGTAGTACGCGGACGAAAGCGGGTTGGTCGTCGATCATACCCATCCTTTCGTTCAGAGAAGTTGCCCGGGCCCGGCTATTTTCAGAAACCTTCCCCATGGAGAACGCGAACCCTCTCAAATCCAAATCCAGAGGGAGGCGGGGCGAGGCGAGGCTCAGCAAACCTTACCCAGGAGGCTATCCAGCCTTTGCGTCGAATCACCGGGCCCCATCGTTCGAGGACATGCCCGTTGTAGGAAGCTATTTCGTCTCGTGTGATTCGATCATGGTCTTTTCCGGCGTTCATGCCTGGTCCCTGGTGTTGTTGTTGTTGTTGTTGGTCGACGGTACGGCGCGAGCTTCGTGGGACAAGATTCATTAGGACCTCGAGATCGGGGAAACGGACCGGGGGGAGAGAGGAGAAAAACAAGGACTCGGAGACATGTTGCCCCACGCGCATAGGTCCAGTATTGAGACTCCCGTCGCCTGGTATTTATACGGATCGCCGTCTCTCTCGCGGCTCGCGCTCTTCCTCGTGGCGGCGACCGAGCTCGGGCAGCATCTAGGTCCATGCTTCCATCCTTCCAATCTCCCGAAAAAGGCACCCCCAGCTCGATGTGGAAGGTTTCAGTCGACCTGCGTCGGACACATAAACGTCGAAAACTTCCTCTCCGTGCGGAGTAGAAAGACGGGCTCGTCTTGCGGCTCGACGTCGGTCCCAAAACGGGCAGCAGTGTGCCCTCCCTTTCTCTGTCTCTCCTCCCCCCCTTTCTCACCAAGGTTCAGGCAACGCTCGATCGACAGACGCACCCTCATCCTGCTGCAACGCCGCGCCTTCTGGTGCTCTCCCCGCGATTGAGTTCTGACGATCCGTCGTTCGTTCTGGGGCTCCACAGCCGATCAGCCCTTCTATCTCCCCGGGGCCCTGCAGCGGAGGACAGAACTGCACGCATCTAGATGGGCCCCACCGCGGTCGAGGATGCAGTGGTCGAGGCTCCTCAATGGGGCAACTGTCGTCGAGGAACCAGACTTCCAGATGCGGCAGGCTCTCACAGGGAGCTGAGCTTCATCTCCAGATCCTGGCGGGACAGGGACACACGAAACCATGACGACGTTGATCTGTAGATAAGCCTTTTCGCGGGCTGCAAGGGGTCTCTCTCATCCACAGGCCTGCTTTGGCGATGGCAGCTCATCGTGCTACCGTGCAGTATGGCAAGCGTCTTGACAAGGCAGACCCCTAAGCCCCGTATGGAGTACGGAGTACTCCGTAGATCATGCGGTGCACCAAAGCTCGTGCAGACTCCTGATGGCCATCATACGAAGTCGTCCGTAATGTGCATGCCTCTACGGAGTACCCCGTACTCCGCATGCTTTCCAATCACACAGTCGTGATTCACAAGGTAGCATCCTGCATGGCAAGGAGTACTCCGTACGTTCAGCTGGCGTGGGATACTGGCTCTGGCCAGCAGAGCAGATCTTCGCCCTCCGCGGGCACGGGTGGGCTGCCGTCTTCCCAGAGCACCGGGAAAGCCTCACGCCGTGCCGAGGACCACGGCACCCGAAGCTGCCCAGGCATCTCTCGAATTGGGAAGTCGTCCTCTCAAAATGGATCGCCAGCGGCCGAGCGCTTTGCCACTTTCCTGAGACTTTGTGGTCGCGGGCCCGCGTACTCGACGACCCTCGGCCGGATCTAGAGATCCATTCCTCTGTGGATCCCCCGAAACAACCCGCCTTGCCGCGAGTCAAGAGACCCTGACGTCTCAGCATCCTCTGTTCTTTGATGTCCCCGGACTGTGGGGGCAGCTTCGCCGTGCTAGCCCGTCGCGCGCCGTAGATCAACGTCATGACGTTAGCTCTGGACTCTCTATGGAGTATATGTACGGAGTAGTCGCAGTCGGTGGTGTGGGGGGCCCGAGAGGCAAGACAACCTGGAAGCTCGGGCGACTCAGCCCTCTCCCTTGTCCTGACACAAGGCCTCCAGTATCCATCCGCGCAAGGGAGATCCATCCATGGATCCTTCGCACCTCGGTGCGCGACATTGGCCGTGGCGGACTCGGCAATCGGCAGACGGGTGCATCTTCGTACTGTAGGGAGGATGGAGTAGTGCTGACACGCACCGCAGGATGCCCGGGTTGATGACTCGTGCCGGGACTTCTTGCTCTTGACTTGTCCAAGCCCTCGAATGATCAACCCTTGAAATCGAGATCGGCCCGTGATTCTCCGTCTTCGCTCGATCGAGTCCTCCGTACGGGGTCCGTCCCTCGGTGCCCTCCCATCCACGTTGGAGGACTCGCCCCGGGTCCTGCTCCCCGATCGGCCACCAGCCAGCGCTCCGAACTGATTACTGGAGTAATCCGTGATTGTGCGAGTACGAGTACGGAGTACGTGTCCTCCGTAACTCGACTGGCACTCGTACACTTGAACACGAGGAGCCGAGAGCCCTGCGCGCCGAGGAAACTTTGCCTTGGCGTCATACCCGAGTCGGCCTCCATCTGACATGCATGCCCCATCGCATCCGACTAGCCCATCTTGGCCTCCTGTGTTCCCATCCTCCCCGACCCTCTTCCCTCCCCTGTCCAATCCCTTCCTTCTTCCGCTATCTGCTCGGCCAAGCACTCGTACGGAGTACTCACGACGAGCTCTCGCACTCGTACTCCGTACGCCTACTCGTACTCGTGCTACCGAACGGGTGTCCAGGGCCCCAGCAGCCCCGTCCACAGGAATTCGGAGTGCGGAGCGCACAACCCGTGATGACCGGCAGCCTGCAGAGGTGGCAGGACGGAGCACGAGTTTGCCGAGAATGTCGCACAGAGCTTGTTGGAGCGGCACCTGCTTCTCCGGAGCCCGGCCGTTCCCATCGGCATCTCCACGCCGTCCCTCGATAACGGCCCACCTGTCTCGGATTTATGGCGTAGCGGTCGAAGACTTCAGGGGGTTGTGTCTATGTACGGAGTACTCGTACACCTGAAGTCAGGATTCTGGTGATATAGAATGACTCATCACCGAACGAAACTCCTCCACGGTTTCATGACTGATCAGACTTCGTACTCGTAGTCGTGCCCGCGGAATCGAGACGGCACTTGTAGGGCGTCCGTGATACGCACTCCACCTACTTCGTAGTGCTCGAACCGCTATGGGCCGAGTTCATATTCCAGGGCCTCCTTTTGAAATCTCTCACGACTTTGCTGAACCTCTTCAAGATCACATCTGTTGCGTGTGTTCACCATTGAGAACTTCGTAATGTCCGCCCCGAAGGTGCTCATCATCGGCTGTGGAGTGGGAGGCGCCGTCACAGCCGGCTACCTCAAACGCAGAGGTTATGAGCCGATCGTCTTCGAGAAGCACGCCAATGTCGCGGATGTCGGAGCCTCTCTGATGCTCATGCCAAACGGGTTCGTGGGCGGAAGAGTCCATTCTCCAACGATTGCTTGAGATGAGTGCGCAGCGCGGCGGACGGCGAGGGCATGGGCTGACGGACTGAAACCCACCTACTTGCCGTCTGGTACCTGTGGGATTGCGGGAACAAAAACAGCATGAACGTCCTGGAGCGTCTTGGAGTCGCCGCCGAGGTGTTGGGCGAGTCCAACCCGGTGCAATGCGTGGTCGAGAGGACGGCCGCGGGGGAGCTGCTGGGCGAGTCGGCCCTCCCGTGCGCCTTCGAGGCCACGTACGGCCACCCGGCCGCGGCGATCAAGCGGACCTCGCTGAACCTGCGGCTCAGAAAGATGGTGCAGGACATGGGCATCGAGCTGAGGGAGGGGTGGAAGCTCGTGGGCGTTCGGGAGACGGAGGATGGCGTGACGGCCGACTTTGCCAACGGCAAGTCGGTGACGGGATGTTTTCTCGTCGGCTGCGACGGCATCAAGTCCTCAGTGCGGCGTCAAATGCTTGCCTGGAAAGGTGTCTCAGAGACCGAGCCGCTATTCAACCGCTTGACTCAGGTGAATCATCGTTCTCCTCCTTCTCCTCCTCCTCCTCCTCCTCCTCCTCCTCCCCCCCCCCCCTCCTGGCCTTGTTGGCTGATGACAGAGGGCTGCAGACCGCGGGATTCTCGAGGACCCCGGCCTCCCTGGAGAAGCCAGCGATCAGGAACTGGTACGGGTCGGGCCGGCACTTTATTTGCCTGCCCATCTCCAAGACCATCACCTCCTGGGCGACGACCATCATCGTGGATGAGCCGCATCAAGAGTCGTGGCGCCTGTACTGTCCCGAGGAGATCAAGGCCCACACCGCGGCGCTGGCCACCGACCTGCAAGGGTGGGACCCGGCGATCCTCGAGCTGGTCGAAAGCGCCGACAGGCTCGTCAAGTTCGGGCTGTTCGATCGAGACGAGCTGGGGGCGGAGGACTGGTACTCGCGACGCTGCATGCTCATCGGAGATGCCGCCCACGCGACGAGCCCTCATCTAGGCCAAGGCGCGAACCAGACCCTGTACGTGAGAGACCAGTCTCTTGACCATGTCCCCATCCCCGCATCTCCCTTCAGGAACTGTCAGCTGATGATGTATCGCGGCATCTGCCAGAGAGGACGTCTACACGCTCTGCCACACGCTGCCACGACTAGATCCCGAAGACAGCAACTTCGAGGAGCTGCTCGCCACGCTGGGCCCTCCGCTGGCCGAGCTGTATTTTCGACCCGTGGCGGAAAAGCGGCAGCCCCGGACTGCGAAGCTGGTCAAGGCCGCGCGGGCTGTTGGCAAGATGCGAGTTGTCGCCGGGGCCGAGGCGTGCAGGGAGCGAGATGCCCTCATCGCGGCGAGGTTCAAGGACGAGCAGGCCCTGGACGCTGGATACCGGGACATGTTCACGGCCACGTTTCCGGCTCTGAGATGAGACTGATGGGGGCAGAAAGGAATGGCATGGCATCTGTGTGCAGACATGTATGAAGACAATCAGGTCGGCGATGGACAGGCCCCGTGATGCCGCGTCAAGAGGCTGGGCAGCGCGTCGAGGCGCGTCTGAAGTCGAGAGCATCAATGAACTAAAATTAAAAAAAAAGAATTAAATCAAATAAATCAATTGACATCATGGAGGGGCAACGCGGGGTCGATGACGATGTCGATTCGTAACGCGGGACCGCACGCGGGGCTGCAGGAATTGTTAGTGATGACATGCCGAGATAAGATAAGACATTCCCAAGAGGGAGATGAAAAAAGAGAAAAAAAAAGTCGTGGAAAATGGAGGCGCCATCGTCAGATGCTCTTCGGGTCAGAGAGAGGCATTTACGTTCGGCCATTGGCATCTCAATTCACGTTTCATCCTCGAGCTTCATGACCTTCATCCAGTGAGCGTTGGACTTGGTCCAGGTCCCAAAGGTAGGCATCGTGGGTGGTTCAGAAACGAGCGAGTCTTGTCGCCCGGTATCTTCCCTCCATCATCCCCGTCGCGATCCGAAACCAACACCAAGGGTGGCCAACAAGCTCTGACGATCCTGTTCCCATAGATTGCGAGACAACCATTTTCTTGGCTCTGTCGAATACCTGGTTGACGAGCACCCGTTCGACTACGACGACAACGACGACAACGGCATCCACAATGGCCAGCCAAGCAGACCTCGAGGCCCAGATCCAAGGGCTCCAGCTCCAGCTCGAGCAGGCCCAGGCCGCTGCCGCCAAGGCGACCGCCCCGTCCCCCTTCGACACCTACCAGACCTCCCTGACGGGCCGGTACTGCAGCCCCGAGATGGCCAAGCTCTTCAGCCAGCGCAGCCGCCACTCGGTCTGGAGGCGGCTGTGGCTGCTGCTCGCCGAGAGCGAGCGGGAGCTCGGCATCGAGACCATCACCCCCGAGGCGCTCGAGCAGATGAAGGCGCACCTCGAGGTCAGCGACTCCGACTTCGAGATCGCGCGGGTCGAGGAGAAGAAGAGGCGGCACGACGTCATGGCCCATGTGCATGCCTTTGGCGCCGTGGCCCCTGCGGCCGCGGGCATCATCCACTACGGAGTATGTACATTTCCTGGAGACTTGAGACCCCGACATGCCGCATACTGCCGCGAGCATTCCCTTGCGTTGACTGACCCATTCTTCTAGGCCACCTCTTGCTTCGTGACCGACAACGCCGAGCTGATCCTCATGCGCGACGCCATCAACATCCTGCTCCCCAAGCTCGCCAAGGTCATCTCCAACCTGGCCAAGTTCGCCGTCGAGTGGAAGGCGACTCCTACGCTTGCGTACACCCATCTCCAGCCTGGTCAGCAGGATTCCCTTTTCCCTTTACCCGTCCCGCCAAGGGATGTCTCTTTCCCTAAGGCCCAAGTTGTGTTTTGTCGTGGAAAAGGGCACGTTAAGCTGACGGAGAGATGACCCCCACAGCCCAGCTCATCACCATCGGAAAGCGAGCTGCTCAGTGGGCTCAGGACCTGTTGCTCGATCTCGAAGTCATCGAGCATGTCCGTGACGGACTCAAGTTCCGAGGTACGACCCTGCCTTTCTTCCCTGAATCCGAGCGGGATGGATAGGGTTTTCCAAGTGGCTGCTAATTCTTGGCTCCCATTTGTACAGGCGCCCAAGGAACGACGGGAACCCAGGCCTCGTTCCTCGAGATCTTCGAGGGCGACGCCGCCAAGTGCGACCGGCTCAACGAGCTGCTGTGCAAGAAGGCCGGCTTCCCCGGCTGCTACGACGTCTCGACGCAGACGTACACGCGCAAGGTCGACCTGATCGTGTCCAACGCCATCGCCGGGCTGGGCGCCTCGGCGCAGAAGATCGCCGGCGACATCCGCCACCTGGCCGCGTGGAAGGAGATCGAGGAGCCCTTCGAGAAGGACCAGATCGGCTCGTCGGCCATGGCGTACAAGCGCAACCCGATGCGGTCGGAGCGCATCTGCAGCCTGTCCCGCGAGCTGCGCTCCAAGCCCGCCAGCTTCTCCGACACGCTCGCCGACCAGCTCATGGAGCGCACGCTCGACGACAGCGCCATCCGCCGCATCGACATCCCCGAGATGTTCCTCCTCGCCGACGCCGTCCTCCTCAGCCTCGACAACGTCACCAGCGGGCTCGTCGTCTACCCGAACCGCGTCGCCTACCGCGTCCAGGAGGAGCTGCCCTTCATGATCACCGAGACCATCATCATGCGCCTCGTCGCCAAGGGCGAGTCCCGCCAGGAGGCCCACGAGCAGATCCGCGTCCTCTCCCACCAGGCCAGCGGCGTCGTCAAGGGCGAGGGCAAGCCCAACGACCTCATCGCCCGCATCAAGGCCACGCCCTTCTTCCGCCCCATCTGGGACGAGCTCGACGACATGATGCGCGCTGAGCTGTACGTTGGGAGGAGCGTGAAGATCGTCGAGAGATTCTGCGGCGAGGGCGGCGTGCTCGACGGACACCTCGCGCCGTACAAGAGCTACATTGAGAAGACTGCGACGGCCGAGTTGAGTGTCTGAACAAGCTCATCTCTTTCTCTTTTACTCTACGTTTTACTTGCCATCTTTTTTTCTTTTTTTTCCCCTTTTTTTCTCCCTTGGATATTCCTGCTTCACAAGAATGGACTGAATCCCATCCAAGTAAACACAAGAATCAGCCGAGGCATTCGCTGCTCGGCCTCGATTGTATGCCTCGACTCCCAATGCAGTGATGTCGTCGCCATATAAGCCCTCCTTTCAAAGCATCAGGTCACAGGATCTGACGCCGTGTGTGGTCCATTTATCTAGTGGTCAGGATGTGAGATTTTGATCATGTCAAATCTTCTCAAAGCGTCGGTTCGAATCCGGCATGGACCTTGTTTTTTTTGGGCCCGTGCAGATATCCCTTTTTTGTGTTTGCATTCGATCTTCGGTTTCGTTTTAGAACGTCCTGAGACAGATGGGTTACTCAAGCAGCGGCAATCCCAGGACTCTACGTGGGAAGAAAGGGGCAGAGAGGGAGGAGGGGGGGTGGGGGGGGGGGGGGGGG
>NIGD01000001.1:1400959-1422472 GCA_003055185.1 Escovopsis sp. TC
AGGGGAGGAAGGGGGGGGGGAGGGGGGGGGGGGGTTGCTCTCGCAATCCAAGCCAGAAACCCCTGAGCACTGTCACCATGTCGATCCATAGATGGATCATCTCAGCCGTGCTCCGTTCTCCTGACAGAGATCTGGACTCATAGGGATCTATGGTACGCAGTACTGGATGTGCTCCCGAAGAAGTAATGCTCCTTGATGCCTTGAAATCAAGTGAGCCCAAGATCTTCACCATTTCAAGACCAAGCCTAGACCAAGAGCCGCTGTCTGCATCTGTAGAGAGATGCTCATCCCGGAGTTCATGAACGATCCATTGCAATTCATCTGAAATGTCAATTTCTGTTTCCCATGGACAGCGCCCATCATGGCAGAGTCCTGGAGTTCCAGCCCCTGAAGACCCTGGAAGACTCCGAGGATCACCCTAACCCTAACCCTAACCCTGCCTTTCCAAAGAAATGCACACTCCTTACCCTAGAGCAAATCATATTCGCCGTCATGTAATTCAACATCATGGACATACAGTATGCTTATCCCTTCACAACACTGATTCCAACATCATCCATCGGCTGCCAGCTCTTCTGTCCTTCACGTATGTTTCGCAACCAAAGACTCCAGCGCCTTCCGCCCCAGCCCCTTCAACGTGCTCTGCATAATCTCCAGAATGCTGACATCGAACCCGATCTGCGACCTGTACCAGTTCCTCAGCTCGATCGCTACCAGGCTGTCCAGGCCCAGCGAGCCAAGCGCCACGTCCAGCTGCATGTCCTCCGGGTCCTTCATCATAAACCCGTACAGCGTCTTGCCGATCTCCCGCGCGAGGAACTCCACCGACTCCTCGCCCAGGCCGCTCGTGCCCCTAGAGGACACGCCCATGAGGAACGACTTGAGGCCCTCGTCTGTGGCTGCCGCCCGCGAGGACGTCAGCTCGATGTTACGGTACACGGAGAACCGCCGGTCCTTCTTCCAAATGATGCGGTTGTTGGGGTCCGAGAGCGGCGCGTAGGAGAGCACGCCGACCGATATTTCGCTCGGGTTGCTGTACCGCCGCTGCGCCGACGACGATGGTGATGACGACGATGAGGATGGTGACGATGGTGACGGCGGCTTGGGAAACGACCGCGCAATCGCTAGCCTGACGCACTCTCGCATGTCCTCCTCGCTGAGCAGGTTGGCGTCCAGAAAGCGGAAGTAGTCGAGCAGCGTGGCGGACTCGGCGACGAACCCCACGTCCTCCATGACGCCGAGGTCGATGACCGACGCGGCGAGCCCGCGCGCGTGGCGGTACTGCGTGAACGCGTCGAGGAAGCAGTTCGCCGCGGCGTAGTTGGCCTGGCCGTACTGGCCCATGACGCCGCTCGTTGAGCTGAACATGACAAAGAAGTCAAGGGAGTCGCCGAGAGCGTTGTGGAGGTTCCACGTGCCATCGACTTTGGGCCGTATGGCAGTGTACCAGTCCTCAAAGCTCATGGTATCGATGGCCCGGTCCTGAGAGAAAAGAACATCATCAGTTGGTGAGACCCGAGTGAGAAAAAGAGACCACAACGTACCTGGAGAGCCATGGAGAGTTGGACAACGCCGCGAATGGGCTTGGCTGCCCCCAAGACGGCCCTGCTGACATCGTCCATGTCGGCCACCGACCCTTTGAAGACCTGCACATTGCACCCCAGGACTTCGAGCTCCTGGCAGAAGTCCTCTACCTTGTCCGACCGACCGGACCGCGACAGGAACACGAGATTCTTCGCCCCGTTCTTGACGAACCACGATGCAATGGAGCGACCCACGCCCCCGAGCCCGCCGACGAGGAAGTAGCTCGCGTCCGCCCGCAGCCCCAGGCCCGGCTGGCTCTGCGTCACGGCGAGCTCGCCAAAGTCATCGGGCATCGTCACCGTGAACTTGCCGATGTGCGTGCCCTTCTGCATGTGCCGGAACGCCTCCGCGACCTCAGTAGCCGGGAAGTTTCTGAATGTCTGGATGGGCTGGACATGGCCCTCCTCGAAGTACCGCGCGCACTCCCGCAGCATCTGGCCGCAGACCTCGGGCCGCTCCGACTGGATGTGCCGGGCGTCGAGGCCCAGGAATGACCGGTTCACCGTGAACTGGAACATGTCGAGCTTGCCGTGACCGTAGAAGTCGCGCTTGCCGATCTCGATCATGCAGCCGAAGGGGGCGACGCAGGACCACGTCGCGTGGAGGAGCTCGCCGGCAAGCGAGTTGAGCGCGACGTCAACCCCGCGGCCACGCGTCGCGGCCATGACGTCGGCGACGAAGCGGTTGCTGTGGGAGTCGAAGATCTGCTCCCGGGGCAGGCCGAAGGTGTCCACGAGGTACCGCGCCTTGTCCTCGTTGCCGACCGTCGCGAAGACCTTGGCCCCGACCATCTGCGCGATCTGGATGGAGGCGATGCCGACGCCGCCGCAGGCCGAGTGGATGAGAATCGTCTCGCCCTTTTGCAGGCGGCGCAGGTGGCAGAGGGCGTAGATGACGGTCGTGAAGACGGTTGACATGGTGGCCGCCCCTTCCATGCTGAGGCCGTCGGGGATCTTGGCCATGAGGTCTTGGTGCGTGATGATCTGGTTCGAGAAGCAGTACGACTCGACAACGAAGACGCGGTCGCCGACCTGGAAGTCCGTGACGCCGGGGCCGACCTCGAGTACGGTGCCGGAGCATTCACCACCGAGATCGTCGCCGTCGACGACACCCTGGGTCTGGAGCACGTCTCGGAAGTTGACGCCCACCGTGTGAGGCTTGACGCGGACCTCGCCCTCCCGGAGCGGCCTCTGGACCCGGAGGTTCTCCTCCCACCGTAGACTGTCGATCATGCCCTTCTGCCCGATGACGAGGTACTTGTCCACGACGTCCGTGCTGGTGGCTGTCGAGAGCTTCTCGGAGACCGAATACCAGTGATACCGGGACAGGTGGACGATGCCGTCCTTGATGGCGAACTCGTAGTCCGGGTCGATCTCTGGGTCCTCGTCGGGCCTGTTGATCTGCTCATAGAGCTGGACTGTCTTCTCGGCAAGCACGGGGCACAAGATGTCGTCGACTTCAAGGGTCGTAAAGCTGACGCGCTTCTCCGACCGCAAGGTCCGGGACAGACCGAGGATCTGGGCGAAGCGAGGATCGCTGGCACCCATTGAGCAGGAGCGCGTGAGCCAAAGGACCTTTGCCGAGTCGATGCCCCTGAGGATGCCCATCAGGCGATTGAAATCCGCCTCGCGGATATTATCCACGAAGGGATCGTGCAGCTCCAGCAGCGCAATGATATCCTGGTCTTGCCCCCCCAAGCTGCTGCCGTCGCTGCCGATGGTGCCGAGCTCGGTGAGGGTCACCTCATGCCCGGCCGCCTCAAATGCTTGCCGCAGCCTCAGAACAGTCTCACAAACCTCGTCGCGGTACAGCAAGGTCAGGGGCTTCCTCTCAATTAAGGATGCTCTGGCTACCCCGGCGATCATCGTGGAGCAGACTTGATAGGGGTGCTCATTATCGAAGGCGACGGCGTCGACCCCCGAGAAGCCAGCGGCCTTGAGCTCTCGGTCCCACCGCTCGGGGGACACGTAAGGCTGGTCGGGCCTCCCATCTGCCTCTCCGAGCCACCATCCTGAGAAGCCGCCCATGATGAATCCCATCCACCTAGCTTGCGTGTCGAGCTCCTGCAGGAGCAGGCGACCGTGAGGATGCAGCAACTTCCTGACATTCTTCAGGGTGTCCTGGAGTCGCGGCGTGGCGTGAATGACGTTGGCGGCCAGGATCAGGTCGTAGCCGCCTGCCTCGAAGCCCTGCTCGATAGGGTCCTTGCTGATGTCGAGCACCTGGAACTCCATGCCCGGGTAGTCCTTGAAGCGCTCCTTGGCGGCGACGAAGAAGCCGGCGGAGATGTCCGTGTAGGTGTACTTGGAGTAGAGGCACTCCCCGAACTCGGACCTCAGGCCCGTGAGCAGGTTCGAGGTGGTGCCGCCAGTGCCGGCGCCGATCTCGAGGACACGCAGCGTCGGCTTCTTGTGGCCGAGGGCCTGCAGGAGCGGGGAATAGTCCCAATTGTTGTCGAATATGGCATATATCTGGGTGAGGATTCCGCCGTCCATGAGCAGATTCAAGGTGTCGACGGTTCCTTCGAACCTGGCCCTCGCGTTCTCCCGGACTCGGCGCAGGGCGGTCGCCACCGCAGCCACGGGGCTAGCCTCGAACTCTTCCGTCATGGACGCCAGAAGGGCATCGCGCTCGTCATCGCTCATGGCGGCGATCTTTCGGCCCCTATCCTGAAGGAATCGATTCTCACCACTGGAGCACTTATCGACGAAGCGGCCGAGCCAAGCGCGGAACTTGACCAGATGGCTCTCGCTTGTGTCGACCACGGAGATCTCGCGGACCGTCTCGAGTGCGAGGAGGAAGAAGTACTTCTCGAGCGCGACGAGGAACTCGCGCAGGTCGAGCGGCGTGAGCATCAGGTCCTTGGCGTCCAGAAAGTCGACGTCCGGCCTCCACACGAGCTCGACGGCGTTCTTGGGCTTCTCCTGGGCATCGGCGCTGGCGCCCATGGCGGAGACGCTCAGGCCCCGGAGCTCGAAGGCCACTCGGCCGTCCGCGGTCCCAAGGCAATTCCCGGACCAAGTGCCGAGGTGGTCCGTCTGCGAGGTGGCGGTGACGCGGAATTCGCTCGCGCCACCGGCCGAGATGTACACCTCGTCGATGTAGGTCGGCATGCTAAGCTGCTTGAATAGGGTCGGGTCGCCGCCGTGCTGCGTCACCGTCATCAGCTGGAGCAGCTTGTCGATCTCGCACGGGTGGAGCTCGTAGAAGGACTCGTTCTCGCGGGCGACGTTGTCGATCGTGGCGGTCGCCTCGAGCGTCACGGGGTGCACGGAGATGTCCCTGAGGCCGCGGAAGGTTGGGCCGTACGTGAAGCCGATCTTCTGCATGGTGCTGTACCAGCGCTTCGCCGACAGCTTCCTCGGGAAGTCGGGCTGAGCTGGCGACACCCTCTTTCCCTCGGGCCCGTCCGCGATGATGTTGTCCTGGATCGGGCCGGCCTTGACGCGCCCCGAGCAGTGCTCGTTCCAGGTCGAGCCGTTGAAGGAGGTGACGCGGAACTCCCACCACTCGGAGTCGTCCTTGGACGTGAGCTTGGTCTTCCTTAGCGTCGTGATGACGTCGTTCTCCTTGGACTCGTGGAAGATCATGGCCGTCTTGATGGCCAGGCCGCGGACGGAGTAGTCCGACCGCCCGGTGAGCTGGCGGACGGCCTCGCCGGCCATGGCGACGTACGCGGCGCCGGGGAGGACGATGTCGCTGCCGACGACGTGGTCGCGCACCCACCCGGCCTTGTTGAGCGTCATGAGGTTGCGCCACGTCGGCTCCAGGTGGCTGCTGCCAGGGAGGCGCACGCCGAGGGCCTCGTGGGGCACGAACTTGCGCTCGCGCCACTCGCGGCTCATCCGACTCTCCTTCCAGTAGCTCTTGGAATGGTCCCAGGCATAGGTGGGGAGGTCGGTCAGGACGTCCCCGATGGGGTTCACGGCGTCGAAGTTGATGGCGGCGAGGTTGTGGCACCAGAGGGAGCCGAGGCAGGCGTACATGGACTCGGTGTCGTCCTTGCCGCGCTGCAGGGAGGACACGTACGTGTACGGGGCGCCCTCGGACTGGAAGATCTGCCGCAGAGGCCCCGCGAGGGCCGAGTGCGGGCCGATCTCGACGATCACGGGGTTCTTGAACTCCGAGATGATGTTGCGCACGGCAGATTGGAAGAGGACCGGCCGCTCCAGGTTGCTGCGCCAGTAGGAGGCGTCGAAGACGCCCGTGGCCGTGTACGTCTTGCCCGTCACGGAGGAGAAGAAGGGCACACGGGGGCGGACGTCGACGGACTTGATCTCCTTGATGGAGACCTCATACGCGGGGCCGTAGGCCTTCATGTGGTGGGAGTGGTACGCGTTGTCGACGTGCAGCATCCGTACGAAGACGTCGGGCGCTTCTTTGCGCAGGGTCTCGACGAGCGCCTCGACGGCATCGCGATCCCCAGAGACGGTGGTGCTCTCTGGGCTGTTCTCGCAGGCGACCACGACTCGGCCGGCCTTCGTGTTGTTGCCCGTCGTCAGGAACGGCCGCACCTTTTCCGCGCCGAGGCCGATCGCGGCCATGGCCCCGTCGGCGAACTTCTCCCGGGTCACGTAGCCGCGGAAGTAGGCGGACAAGATGGCCTCCTTCTTGGTGAGGCTGCCCGAGGCGTACGCCGCGGCGATCTCGCCGCTCGAGTGGCCCGCCACGGCCTGCGGCGTGATGCCCCACGCCCGGAGCAGGTCCACGAGCACGATCTGGATCGCGGTGCAGAGCGGCTGGGAGAACTCGGCCTTGCCCACTTGGCTTTTGGACTTCGGCTTGGAGAGCTCCTCGAGGAGACTCCACGTCGGCGGGATGCGGCAGTGCCTCAGGATCTTGTCCATCTCGGCGATGTTGGCGCTGACGGAGGGGAAGTCCTCGATGAGCTGGCTGCCCATCTGGGCCCATTGCGCGCCCTGGCCGGTGAAGACGAAGACCAGGGGCCTGCTGCTGTTGCTGCTGCTGTCGGCATTGTTGTCAATCCTGGCCCTCACCGGTGCCTGCGCGATGAGGGGCTCCTCGCCGTCGGCGATGGCAAAGGTGCGGTGCTCGTGATGGTCTCTCCGGTTCGCCAGAGTGTAGGCCATGTCGCGGAGGCGCGAGGCCCCGTGCTTTTCCAGATACGCAGAGTGCCTCTCCACGGAGGCTTGCAGGGAAGAAGCCTTTTTCGCTGAGAAGAGAAGCAGGGCAAGTCTCGGCGGGGGAGGAGGAGAAGAGCGAGCAGCAGCAGCAGTAGGAGTACTGACAGCAGCCGCTTGTCCTTGTCCCTCGGCAAGAATAGCTCTCGGCTTGCCGACGCCGTGAAGCCTGGCAGACTCGAGGATGACGTGTGCGTTGGAGCCACCGATGCCGAACGAGTTTACGCTGAGACGCTCCTTGCGGTCTCTCGGCCAGGGCAGCGGCTCTGTGGCGACGGTGAGCTTGGCCTCCTCCCAAGGAATCTTGGGGTTGGGCGTGCGGAAGTTGACATTGGGCGGGATGGTGAGGTTCTCGAGGGCGAGGATCCCCTTGATGATGGAGGTGTTCCCGCTTGCGGACTCGGAGTGGCCGACATTGGATTTCACGGAGCCGATGACCATGCCGCGGTCGCCAAAGACGCGCGCGACGGCGCCGGCCTCGAGCGGGTCGCCGACGGGGGTGCCCGTGCCGTGGCACTCGAAGTAGCCCGTCTCGTGGTGCCTAGACTCGAGCCCGGCGGTCCTGTAGGCGGCGCGGATGAGGGCCTCCTGGGCGAGCGAGCTGGGCTGCGTGATGCCGGGGGTCTTGCCGTCGTGGTTGCAGAGCGTGGCGCGGATGACGGCTCGGATAGGGTTGCCGTCGCGCACGGCGTGGTCGAGGCGCTTGACGAAGAGGGCGGAGACGGCCTCGCCGCGGCCGTAGCCGGCGGCGTCGGCGTCGAAGGGCCGGCAGCGGCCCTCGGCAGAGTTGACGCCGTAGGTGCTGAGGACGCTGGAGAGCGCGGGACTGAGGACGAGGTTGGTGCCGCCGACGATGGCGGACTCGCAGTCGCCGGCGGCGATGGCCTTGCAGGCGGTGTCGAGGGCGACCATGGAGGCGGAGCAGCCCGTCTTGAAGGTCATGCTGGGGCCTCTCCAGTCGAACTCGTAGGAAACGAGGTTGCTGTCCATCAGGTCGAAGTGGCCGGTGTAGCCGAAGAAAGTCTGGGGCTCCGAGTCTTTGGAATGCATTTCTATCCAGTCCTGCTCTTTTGCATCAGCCAAAGGTCCCCGGAAAAACAAGAAGAGTTCACAGAAGATTGCTGACCTCTGCAAAGAGCCCTGTATACACGCCGATATTCCTCCCCCGGACGTTCTTCTCGCCGGCATTCTCGACCGCCTCGTAGACGGTCTCGAGAAGCAGCCGCTGCTGCGGATCTGCCTGCTCGATCTGCGCTTCCGTCATGGACCAGAAGTCGGCGTCAAAGGCGCCGACGTCGATGTCGAGGAAGTTGCCCTCCCTGGCCTTGACGGTGCCCGGCCGACCGGCAGGGTCGTGGAAGCCGTCCGGATTCCAGCGGGAGGGGGGCACAGGGATCATTCCCTCGCGCTTGTCCATCAGGAAGCGCCAGAAGGACTCTGCGTCCTGGCAGCCTCCGGGGAGGCGCATGCCCATGCCGATGATGGCGATGGGGACGGGAGTGGCGGATGGCTCATTGGGGGTTGTGAAGCTTTCAGGTGTCAGCAAGACTGTGGGTCAGGGAGAGAGAGAGATCAAAAAAAGAGAAAGAAGAAGAGTAGGAAGGGGAAGAAAGACGCGGGGTAAAAGGGCAAGGAGAGAAGAATGAGGACAGGGAGAAGAGAGAAGCAGAGAAGCCAGAGGGGAAAAGACAGAAAAGAAGGAGAGAAAATGTCAAGAATAAAAACATCAGGAAGACATCAGAAAACCACCAACAAAAAAGGGGGGTTGTGGGAGATGGAACATACCCATTGAAAGAGGTGTTGTCGGAGCGGGCATCATGCTCAGATGCCTCTGAGCGGTCGGAGCTGTCGTTGAGGATGTAGGGAGCCATGGTCTATGATGTCTAAGAGAGAAGGAAAATAAGGAATTCTGTGGAAGGAGGGGGGGGGGTTTCCGTTGGCTCAACGGACGAGTTGAGAATTAGGATGATGAAGCTTCTATGATGGGAGAGGGGTCACAAAAGGAGTTGGATATGTAAGGGGGACTCCTGTCCTTTGCGAGGTGTTGACAGAAGGGGGCATGAGGATGTTGAATCACCTTGGGACCAGAAAAGGCAAAGGTGAAGAAGGGGGGGTGATTGATTGCTTTGATATGGCCCGGATGTGAAAATCCAGGATACCCGTAAGAGTATTGAAAGGAGACTCCTCGAGTCCTTGTCCATCCCTCGATTGATATACCACCTGGTGGAAAGTCATCAGTGAGTGGTGATTACGGACTTTCTTGGTACCGAACTTGAAGCCGTCACATTCACATACTGCTAGGAAGACAGGCGTTTGCGCAAAGCCAAGTTGAGGGATCACCCAGTCTGGAGGGCCGAGTCCAGACCGCGAGCGCGACATCCCAGGAAGGGAATGAGGCTGTCCCGTCCTAACGGCGTCGGCGACTTCTCGATCCATGTTGAATGGATTGATTGAACCCCCTGGTTCCCGGCTGCATGTTTGCCTCTTGCTATCCACGGCGCTGTTCCATGCCTATGGGATGCCTCAGATGCCGTGCAGGAGGAGCGGCAGGAAGAGCGGGAGGAGCAGCAGGAAGAGGAGGAGGAGGAGGAGGAGGAGCAAGAGGAGGACTCAGGGCTCAGTCCGGCGCAGGCTCCGCCATCCAGGCTCTGTCAAGTTGAGAAATCGTAGCGCGACCCAAGGATGCGGACGTGCATGCATCCAGATGCAGGAAGGCCCGGCTGGTGGATGATGGGTTACACGCACGGCGGAGGAATAGCAGCGGGTGTGAACGGCGGGGGCGTGGCGAGGGGCCGGAGGGCCGGCTGATCTACCTGAGACATGGCGGGCGATAGCCGGATCCGTGGATGTCGGTCAGGGGGGGGATGTTCTCGAAATGGATATGGCTTGCCGAGCTCGACGTCGTTGGAGGATGAAGGATGGAAGTTGAAGGATGGAGTTTGAAGGATGGAGGTTGGATGGAAGTTGGAAGCTTCCATCAGGAAGTGACGATGTGGATGCGCACATCTGCGTCTCTAGGGTAGGCGGTGAGTGGTCATGCACATATGCACACGCACTGGATTCCATCAAGTGACGATGGAGTCATTCATCCATGGATGTCTTGAGGCGTCCACGCTGCATCCTGCATCCTCCGCCGCAGCTGAAGCGCCGCGCGCAAGCTTGCGAAACACCCAAGAGGAAACAGCCCGGTGCACAAGAACGTCCGGGCAACGGCAGCATGGGGGCCCTGAAGGTGGCGTCTGGCTGGACTCGAGATGGAATCGTAGGTGGCCTCATGTGGCTGGCTAAGGGTCTCAGGGTCTCAGGGTCTCAGGGTCTCAGGGTCTGAGGGTGCATTCATCCTTGGTTTCATGGCATCCTGCCTGTGCTACATCCACTCTGTACATACATACAGAGATGCTGGCACTCTTTGGAGACGATGGAAGGCATCTCATGGGAGACACTTCGCCCTGGATGTCCCTCGACCATGAGACGAGCCATGAGCACTCCCTTGCCATGCCTGGTCTGCGCAATGACCAGGGTTAGGGTTACACCACACCCACCCCACCCCCCCCCTGGAGGAAAAAAAGGGGGCGTGCCCCCATCGTCAACACATCAACATCCAGCACCCGCTGACGGCATGGCCGTGCCTCCGCCACCACCATCTCCCCTATTGATACATTCAAGACCCCCGAGACGGCCTTCGAGAACATCTTGGACGAGACCAGCCCCCAGCGCGGCCCGTGTGACCCTTCGCTGCAGGCAATCTCCACAGGGCAGACGCCCACATGCCGTCCGCGCGGCACAGCCGTCCTGGTTTCACGTACTGTACGCAGACATGCATACATTCGAATACGAGGAGTACTATCTGCATCGCTCTGCCTGTCTCATGCTCAGCTCTCATCGGCTGGGCTTCTGTCTCTGCCTGCCGCCACCTCCCGGACCACGATATCTCAGCTCGTCAAGCGTGCCTACTCGAAGACGTGGAATATGCATACCGGTGCACGGCTTCCCCGTCACGGCAAAAGATGCCGTGTGGGCTTGCCTCCCGCACGTGTCGAGCATACACGGGTGGATGGAGGATGGGTGGATGATGTATGGTGCACAGGGGCGTAGAAGGGCGTCGCCTGTTTTCTCGACCTTGGTGTCATGGCACGGGTGATACATGCACCGTCAAGGGAAGGGAAATCGTCCTGAATGTCTATCTTCATATCCAATGGTTGGGTCATTACATGGATCCCAATATCCATCTCTTCTTGGATGTCCACCTTCTGCCATGTGAATCCTGCTTCAATCGGTTCGAAGCCCCCCTTTCAACTCTCCTCCAAAAGATCACACGCCCTCCTCACTTTATCCGACGTATCCTTGATCTACCACGCACAAGTCAGCAACTGGTCCCCTTATGGCCCCTCTCTCCCCCCTCCCCCCGACCCCCCCCTCTACCCTTCTCATTCTCTCCCTCCTGGCCTCACCCTCCACCCCCTTCTTTTTGCTGATCCTTACCGTATCCTTGTCAAAAAGCCCAAAATGATGCGCATCCACCTCCCACGTCGCCACGATGAACTCATGCGGAAACATCCCCCACCCGCCCCTATCGTGCCTCATGTAGTCTGTCATCGCCACTGCCCCCTCGGGGCCCTTGCTCACGGGAATGTACCGCGTCGCAAACAGGTGCACCGCCGGCGCCGGCTCCAGCGCCTCGATCCCGGCGAGGGGCTGCGATCTCTGCCTCTCCCGCTCCTCTGAGCCTTCTTCCTTCCCCTGCCCATTCTCTGACGCCCCCCCCGACCTCTTTCCCACCAAGACCCCTTTTGCGTGACTCGATGGCTTCCAATTGCGATCCACCCACTCCAGACTATCCGCCATGGTCCACCGCGTGCACCGCAATATCTGCTCCCGCATCTCGGGCGGGCAGGGTCCCAGGAGCAGGTCGATGGGCAGATCGGCGTGCGGGGTGCTGGGCGGGCCCCAGTACGGGTAGAGCGTGTCGATGAGGAGGATGCCGAGAACGTGCAGGCGGGAGCGCTTGTCCTGGGCTAGGACGCGGCTGATGTCGATGCCGAGTTGGCCGCCTAGAGACCAGCCTGGAATAGCCGAAAAAAAGAGAAGAAGAAGAAGGGGGGAAGGGGGCCTTGTCAGTGTTCTGTTAACCTGCAACGTGTATCCTTCTCTGGGCTGTATTGTGCGGGTGCAGGTATCATAGCCACTCATCAGGGTGAATCCAACGGGCAACAAAGTGAGACAGAGGGATTCGGCGGGATTGTGTCAGATGAGAGCGCAGGATCTTGTGCATGGATCAAGGGGCAGGGATGAAGGTGGAGGTGAATGGATAGGAGAGAGCTCACCCCCAACGAGGATATCCCCCCTCGGATACACCGACTTGATCAACTTGATGTACTCCCTCACGAACATCATGCTTCCTCCCTCCCACTTCGTCTCGCTCCCGAGCCACGGGTTGTGGATCGCGTAGACGGGCCGCCCGAGCGGCTCGAGCCTGTAGTAGCAGAATGTGCCGCCGGACGAGTCATGCAGGAGGAAGAGCGGTGCGCGGCTGGGGTCTCCGGCCTGAATGAGCGTGGGGTTGGACTGATCCATGTTGGGGTGGTTGAAGTGAGTATGGGGAGAAGGGAGGGGATTGTTGTTTGCTCCTGTCCGGATATGTAGGATGAGACCGGTGATAAGTCTGCTGTGAGAATAGAATGAGTGGCTGTGAGTGTGGTGAGTCTAATAAAGCCCGCGTGTTGTCTCAGATGGTCAAGAATTGGAAAGCTTTGGACAGTCGATCGACGTCCTCGTCCTTGGTTCTTGGTCGGGGCAATCGTAAGGGAAGAGGTCATGCCCCGGGGAATGGTTGACCTGATGCACGAGCGGTGTCACGCCGCTCTTGAAATACCCGAACTCGCACGGGTCCGAGCCTTGGGGCTGAGTGGAAGAGGATGGATCCTGTCATGTCGATCCATAAGGAGGGTTTTACTCGAAGAAGTCCCTCATATCATCTCAGGGGGCGTGCCCCCAGCACAAAGGGTCTCGAGTCGCCACCGCATAGAACATAGTTGTAGAGTGCCTCCAGCAACTCGCGGGGCGTGTTTTCACCACGGCATGTTGTACGCAGCATTGAATCGCGCCATTCCCTCCCCGGGAAGTCTCACACATTGCGCGGCATAAGTGCTCCCGCCCGTTGCGTTGGGAGTTGCACAAGAGTTTGTACAGGGGGTAGGATCATTCCCTGAACCAGAGGCGGCTCGCGACCCTGAATGCATGTGCATCATGGATCGCGAATAGTCCGACCATTCCTTCTCATCCTACTTTGGGAATCCGTGGATCGAGGACTGTCAGCCTATCCCAACTCATCCATGTCTGGGACTGAGTGAATTCAAGCCTGCCACTCCATTCCTTCTTGTTTGAAAGTCAAGGATACATGGCTTCAAAACTTGCCGACTGATTCCTTCTCTTTCCTAGAGTATACGCCGAATCAGTATGCCATACGGCTGGACTTTCTGCTACCCATGCTGAAGGAATCCTCAAACAGAAAATCCCAGGTTCAAGATGTGCAGAAGGGGACCATTGGATCTGAAGAGGGTAAGGGTGTGAGCATGTGAGGGTGTCAGGTGTGAGGGTGTGAAGGGGACCAGCGCCCGACTATCCACCTCGCACCGAATCTGGGCCTGCCCACGCATTCTTCGCCCTGCACATGTTGCTCGACCAAGGGTCTGACAGACAAGCGGGACCAGGTTCAACCACAATGCTCGAACTGGACGGGAAAGGCAATCTAGATCACTGCTCTCACGCCCCTTATTCGCATCTTGCGATGCACCTTCTATCTGACTCCCAGATCTCATCTCGCACAATTACGCCCGAGAAGCCCCCTCACCCCATCCCCTTCTCCCAACTCCTGCTCCCCCTTTCCACCTTCTGATGCCTGACCTTTACCCGTTCTTGCAACGCCCCCTTTTCAAAACAGCCCTCAGGTAGCGGCCCTCCTGATGCACTTAGCATACACAGGATAGGCCATCTTCGTGTTCAGCTCCAACTTGACCAGGCCCTCCTGTGGAGGCGAGTCCGGCAGCAGCGTCACGCTCTCGTATTCCTGGCAGAGGCGGGTGAAGAAGTACTCCATCTGGAAGTTGGCGAACTGTTGGCCGAGGCAAATGCGGGGGCCGTGGTTGAAGGGCACGTACTGCCACTTGTTCTCGGGCTTCCATGTGTCTGAGTAGAGGGCCGTATTGTCAATATGAAATGACTCTTTAATTTCATTGATTTTTCTTTATTCTTTATCAAGTCAAAGGATTGAGTGGTAGAACATGAACTCACCCCATCGATCCGGGTTCCAATCATTGATGTCCTCGATGCCGGCCTCGTCTCTGTGCTGCACTGATAGGAGACCGTAAACTGTGATCCGTGTTAGTCGTCCAGTCATCCTCCCTAGGGATCAAATGAATGGAGAACATGGCACTCACTGATCTGGGTGCCCTCAAGGATTGCTATGGGCAGGTCGCCGTTCGGACCGCCGCCTCTTGGAAGCGTCATATCCCTTACGGCCACTCTTGCATTGAATCCCACTGGGCGTGATCATCAGTCTATGTACTCGAGCCATTGAAACTTCCTTCTAAGTGGTAGAAGTGGTCCCTCGACTTACGCGGATGATGATCTCTCAGTGTCTCTTTGATCACGTTCCTCAAATATTTCAGCCGATGTAGATCACTCAGGAGAGGCAGCCTCTCGAAACCGATGCTGTCACAAAACTTGATCAGCAGGCGTGTCTCTCAACACCTCTAGGCAGCGAGGAAAAGGGGAAAACCTACTGCTCCTCTACTTCGGCCTTCATCTTTTGAAAGACATAAGGCCTCTTGGCAATCTCATAGAACGCAAAGGCCATGGTCGTCGTCGAGGGATCTTTGGCGGCCAGGAGCGTGCTCGTCACCGCGTTCTTCACGTCGTAACGCGATTTTCCCCTGATGATGAGGTCGTCGATGAGGCAGACAGTCCGAGACTCCAGTTTCTCGTTGGTGGCACGGGCGAAAGCCTTATCGGCGAAGGCGTCCTGATACTCGTCGATGAACTTGACGGCACTGGGGGCGAGCCAACGGTCGTCCAGCCAGACGCCCACCTTGCCGAGCAGCTGCCGAAAGCATGCGATCTTCTGCAAGACCTCCATCGAGTCGCGGAAGGGGGACTGATCCGACGTGAGCGAGTTGGTGGAGTCGCCGCAGAAGACGTGCGTGACGATGTCGAGCTGGAGGCGATCGATGACGTCGAACGCATCGACGCCGGTCTTGTCCAGGAGCTTGAATGCATTGCAAGTGTGCATTTCGGTGATGCCCAAGTCGCTGTCTCGGATTCGGCCCATCTTCCGCCACCAGAGCCCTGATTAGCATTGACCGTGGGCATTGAGTTGGAAAGGAAAGAAATGGAGGAGAATTCACATGAGCCTTGTAAATCGCAGCCTCGGCCTTCCATTCCTCGCCATTCACTGAGTGTCTGTCAGTGTCCGTGGAGTTTGTTCAGGATGATCGAGCACATACTGCCAAAGATGGCATCGCCTAAGATATGTTTGAAGATCTCATGCTGCTCCTCAGACTTGGCGACGTCCCAAAACTGGAGGGTCCATCTGTTAGTCCATTTCTGAAGACCCTTGTTCCTGGAGCACGTCTGAACAGCGTCTCTCACCTGCGTATCTTGGATCGCCTTGATGTTCTCTGGGTCATCGGTCAGAAGTAGACTCTGGCCCAGCAAGCGAAGCTCAGCGGTATGATTGTGCTCTTTCAGCAGGTCCTTGGACCAGTGGTAAAAGCGATGGTTGGCCACGGCTCTGAACATGGGGATGACGATGTTCAGACCTAAATGCCCACATGTCAGCTCGTCGACATAAGCAGCAGCCAGAAACGGCTTTGAAAGGGCGCCTATTGCAGTTCATCCACGGCATGGAGACCCTGTCCTTACCGAACGACTTGGATGGCACCACAACCGGCGGTCTGGCTCCGAGCGCAGCATATCTTCTCTTCAACCTCTGCCGCGACGCGACGATGATGAGCAGCAGGCACGCCGCAGAAGAGGCGGCTGCCCATGAACTTGCCGAGAGAAGCATGGCGGAGCCTGTTTCGACGTCTGTTTCTGTGTATGCCTAGCCCCGTCCAAAGAATCTCTGTGATGGAAATGCTCGCCCTTTGTTGTTCAAAACTTCGCTCAAGTCTTGGAGCGGCGTCCCCGAGATCTTGTCCATTTTCTGGTGTTTCTTGTCCGGCAGCGAGGCCGAAGCCCGACCTCAACTTCTGCTTGCCAAGGGATCGAAGCAGGCATGAGCAGGTCCCGAAGGAATCCTGCGGCCGACATTGTGACAGAGCCTCGTGTGCTGCTTGCGTACCCAGCAAACGGCACGGACGTCCAAATGGATCCGGGCTCGAGATGCATCCTCCATCATGGCTTGTGGCGTGGTGTCACAGCGTCGCCGCTGACACCAATGGCGGGATCCGGCATTGGCAACCAACCGCAGGACTCAGCCATCAGCCATCAGGCTCAGAGGTTGGGCGGTGAGAGGTTACGGATCAAGTAGGGGTCGATCTCCAGCTGCTCCGTCTAGACGGTGTTGTCTCTGCGGTTGAGCTCAGACTGGGAGCTGGACCTGCTGCCCCTTAAGATACCATTCTAAGATCTGAATGCTCCCCCCGGTCAGCGTTTCAGAGAAGTACGAGTACTCGTACGAGTACGGAGTACGGAGTACCAGTAGCAACCTCCCGGGATGCAGCCCGCACCCATGGCGGGATGCGTCCAGTTGATCCTGGACGTTCGTGAAGGCATCGACTGAGCAGTGCTAAGGTGAGACTGCAAACACCACGGAGGTGACGTCTCTTATCAGTAAGCATGCTCCGCCATGTCAGCTGAGGCTGCAGGAGCGGCAAGTCGAACCTGCCCGGCTGATCGCCTCCTCCTGGATGGCGCCTTCCCGGCCGTTGCTCGCCTCCGCGTCGCAGCTGCCGTCTCTGCCCTCCCATCGGACAGAGCGGGCAGGAGCCTCCGACTCAAGAAAAGTCCACCAAGGACTCCGCGTCAGACCCTCTTGTTTGAGGCAGCTGGAGGATGGTGATGCCGGGCTACGCCTGTGGTAGTAGTACGGTTTACTCCGTTGTAGGAGCACTCGCAGGAGCCGAAGGAAGTCCGGTCCTCGCCGTTGCCACGTGCCGACCCTACTCCGTACCGGGCGAACGCATCCGTCTATAGAGTACGGAGTACGGAGTAGAGGCCTCGCAAAGCAGAGCGAGTGCCGGGCTCTGTCTAATCATGTTGCTCACAAGAACATATACGGAGTACGGCCTCATCCAATGCTGCCGTTACGAGCATGAGACAAGCCGCACCTTCCCAAGACATTCTACGGAGTACGGGGCACACACCCCTCTCCCTCTCACCCCCTCTCCACCCTCGATTCCCTCACCCCCCCTGACGGAGTACGAGATGGTACGAGTGCGAGTACTCGTACTTGTACGGAGTACATTCGTGGCCTCGCAGCGGGGTCTTCCTGCCCGAATTGATCTCCCCCCCTGCCAGAGCCTCGACTTTTTTTGCCCTTAGATTTCCATCTTTTTTCTCTCCTTGTCTTTTTTGTTCTCTTCCTCATCCTCTTCCTTGCATCGCTTGCACGCACCATGGACAAGGCAAAGATGCATGACCCTGTCCCTTTCTCTCGTCATCCATTCGAACTTGTCCATACGAACAAGCAACAAAAAAAACTACTCAGGGTCTGGACGATCATCTTGCGGCTTCACACGGGGAGAGCGTCCTGCAGGATCTTGCCCAATGGGATAGGATGGGATGATGCCGGCTGATGGATGCCCCACGGGTCTGATGCGAGATGGCCCATCTTCGACAGCATCTTCCCCGATTGGGAGGACCCAGAGGAAAGAAAATTCCAAGGACTTCCGAATCCCCGCCCACGGCAGAGCCAGGGCAGGGGCTGCATGGGTTGTACGAGTAAGAAGGTAGTGGGAGAAAGGGGGAGGGGGGTAGGGGGGGGAGGGTAAACAAAGATCATGCCAAACCATTTTCAGAGAAACCACCGAGCCTCCTTATGAGAAATCGACCGAAGCACAATTTGGTCAAATCATCCAACCCGCCATAACCTCCGTGAGATGTCATGACATCCCCGTGAAATCACCGAGCTTGCCATCTCCATCTCATTCAACTGCGTGTCTCTGCGGCCTTCAACCTTCTTGTCTTGGAATTCGCCAGACGCGCCATCACCATTACCACTACCAGTCGTAGCTAATGAGGGAAACCATCATGCCCGAGGCAGCTCGTCATTTGCCCTTCCGGCCAGTCGTCATCATCGGCGCCGGCGTTGCTGGGCTCGACATGGCCTGCAGCCTGAAGCGCAAGCTCAGATTCGACGACTTCATCATATTCGAGCGAAACGCCGCCCTCGGAGGGACGTGGTATGACAATGATTGTGAGTGACGAAGGAAACCATGCTCCTGACATGTATGTCAGCGTGACGCGCGAGAACCGTTTGTCGCAAGGTCGAAATCCAATGTCGTCTGAATGAAGAAGAACGTAGGCTGATGACCTTCAAGATCCAGGATGTGTAGGCACTTCTTCCCAGTCCCGGTGGATGTCGGCATGCACGAGGCTTGCACGTTGGACAACGACACGCTGTGAGGAGAGCAATATGAGCTGACTGCAACGGAAAGGCTGTCGACATTCCCGGCTTCGTCTACCAACTCTCCTACGCCCCCGAGCCAGACTTCTCTCGATGCTTCCCAAGCCACACCGAGATGAACATCTACTTGAACCGTGTCGCGGATCGCTTCGACATCCCCAAGCACATTCGCTACAACGTCGCCTGGACTGGGGCGACCTGGGACGATGAGCGCAAGCTGTGGACCGTGGAGCTCCGGGGCACGAAGACGGGCGAACGCTTCATCCAGGAGTGCAAGGTGCTGATCGGTGCCATCGGCCACCAGGTCGATCCCAAGGACTTTCAAGTGCCGGGCCAAGAAACCTTCCGTGGCACAATCACTCACGCTTGCAAGTATCCAAAGGGTCTGGATCTCAAGGACAAGAACGTGATCGTTCTGGGGACAGGCAGTAAGTCTATCCAATTATGAGGGAAAGAGCCCGCGTAGTCTTGTCATTCCCCTATCTGGCGGTTAGAATCCAAAGCTGATGGGAAACCTCCAGGCACTGCAACTCAGGTCATCCCCAATATCCTTGACGATGTCAGGAGCTGCACACAAATCCAAAGGGTGAGGCCATCGAGCATCTCTCTCAGATCCGGACTTTTCTCAAGTCTGGTATTGACTCTCCTCCAGATTTTGCGTTGCTGATGAACGTCGCCGACTCAGGAGCCTCACTGGATCATCAATCGCCCGAATCCACCAGTTCCCCAATTCGCGCGAACCATGCTGGCCTACTTCCCTTTCCTTCTCGTCGTTCTTCAGAATGTGACCTTCTTCCTCGTCGAGCTTTTCTTCCCCTTACTTGGTAGAACGCTCGGCCGAAGGGCAAGGAGAAATATGGTAGAGGCCAATGTTCCTGAAAAATATTGGCCAATCCTGACGCCTACCGTGAGTGCCCCACCCCTTCCCCCCCCTTTTTTTTTTAAAACTCGTGCTGGCCACGGACGCGCGCCGCTGACCTCAAGTCTCGTCAAATGCGCAGTACACGCCCGGCTGCAAGCGCATCGTCTTCTCGGTCGACTACCTCCAGTGCCTCCAGAACCCCAAGGTCAACCTCGTCGAAGATACCATCACATCCCTCACAGAGACCCACGTGGTGACCGCATCGGGCTTCTCATTCGAGGCGGATGTCCTCATCCTCTGCCACGGCTTCAAAGCAGACACTTTCTACTACCCCATCAAAGGCCGGAATGGCATCACGCCAGCCCAGCACTGGGACGTCGCGGGCGGTCCAAGCTGCTACAAGGGCTGCGCCATGCACGGCTTCCCGAACTTCTTCTCCATTCGAGGGCCAAACGTCTCGTCAGGGTGAGTCCTCGCCCACAGAGCCAGCGGGGATACCCATCTCAGAAAAAATAGGATGGCTGACCCCGGATGTTGTTTCAGGCACCAATCTCTCATCTACTTCGCCGAGTCAACGACGGCTCTCATCATCAACGTCATCGGGCCCGTGATCAAGGGAGAAATGGACGTCGCCGAGGTCGCATTCAGCGCGGAGCGGTCCTTCGTGCAGCGCGTCCAGGAAGCCTGCCGCAAGGGCCAATGGGGCAGAGGCTGCAACGCCTTCTACGTGACCGACAAGGGATGGAACCATACCGTCTACCCGTTTTGTAAGTCGAGTCGACCGCTGAAAATCGTCGGGCACGGAAATCGGTGCGGATGGATGCTGATTGCTGCTTGTGCTGTTGCTGTCTAGCACCGTATTGGCTCTGGTTCCACAGGTTTGTGAACTGGTCCCACTGGACGATGACGCCGCGTGCTGTTAGGAAAGATGATTGACTGGGGCCTTTTATGGTCGATGATTGGATTGTGGAAGTGTAGACCCTTGCGTAGATCTGAAGGTCAGCTTGTCAACTCCAGGGATAGAAGGTATCCTATGCTCGATGCGCTTGACTGAGAATCATTTGGAAGACATGGATGCACACAACTAGGAATAGAGGCCTCTTGAGTCTCTCTGGATTGCCTCACAGTCTATGTCCATTCTTCAAAATCGCATTTCCTCATGGGCATCTTCTTGAGCATGAAGTCTTCGTCCTTGACCCTTCTACCTTTCCTACACTTACTGATTGCCCAGGAGGAATCGTCAAAAAAAGCAGCGCTCAATACCTCGACGTCTCATAGTGGCTCCTCTCCCGCAGCCTCCTCCCCCTCAAGAAGAACACCCACGGCACGGGGACGAAGGCGACGCTGATGAAGGCGAACAGGCTGCCCGCCCAGTGGATCCCGAGCGCCTGGTACACCTGGAATATGAAGAGCGGGAAGGCGGCGCCGAGGAGGAAGCGCAGGGTGCCGTTGGCGGCGACAGCAGAGGCGGAGTTGGCGGGGCCGTAGACGTCGACGATGTAGGCCATACAGGAGAGAAAGTTGGCGAGGGTGCCCCAGCCGAAGGGGAGGCCGGCGAGGACGGGGACGATCCAGTGGATGTTCTTGTGGGGGGCCCAGGCGTACCACTGCGGGGGATGTTAGTGATTGGATCGCGGCGAGAGAGTGCGCAAAGAAACGGAAAGAAAAAGAGGGGCGTTTTCGATGTGAGATGAATTGAAGGGTAAGTAGGTGGATTGACGGAAAGATACAAGAGATAGAGGAGATGTCGGGGAAAGGGGTGAAAGGGTGGAAAGGTGCGAAAGAATTCGAAAGGTGAAGGACTTTGGAAGATCGTGGTGGATCAGAGACTCACGAAAAGGCCGATAGGAACGAGCCAGCAGCCGACAAGGGCCGCGTAGAGACGGTGCTCGGGCGCGACCCTGTTGTTCGTCCTGGCGACCTCCTTCTGGTACTTGATGACATCGAAGAAGCCGAAGGTGGCGACGGCGAAGAGGAAGCCGATGATGACGGGGATGTAGCAGAGGCCGATCTGCCTGAGGTTGAAGTGGTAGACTGTGGAGTAGACGTAGGTGTAGGAGCCGAAGAAGGAGAAGACCATGGCGAAGCTGAAGGCTGTGTAGAGGCCTAGGCAGACGGAGAGGAGCTTTGTGACTGTCAGTGACGCGATATCAAATGTGAGGGAGAAAGGGGGTTTGATGCATTGGGCAGAGAGGGATTCGGAGTATGAGGAAGAAAGGGGTTCTATGCGTGGAGAAGAAAGGAGTTCTTTGTGTGGAGAAGAAAGGGGTTCAAAGTATAGGAAAGAAAAGGGGGGGGGG
>NIGD01000001.1:1428420-1438928 GCA_003055185.1 Escovopsis sp. TC
ACCCACAACCCTCCCCCCTTTCGCGCTTCCAGGAAGAATTTCCATCTCATCAGATGGCATCAGCAAAGGTAACGACTTACTTCGTCCAGTTCACAGCCCCTACATCATGCTCCGTCCTGAACCCATTCTCATGCATCGTCCGCAGCACCTCCACCGCCGCCACGACGCCCAAGATCCCATCATACCGCCCCCCGCGCGGCTGCGTATCCAAATGGCTCCCCATCGCGATCATCGGCCTGCCGGCCACCACCTTGCCATCGGCACCGGCCCGCTGCGCAAACATGTTCCCCAGGTTGTCCACGGTGACCTCGCATCCCACGCGGGCTGTCTCCTGGGCGAACCAGCGGCGAGCTAGCGCGTCGTCGTCGGACAGGGCCAGGCGTGCCATGCCTGTTTCGTGTGGGCCGCTGCATTCAAGGAAAGGTAGTGCAGATTCCATGCGGCGTCAAGCCAAGATCCTCAAGGTCAGCGTCCGTCCTTTCACTTGTCTCCCTCTCTTTTCTTTGTGACACCACATGAGAATCTGGATTCCTAGCCTTCGGGAATGGAGGGGGTTTACAGACCTTCCATAGCGATGAGCAGCGCCCCATTGGCACGTATGGTGCAGCGTCTCATTCAGTCTGTCCACGTTGATGCGTAGGCCGGACGAGTAAGACCGTCTGGCCTGCTGCGTGAGAACCTTTGTTGCGCGTCTCATGATGAGTACTAGGTAGTGTGCGATTATGAATCACGGGTCGTTGAATGCAGTTTCTTTCGACATCAAAGCAATGGACCGGCTGAGGTTCGCGAGATGAGGGGTGCGCGATGGCGTCTTCCGCAATGCCTGAGCCGTATAAGGCAGTCAGCAAATTACGGGGACCAGGGACGTGTAGTCAGCTGCATGAGATGGATGGATCTTACCGAGCTGCTCTGCCTGGGATGGATCCGCAGAAGCGTGAGCATGATGGAGCGGGGCATGCCTCCTGAACCGCTCGGCTCCTCCCGGGGTTGCTGCATGGAGGCGGGTGTGGGCATTGGACTTGGGAATTCAGGCTGTTTGTGGATTGGATCCTCGACGGCAATCCGATGAAGATCATCACGTTGAAGATGCCGGCATGTTCCGCGGTATTACGGAGTACTCAATTTGAAGCTCAATTTCCAACTGGTATCTTTCGACGACTCTCTCGTCTCGCCCTCTATCTTTTCCAATATGAATAGGAATCACTGCCAAGTCGGCCGCATATCAGCTCCTTCTTAGACCAGAATGATTGATCGAAAGGGGGAATCAAGAGAAAGGGAAGCCCGAGGAAAAGGTAACAAAAATAGAGAAGATAAAGAGAAGGAGAAAAAAAATTAAAAGAAGAGAAGAAAAGGGGCAAATTCAAACAATGACAAAGGGATTCCACCGCGCATCGACCGCCATTTTCATCCATATCTTATCACTTCTTCGCCAGGAGATACTCATCGTGCCCGATGACCTTGTCCCATATGGTGCCCAGGATGCCCCGTATGGGCCTCCTTTTGCTTCTCCCGGAATCGGCCTTGAGCTTCTGGTAGACGGTGGGGAGGGTCTGCGCCCTGTACTTCCTCCTCATGCTCTCGTAGACGTCCCGCCTGTAGATGAGCCAGAATTCGTCCTCGGTGTAGTAGGTCCTCGCGTAGAGCAGCTTGGTGCCCATGAGCTCGGCACTCCGCAGCTCCAGCTTGCGATTGAGGACGTAGAAGGCTAAGGGGTCGCGGGGCCCGCGACCGTAGACGCCGACGGCGAAGATCCTCTGGTCGGCGACCTCGTCGACGCGGGCGTTGAAGCGCGACGTCAGGCCCAAGTCCCGGGGCGCCTTGCATGGCGCGAGAAAGATCTGCAGCTCCGGAAGGGTCTCGTTGACGAAGGCGATGAAGTCCTTGACGGTGCTGGCGGGGATGCCGAAGTCCTGGACGACGTACTCGTTGGCGAGGCCCGACTTGTGGAGCGCGTGGTAGCAGGTCCTGCTGTCGAGGAAGGGATCGGCGAGGCGCTTGGTGAAGGCGTTCTGGGGCACGTGGAAGTGCTGGAAGGCGAGCTTTCCGCCCCAGAAGGCGCCGTGGTCGTAGCGGAAGAGGTAGTCGGGGGTGTTGAGGTAGACGGTGGTGGAGGCCTGCCTTGTGGCGGCCTGCTTCTGTACGATGGCCTCGATGGTGTCCGCGAACCAGTGGACCTCCATCTTCTTGAGGACGCGGCCGTCAGGGGGCAGGGCGTCGACGAAGCGGCCGAACATGACGATGATGACGCCCTTGCGGAAGTAGACGCCGTCGATGAAGTGGATGGCGTCGTCCCTGGTGGCCTCCTCGAAGAGCTCGAGCGCGACGCCGACGTCGTCGACGAGGCGGACGTCGAGCTGGACGAAGGGCTCTGCGGGGACGAGCTCGACGGTGAGGAGGGTGACGATGCCGAAGGTGCCCAGGCTGCCGGCGGCGTGCTCGAGCAGGTCGGCGTTGCGGGTGCGGTTGGCGGTCTTGATGGTGCCGTCGCCGAGGACGATCTCGATCTCGCAGACGGTGTTGTTGAAGAGGCCGTAGCGGTACATGCTGCTCTCGCCGGAGAAGCCCGAGTAGCCGCCGCCGACGGTGATGCCCTTGAACTCCATGACGATCTTGGGGACGAGGCCGTGCTTGAGGGTGTGGGCGACGAGGGCGTCCATGGGGACCTTGGGTTCGGCCTGGACGGTGCGGTTGTCGACGTCGACGGGGAAGATGTGGTTCATGGTGCTGGTGTCGACGATGGCGTCGCGCTTGAAGGTCATGGACCGCGTGGAGCTCGTGGAGCCATGGTAGACGCGGAAGGGCTTGCCAGCCTCGTAGAAGGTGCGGACCTCTTGCTGGATGCGCTCGACGGAGAGCTTGTGCAGCTGCGAAAGGAATGACTCGGACATGGCGGGAGGGATGGAGAGAGCTAGATGAGGAGGGGGAGGAGGAGGAGGAAGAGGGGGGGGGGAGATGAGAAGAGGGGACGAGGAGAGGGAGCGATGGGCCTCTTCGAGATGCTGGCGCAGAGTGATGACCGACGCGAAAGAGTTTCACATTCCGCGACGAGTGGGCGAAAGGGCTGACACGTCGCTCGTCTCGGGGCGATCTCACTACCATCCGCATGCGATGAAGCGTGATGTGTATGTTGGAAGGCCGGCCAGAGCCCAGACAGCTTCAAGCAGAGGGAGTCAAGAGTCAGATGAGGTTCAAGATCGCGCTTCTCGTGATGCGACGAGGCTGGACAAGACGGGAAGGTTCGACGCGGGTCGGGCTTGCCCTGACAGAGATCGACGGGACCTGCCGACTCCGGGCAGGAGCATTACGTAGGCGGTGCCTTCCGCCTCTTCTTATTCGTACTCCGTACTCCGTACTCTGTACTCCGTACATGCAGTATAATGTTTGCATTGATGGCTGAGATCAATGATGACTGAGAACCCAAATGCTGGAGGTACGGAGACCGCAGGCTGTTTTCCGTGCGACGAGGAGGTACCGCCAGCATCATGTGGCCGGAGGCGTTTTATTTCTGGCGTCATGATGGACCGAGGGGGATGTCACTGCCGGGCTCGGTGGAAGCCGGCATAGGGTGGATGATGCTCAAGTTCTGACGGGGAGCACCATATGTTAGTAGTACCTTTACGGGGTACATGTTTGCCAAGATCGAGGAGCACCTACATTATCCATGCGGTGATCTTGGTCAGACCAAAGCAGGATCGAATGTAGACTGGAGCTCTGATGATGAGGAGCAGCTTGAAGCTCGGTGTCGGTCTGCAAGGGCGGGAGTTGCCGAAGACTGGAGCTCCACCCTGACGATTCACACAGTACACGTACGCACTCCTGTTATTGAACCGTTCACGGCCGGTTCGGTCGCCTCGGTGTCGCCTAGCGCCTACGGCCAAACCCTGGACGCCGGGGCCCCAATAGAGCGACGCCGGGGGAGCCCCTGGCCCACCAGGCGGCGCCGTGCGATCCATTCCACGGATCAATGATGTCGAGGACGTCACCAGAGACTCCAGCGACCTGAAGGCTGGTGATGTGAGGTCAACATGAACTTGAAGCTGGAGGTGATTCTACCTACCCTGCACCTGTCTCCCCCTCTTATCGATAAAGGTGGGTCCGCGTGACGACCTCCCGAATTCGACATCAATTGTCAATTGATGATGGATCGCATTGGCCTTTTTGCGTCTTCGCGACATCGTGTCTTGCAGCGACATCCTCGACCTTGACCTCGGTCTTGAGCCGATGAAAACTCCATTGGGCGCTCTCAAGCACCAATTCACGTTCTCTCCTTCTGCGTTCTTGGTCATTCCCCCCCCAATGGGGAACGGCATTCACCATGTCGTCCATCTATAACCTCGAGCCGCAGCCCACGGCGTCGGCCATACTCCACACGACACTTGGCGAGATCCACGTCGAGCTCTTCGCCAAGCAGACGCCCCTCACGTGCCGCAACTTCCTCCAGCACTCCCTCGACGGCTACTACGACGGCACCGTCTTCCACCGGCTCGTCCCCAACTTCATCCTCCAGGGCGGCGACCCGACGGGGACGGGCCATGGCGGCGAGGCCATCTACGATGGGGGCGCCTTCGGCGGCGACCTCGAGGCCTGGCCGATGGACGAGCGGCGCGGCAAGAACGCCGGCCCGAGCGGCATCCACTTCAAGGACGAGTTCCACTCGCGCCTCAAGATCAACCGCCGCGGGCTGCTGGCCATGGCCAACGAGGGCAAGCCCGACACCAACGGCAGCCAGTTCTTCTTCACGCTCGACAAGGCGGAGGAGCTCAACGGCAAGAACACCATGTTCGGGCGCGTCGCGGGCGACACCATCTACAACCTCGCCAAGATCGGCGAGTCCGAGGTCGACGAGGCGACGGAGCGGCCGCTGTACCCTGTGCGGATCGAGAGGGTCGAGATCCTCGTCAACCCGTTCGACGACATGAAGAAGCGGTCGAGGATCGCGCCGGTGCTGGAGCGGCCGAGGGCGGATAGGAATAAGGAGAAGGAGAAGAAGGCCAAGAGGAAAAAGGGTGGGAAGCAGCTCCTCAGCTTTGGCGGGGATGAGGAGGGGGAAGAGGAGGCGCCGAGGTTCAAGAAGGCGAAATTTGACACACGCATTGTGATGGAGGATGAGGAAAATATGAACGGGAAAGAGAAGGTGAAGGGGAAGGCGAAGACGAAGGTCAAGGGGAAGGAGGAAGACGGTCAGGATCATACACCCGAAATTGCCTTGTCAGCGGACAAACACTCGAAGCCGAAAAGGGCGGAAGAGGACGACATCCCGAGAAGAGAAACGGAGTCGGCTGGGGCGCTCGACTCGGAGGAGGAAATAGGGGTCCTGAGGAAGGCTACCAAGCAGCAAAAGAAGCCATCACCAGAACCATCACCAGAACCATCACCAGAATCATCACCAGAACGACAACGAGGACCAGAGGCAGAATCAAGACCGGTGCGCAAGACGGCGTTGGAAAAGGCCAACGAGGAGCTCGCGGCACTCAAAGCGTCCATGCGGCGGACGGTGCACTTGGAAAAGCCAGTCGAGGAGAAGACAAAATCGGCCCTGGAAGCCATGATACCGGAAACGTCCACGCGCGGCAGGAAGAGGCGGCCGGGGGGCAACAACACCACCGCGAGCGAAGACCAGGCCGCGCTCAGTCTTCTCAAGGCCTTTCAAGCGCGGCTGGATCAAGCGCCGCCCGGCGGTCAGGGCAAGGATGCGGTAGGCCAGGCCGGAGACGACGACGACGGTGGCGGTGGTGGTGGAAGTGGTGGTGGAAGTGGTGGTGGAAGTGGTGGTGGTGGAAATGGTGGTGAAAATGGTGATGACGACGGCGTCGAAGGGAACGGCAGCCGGGCCAACGGCAAGCGGCCCCAGGACGAGGAGGCCGAGCTCTGCGACCTGCACTTCATCGCCAACTGCCAGAGCTGCACGGCGTGGGACAAGCAGGACAAGGAGGAGAGCGACGACGAAGGGTGGATGTCGCACGCGCTGTCCTTCGCGGCGGACCGGCTGGGCAAGGACCTGCGCAACCGCAAGAAGGCCGAGGAGGAGCTCGTGGTGATCGATCCGCGGGAGAAGGCGAGGACGCTCAAGGACGAGAAGAGGGCGGAGAGGGAGGCTCGGGCGGGGGGGTCGGGGCGGGCGTGGGACCAGGCGCGCAATGCGCAGATGGCGAAGGCGGCGTCGGTGGCGGGTCGGGGTGCGAGGTGATGAGACAGGTACTACTCCGTACTCTGCATCTGAACAAGGGGGGTTCCTCTCATCGTGCCATCTCCACTGCCCCTTTCTACTTCTTTATCCCCCTGGACTCTCTGGAGCTGGGAATAATTTTGCAACGCTCGATCCACTGGATGCTTCTTGATCTCGAACAGGGCACTTCGTAGTAAAGGCAGTGGGTACTACGGAGTACTAAGTAGTGGGTACTAAGTATGAACCCACGAGTCCTTCTACGTACCTCATCTCGAGGAGTACATTGTAGTACTGTGACGAGACGAGTACATGCTCGTACGTACGTCGTAGCTACATACAGAATCAGCCATCCCCTGACCATGCCAGTCCGGGACTCCGGGTGGATCCGGATGCTCGTTCGGGAAAACTCATAAGACGATTCCATGCGGCAGGGACTCGGCAAGCCAGTGCATTTGCATCTCTCGCCCTCTCGCCCTGGCAGTGCTAAGACGGGGCGCGGAGGATCGGAGGATGGCCTGGATGCATCATGGATCCATCCATCAAGGATCAATCGAGTGCAGGAAGCTCGGATCCCAGCGGAATGGAAGCCGCGGCAGCACAGTGCGCGAGTCGTGTGGGGCCGCTGCTCGACGGTGGAGCTTGCGGGTGGCCTGGGATGACACATCAATCGGAGAATTGCAAGGGGACCTGGGCGGACTTCTCTGGCCTCGTGCCCGGGAATGGCATCCGATGTTTGGAATGCGACGAGCAGCGTCTGTTCCTTGTTCCCTTCTCCGAACAGCTTGCTATATCTACGGAGTATATGCATAGTAATTGTAGAGTATTTCGTAGGAACACACTGGATGTACGCAGTACACCCGTACCTGTTCCTGTCCTGCACAGTGCGGTCCCCGTAGAGCTCTTATCGTCACGTGCAGCTCCCGATACCGAGCCTCGATTATCGCCGAGCGCTGTGATTGGCCAGCTTCGACGACCGCGAAACCAGACCGCCGGCCGGGATCGAATCCACTTTGCACGTCCAGCGACAAAACATTTCATCAGCTGCATCCGTTTCCGACGACGACGACGACGAGCATACCTGACCTAGTACAGCGACGACAGTCCTTCTCGACGACGACGACGACGACGACGACGACGACGACGACAACGACTACATCATCGACTACGACATCGACGACTACAGACGGACGGATCGACGACCCTACAACGCACAGAGAACAGCACTACTCCGTACTGCTGCACCTCTTCTTCTCTGACTCGTCCACCCCCCTCCTCCTCTCCTCGGCCACGCCAGGTCTCTACGCTGCAAGCGCAGCAGCAGCATTCACCGTCACAGCCCGAAACCAGCCATCACTCTCTCTGGCAGCCGGAATGTCACAGGCCTCTCGCTGAAACGGAGCCCTCAGACCAGCAGCCTCCTATCGATCAGCACCCGCATCAGTCTCATCCCCTCTGGCGCGATCACCGGCACGGCAAAGGCTTTGACTTGTACACGCTAGCACTACTCGCGCTCGCTCCCGTTCCCGGCGCCGTCTATCGCCCCCCTCTCCCCCCGCGGGACCACGACCTCCTGTCCAGAAGAAGATACGAAGTGCGAACACTCACGAAGAGTTCCAGGGAGCTGCGAAGCGCTACGGATCGTTTCATACGGAGTATCCAGCCCCGAGACGCGAAGCGGAAGCGCAACGAGCCGCTGTGGGGACACATCGCGATAGCAAAGCCACTGGGGCTGGACCATGACGCCGCAGCTCTCGCAAGATACCCGGACTCATCCCCCTCCGGCATAAATCCTGCTGCAGCCAGGAAACTGTCCTCTCGTCCACGATCGTCGTTCCTCCATCTTTTGTTTGGGCCACTTGCTCGCTGTTCGACCTTCCGAGTATCGACATCCACAAGGAGCGGCCTGCCTCCGTAGATCGCGAACACTGAAAGCCAAGCCTCGAGGCAATCCTCTCGCCAGACGAACACATAGACGAAAGGGCAGCGTGGGCTTTTGGAAGCCTTATTTCACGCATCTCTACAGCCCCCGAAAATCCCAACAAACAAATCGAGAAGTCGTTGTCGCCGGCCGGCATCCCTCTCCCCGCCCCCGCTGTCGATCTCAATGCCTGCCCAAAATTCGAGAAAGCGAGCCGCGCCCGGCAATGCCCCGATCCTGTCTCTCCCGCTCAACGTGCAACAGATCTACAACGCAAACCACGACGTCGGATCGAACTCGCCCATGCAATGGCCCGGTGTTGCCGGCCCGCCCGGCGATGTCTCCGGCCTCCTGAACAATGCGGCGACCCAGGGCGGGGCCTCGTTTCAGGGACAACAGCAGGTCTTTGATCCCACCCTCCAACGCCGGCTACAGGAGCATCAGGCTCGACAGCAACTCGAGCAGCAGTTGCAAATCTCACAACAACAGCAGCAGCAGTCTCTAGCCCCTCCTCAGCCGCAAATGCAACAGGGCCCTCCGCAGCAGCGACAGCCTCAACAACAACAGGCGCAACAGCAACAGCAGCAGCACCCGCTCCAGCCACCGCAGCCACATCAGCCAGCGCAACCGCAACAGGTGCAGCAACCGATACCGCAACCGATACAACAACAGCAATCCCAGCAGCAGCAGCAGCAGCAGCAGCAGCAACAACAACAGCAACAACAGCAACAACAGCAGCTCCAACTTCAACTTCTTCAGCAAGCGATCGAATCCTCTTCCTCTTCTCCTTCCACTTCTCTGGCACGACGACAGCCGAATCGCGCCCTCGTCGTCTCGAGTCCAAGAAATCCATACGACGGATCGGATCAGTGGCTCACCCTACCTGGCCACGCCCAATACCCACGGCAGGATGCAGGGGGGCACGTCGAGCAGGAGAAGATAGAAGTCCTGGAGGAGCGGGCCCAGAGGGTGAAAAGGGAGGCTCAGGCTAAGCGCAAAACCATAGCGCCGTTTGTACAGAAGCTCAGCAGGTAAGTGCCATCGTCAGCGCTCTTCCCACCGGGGTGGAAAGAATCGAAGGGCGCAATGCTGACGGATGCAGTTTTCTCGAGGAGGGAAAAAACGAGGACCTGATTCGCTGGTCATCAGATGGCAAATCCTTCATCGTCATTGACGAAGATGAGTTCGCCAAGAGATTGATACCAGAGCTCTTCAAGCACAACAACTACGCGTCCTTTGTCAGGCAACTCAATATGTACGGCTTTCACAAGTGTGTGGGCCTATCCGACAACTCCATGCGCGCCAGCGAACGCAAGAACAAGAGCCCGAGCGAGTATGCGAATCCGTACTTCAGGCGCGGTCACCCCAACCTCCTCTGGCTCATCAACAAACCGAAGCCCGGCGGGAAGGGGAAAAAAGGGGGCAAGGCTCAGGATGGGGAGGGGGACAGCGACGATGAGCTGCTCGGCCAGGAGGAAATCGCCAGCACTCCCGGGATGGCAGGGCCGGGCACATCAGCGCGACCACTGCCATCGGCCGGCGGTGTCGAGCCTCAGTCTCTCCCCAAGAAGAAGGAGATAATGACGGTCCGGGACGAGCTGCACAAGGTGCACGAGCAGCAGAAGATGATCCTCAACGCCATCAACCGCCTGCAGCGCAACAACGACGAGCTCTACAGCCAGGCCATGATGTTCCAGAACCAGCACGACCGGCACCAGAGCTCGATCAACGCCATCCTCAACTTCCTGGCTAACATCTTTAGGAAGACGCTGGAGGACCAGGGAAGCTCGCAGACCGTCGGCGACATCATATCGAGCCTCATCACCACGCAGGGCCAGCAGCCGCAGTCGGGTAGCGTGTTCGACCTCGGCGACTTCGTCTCCTCGCAGAACAACGCCAACTCCTCGCTCGGCGTCGGGCCGTCGCCCAAGAGGGCGCGCGGCCTGCTGCCGCCCATACCCAGCCACGGAGAGCCAGCTGCCCAGGCGCCGAGGCCGCCGTCGGCAGCTAGCTCCGGGTATCACCCCCTGGGCGTCTCGACTCCCGAGATGGGCCACGTGACGGAGCTCTTGGACTCGACGACGCCTGATCTTCAGCAGGAACTGAAGACGAACCCGCACGAGAGCATGATGAGGATCATCAACGACCACAACGCTACGAACGCTACGGGCATGGACCTGCCAGAAGCCAGGGCGCTCGTGGCCAACGCGCCGGCCAACCTGGATAACGAACAGAGGAGCAAGTTGGTAGACTTCATGGCGAACCAGTCGTCAACCCCGCCAGCGCCCAGCGTCTCGTCCCCAGCCAAGCCCACAACTCCCAACCCAGCCACATTCACCACCCGCTCCGTCCCTCCCCCTTCCGCCTCCGTCTCCCCCGCGCCCTCCGAGTCTGCCCCTGCACCCGCACCCGCACCCGCCCCGC
>NIGD01000001.1:1452175-1542121 GCA_003055185.1 Escovopsis sp. TC
CCCCTCCCCTCCCCCCTCCCCGCCCATCAAACCTCCCAAACAGCTCCTCCTCCCCGAAGGCCCCCTCCCCAAACCGCATATAATTCACCAGCCCCCGATCCACCACCGCCACCAGCACATTGCGATGCCCATGCTTCAGCCGCTGGTACAGCTTCCCCGGCCCGCGCCACGCCTCCGGCGGCGGGTCGTGCGGCGTCGAGCCCAGCAGCGCGGTGACCTGCTCCAGCGTCGGCACGTACGAGTCGCTCGTGTCCGCCACCGCGATGCGGAAGTCCGGCGGCGGGGGGCTGCGCTTCGAGAACCCGGCCACGGGCTTCCACACGTGGAAGTGCACCTTGAAGGGGTCCTGGGCCAACCCCGACCCCTCCCCTTCGACGCCCTGCTCGTCCTCGTCGCCTCCCGTCCGGTCTTGGTCGTCGAGACGCCCCCGCCCCCGCCGCTGCTGACGCTGATGCTGATGCTGTAGTGAAGAAACGCCCGGCTTGTGCCGCGGCAGCAGCGCCAACTGCTGATATATCGGCCTATACGCACGATACAGCCCCGGCGCAACCAGCGGCCCATCCGGCCTCACATGCCGCCACTGCTGCTGCTGCTGCTGCTGCTGCTGCCCCGCCACGCCGCAGCTACTGTCCCCCCACCCCGCAATGTACGAAAACAACCACCTCCACACGCCCCCCGCCTGCTGCCGCCGCCGCCGCGCCACAGCTCCCCCATGATCGCCATCATCCCCAGGCGAGGGGGCCACCGCCGGCGCCCGCAGAATATTGAACCCCGCCCGCTTCAGATGCGCATACACCTGGTACTTCGGCAGCGTCGTCTTGCCCCTCTCGCCCTCGAACCCAATCAGCAGCGCATACGCCGCCTCCAGGCTCAGCGGCGTCCCCGCCCCGTAGTCGTCCGGCCCGAACCCCTGGCGCGGCGCCCCCGCACCCGCGGCGCTGCCCCTCGGCGCGAGCTCCTCGAACTCGAGCGACGGCCACCACAGGTCCAGCGTGCCCCTCTCGACCAGGTACAGCGCCTCCTCCGGCAGCAGCCACAGCCTGCCCACGCCGAGGCGCTCCTTGTCCCCGCCGACGACCCTCCCGATGTCCCTCATCCAGCCGCCGCGCTCGTGCTCGACGACGACGACCCTGTCCCTGAGCCGCAGCGTGCCGTCGGGGTCGTCTGCAGTAGCTGAGGACCTTGCTCCCATCGTAGGAGCTGCAGTCGCCGTAGCCGTGTTCGTCGCCGTATCTGTGGCTGGATTTGTCGTTGCCGAGCTCGTCGCCCCATCTCTAGCCGTGCTCGTGCTCGTCTCTGCACCTGCAGCCGCTGTCCTGCTCGTCTCTGCACCCGCAGCCATAGCCATGTTCGTCTCCGTAGCCGCAGTCGTGCCCATAGCCGCAGTCGTCCCCCCATCCCTCCCCGTCGTCACCTCCTCCTCCCAAAAATTCGGCAGCAACCAACCCCTCGTCCAGGAATCCCCCTTATGCACCCTCGTATACGCCAGCACCTCCTCCAGCGCCCGCCGGCTCTGCTCCAGCGTGCTCTCCTGCGCCCTCGTCCCGTGCTCCTCGAAGTCCTTCTCCCCCTTGCGGATCGTCTTGCTCGACACGCCCTTCTTCTCGAACACCGACGCGAACAGCTTGTACTCGGGCACGTCGTCCTCCATCAGCGCCTCGTCCGCGGCGGGCCCGCGGTCGCCGTCGCCGTCGCCGTCGCCGTCGGCACGTGGGTTCGCCGGCGCGGCGCCCGGCGTGTCGTCGTCGTCGAACGGCATCTCGGTGTTGTTGTAGTCGTTCTGATGGTTGTGGACGTTTTGAGTCCTTGCAGTCGAGTCGAAGATTCTTCGTCCGGTCGTTCGTCCCTTCTCCTCCCTCCCAGTCTCCCAGTAGAACCCAGGACCAAAGACTGTGGGGACCAGACCCTGAGAGGAAGATGGTCAAGAAGGGGAAAAAGGAGATGCGAAAGCAAGTACGGAGTAAGATGTTCAGAGATCAAGGACGCCCACCATCACCGGCAGGAAAAGAGTCTCGTCGCCTTCTCCTCGCGATCCTGCACCCATCGAACCAAGGTAATATTCAGTCGAAAAAATTGGCGCAAACAAAGGATGGAGTCATATGTGCATCCAATCCCGCGCAGAAAAAAAAAGAGCGCCCCCAAAGCGTCCAAGGGTGATGGGTGTGATCGCTCAAATCCATCCATCCATCCACATCCAGTCCGCAAATTCATGGTGGGGTTTATCGACCCTCCAACCATGATGTCGTCCATATGCCATTAGATAGATCCATCCATTTATCTGAAGCTTGTGGGCACGCCTCAGCTTAGAAAAAGGGCTAAGGACTCACCTCATGAGCCGCCTAATGGCCGCGTCGTTCATCCAAACAAATGCGGAATAGCGAGTCTGGCCGAGTGGTTAAGGCGTTGTGTTTAGGTAGATCCTCGGGGCATTACTTGAACCGCAATGGGCATCGCCCGCGTAGGTTCGATCCCTACGGCTCGCATTTGCTTTTTGCTTTTTGGTTTTTTTTTTTTTCAAAAACGGTGCATTCTTCCTTTCACCACCACCCCCCTTTTTTCATGAGAATCCCGAGAGACCATCTCTCGCTCCCTCCTTTTTCACATTGATCATCAGAATATTGTGTCAGGCATGCTTGTGCATAATCTCATCCGGCTACATAACGAGCATCAACATGTCAACCAAGCCATACGCCAAAAAATCCGCTCAGCCCGTTCCCTTCGCCATCGTACACCCCCCCCCCCCGGCCAGAAGAAATCGACAGAAACAGAACCAAAAAAAAAAAAACGAAACATGGTTCCCGCCTCCGAATGCAGCTCCATGGGCCCAGGGCCCTCCGATCCTCTAAAACGCCGTGCATTGTGGCCTTTATACCCCCATATATCAGGTAGAGGTGAGCGTCGTTCCCATTCTCTCTGCCCCTTTTCCCTCCCTGTTTCTCCTACGTAGATGCTGGTCCTAAGCCAATCCGCCCCCTGTTCGTGTTGTTGGTCCCCTTTTCGGACACAACTCCTCCCAGAGTAGTAGTCTTTCGACTGCCCTCCTTTGTGGAGGATGATTGCTGTGTGGCACCTCTCCGTCCCGGTCTCGGGACTCATATCATTGTCTCGAGTCCACCAGCTGCGGATCGACCTCCAACTAGGCAATGATTCAACTGCATTTCTCAACCTCGGCAGCACCCATCAAGCGATCTCGGCTTGGTAGTTTCCCTTGCCTGCAGATGGGCGATAAACTTCCTCCTCGTGAGGATACGTCCCAGCGCATCATTCGATGAAGGGCTTCTTCTGTCCGCCCACGATGCAGAGCCCTAGCGCTCTCAGCGAGTCGCGATCGTTCGCCTGGATGATCGAGTGGGCCGGGAGCATTGGATTGTTGGGGTCGACATGGGAAGCCTCCTTAGCTGCCTGCTCAATGGCGTCCATCTCTTCCTTGCAGCCTTGCTGGTCCAGAGGGCAAATAACGATTGGTTGCCGCAGGCTCAGGTCTCGGGCGCCGCTCAATTGGACCTGCGCGACGGTGTCGTCAGTCATCAGTGCTCCATCAATGGGGGAAAGCCGTGGAAGTCAGGGTCCACTCATACCCCCCCCCCCCCCCACCCCTTTTTTCTTTTGGGTTCACAAGGCTTGTGTGCAAGGTACATGGCCCATAGCCCAATGTCCTCCAGACCAGAGTCTTTGTTGTGCTCACCTTGATATTGAGATAAAACTCAATCTTGTAGAGAGAAGACGTCGTGGTAAAGGAGCCGACTTCGTAGAGCGGAAAGGCGGGCTTGCCCCGCTTGATGACGCCGTCCGGGTCTCGCAGGTCCTTGGATGGGAATATGAGCCCGATGTTGGTCGCGTACCCCGCCTCCGGCAGCTTCGTCTTGACGTGCTGCACCTGCTTGGTCAGCTTGTTGACCTTCTTCGTCGGCTCGTCCCCCTCCGGATTGTACGTGATCTCCTCCTCGATCGTCAGGGTGATCTTGTCGATGGTCACGCGCTTTGCCTTGCTCATCCAGTCCAGGTTCGGCGACAGCTTGATGTAGACGGTGATGGGGTCGTTGGGGCCGTAGCTCCACCGCGGCAGGTTGATGCCGAGGTTGATGAGGTTGTCGCTCGTGATGAGCTTCGTCTCCGGCTTGTTGTACATGCCGAACGTCGAGAGCGTGTCGTACCGCTGGAGGGGCAGCGGGAAGCAGTACTTGTGCTTGCTGTGCTTCTGCTGTATCGTCACCACCAGCTCGTAGTACGTCTCGGCAGTCCTGCTAGGAAGCTGCAGCGATGCGGGCGGTATCCTACGGTTCGTCTCCTCGCCGCCGCGGCCGAACGGGATGAAGAGCACAAAGGGCAGGTCCATGGCGATGATCTCCGCCCCGGCCTTGCCCGTCGCGCAGCGGAACAGAAGCACCTCCTTGCCAACCAGGTCCGTTGTCTCCTTTCGCGGCGTGCCGAGGTGTCGCTTGGCCAGGCTGTCGGCGTCGGGATGTATCGTCTCGCGGCGCTGGAGGCATATCCGCACTAGGGAGACCAGCACCGGAAGCGAAAAGCCTGCGCTGGGTCGGATCTCGACTTTGCCCTCGATTCTCGGCTAACGCGCATCCCAAAGTCACAAACGGTAAGCATGCACTCGAATCGACCGTCACCAAAGAGCGAAAAGGAAGCTCGATCCCTCCACCAGGATGCCGTCCTTGCCACCAGACCGGTCTTTGGCTCCTCGCGAGCAGACGCATCGCAGATGCGATCGTCAAGATAGGTCGTACGTCAACCAAACAGGAGGGAGGGTTCCCAGAGAGACCGCGGAGCCAGAAAGTGGAGAAGACGTACCAAGGTCGCAGAGATGCCCGGGTAACCGACAAGAAAGCTCCGATTTGGCGGGCCAGAGACCCTCACGCTCGGTAGGTTCGCATTCATGATGTCGTCTCTGCCGTCGTCGTCGCCTTCCTCCTCGTCCTCGTCCACGTTCTCTTCGTCGTCCGCGCCCCCGTCCTCGCACTGATTTTCCTCCCCACCGCCGTCGTTGTGGTCGTCGTCTTCGTTGTCGTCGCCGTTGAGGCCGGCTCAGTCACGCCGATGGCGCGAGATGGTCGCGGTGGAAGAGAGACCGGATGAGCGAGCGATGGGTCACGACAGCAATCAACAAAGCCGACGGACAGGCGGTGCGCACTGTGGCATGAAAGCACGACGACGCTGGCGACTCCGGGGCGACCTCTGTCTCTCTTCTGTTTTCTCACTCTCTCTTTCTCGCTCACTTTGTTACTTGTCTTGCCTTCTTCTCTTTCCTCTCCCGTGATGAGTCTTCGTCTCTTCCTTCTCTTCGGTGGCACACCGTCCCTTGTTTTGGCTCAGCAAAGGGAATTGTCGTCTCGCCTCTTTGGGAGCCCCTCGCTCTTGCTCTTGGCCAGCCAGCCGCCGTTTCTAGCTGCGGGTGAGCCCTTGGCCGAATCGGCCGCCGCGCAGCGCCAACGGCCTCGTACTCGTTTTGAGCGAATGCGATCGTAAAGATGGCGAGGTTCGAACGCCAGAAATCGCTGCTCGAGAGTGATGAAATGGGTGTACTGTGCGGTATCGATAGAGGCTCACTCGTGACGACGGCTATGAAGGTAGGACTTTGAACGGAGTATCGTGTAGGACTTGTACGGAGTGGAGGTAGTAATCGTGTGAGCAGGCGAGAGCTCCGGGTCGTTCGGTGATGGGTCAGCAAGATGCGGACCCGATCAGTGTCGTCGCCGAGGGCGGGTGGTTGTGAGGATTCGAGAGCTTGGTGTCGTGCGGGAGCTGCGAGGGGACTGGCGTGCAAGAGGGTGAGGGTCGTGCGTCAGTGGCTCAATGCACACGAGATGTCGATCGTCGTCGATGGTCTTCGTCTTCGTCTTCGTCTTCGTCTTCGTGGTCGTAGTTGTAGTTGTAGTTGTAGTTGTAGTTGTAGTCGCTGTCGCTGTTGTCGCTTGAATGCCGATAGGATGTTTGATGAATTTGGAGAAGGAGAAAAGGAGGAGGAAGAGGGAGAAGCAGCAGATTCGAACGCGATTGTGGCAGAGGGGGGAGAAGGTGGGACAGCTGGACCCGGGCAGGGAGACGATATCTTCGGGGACGCAGTACTCCGGAAGTACTCGTGGTCGAAGAGTGGGAGAGGTACAGTAGTAGTACTACTACTAAGTAGTAAGGGGGGCCGGTCCTGAAACAGAGAGAAGAGAAGCAGCAAAAGAGGAGGCGGAAGAGAGGTGACGATACGGAGTAGAAGCAGACAAAACGAGGAAAAGAGAGGGGGGGGGGGGGGGGAGAAGAGGAGGAGACGAGAGGAGGAGACGAGAGGAGGAGACGGACAGATTGGCAACGAAAGAGGCGGAAGGAAGCAGCAGCAGGTCAATGGCTCTTTCCCGTGTTTCTCGGCAACGGGAAGATGCTTGGAACATGAAGAGGCAGAGGTGAAACCGACCACAGAATCATCAATCAATTCCCCCAGTTCCAGATGCCTTGAAATCAGGATCCGTGGATGGATGGATCAGTCGCTGCATAGTACATGTACATGTACTCTGTAGGGAGCGGTGCTGCTCACGCAGGTACTCTGCCCGGGGAAACACTGCATGAATCCAGGCTGATGTACGATGATGTACATGTACGGAGCACATTCCACAGGCCTCCACTGACCGGACACCACATCGTACTGAGACGCCGCAGCGCCAGCTCCAGCGAGTAGGTATATTAGTACCACTCCGTACCCGTGCTACAGCCTTCACCTGCATGTAGCACATTATCATCAGTCGGCAGGACACAAGCCCTTGACCGATTGGAACGACGCTCCTCGTCAATTGACAGCAATTCCTGTTCTCGGTCTTCTTCTTCTCATTCCCATATCGGGGCTTTGGTGCGATCCATCGAATTGATGTAGTATGTCATCACGTCGGTTGCGACACCGCGGACTGCTCGCATGTGGCTCTCTTCGCGCTACTGAGTCCCTTAGTAATACACTGAATACTACGGAGTACTATTGATTACTACTCCGTACTAGTAGTACTACTAGCAGTCTAGGGTAGGCACCTTTGTCGAGCGAGCGCACGACTGCATACATGTACTCCGTACGGAGTACATATGCACGTGCATGTGCTGGAACGGACGAGTCCTCATCCATCACGATCCCCTCCCCTTCCCTCCCCTGTGCTTGACCCCATACCGAGCACTCCGTACTCCCACTCCCACTCCCACTCCCACTCCAAACGTCCCACCTCCCTCAAGACCAGCGAACCACCGAATCATCCAAGTCCAATACCATGTTTGCTTGCTTGCTCGCTTGCTTGCCTGCCTCAGAAATCTGCTTCTGCTTCCCCCCGATTGTCCCCTCCTTCCTTCCCCTCTTCCCCCCCCCTCTCGCCCCGGGCGTCTCAGGCGGGCCCTCGCCTCGAGTCCGCGGGGTTCTGCGGACTTAGCACCCGCACATCTCCGCCCGTGCTACTCCGTACGGAGTACGGGGTACGGAATCCTGGTACGCAGAGGGATCTCCTACAGCGCCCGCTTCTGACCGCACGCCGTGCCAGTACGGTGCACTCCGTCCGTCTCGGTACCAGTAAGCACGTGGACGGGGAGGGGCCAGGAGAAAACGTCGCGGCCTTGCGGCTCCGTAGGAGTGGTAGGTCAGGAGGCTCTGACCTCCAAGGCCGCGGGGGGGGGGGGGGGGTCTTGATAAAAAGGGTTAAAAGGTAGGGACATCGCGATCGGGATAACGTTCGTTGATTTAGAGCTAAGGCTATCTAGGCTAAAGGGAGTATTTGTATATAGGATACCGTCGGGGTATAGCTAGTATAGCTAATTTAGCCTAATTTAGGCTGTAAGTAGCGTTCTTATAGTGTTACCTTTATATAGCATTAATGCTTTATTCTTATACCTATTTAGATTATATACCCTCTAGCTGCAATATCTATCTAGCTTCCTATTATAGCTAGGTTAGCTACGCATTCCTACTAATATACCCCTTTAAATAAGCTTCTTTTACGAATCTAGTCCGTTAAATAAGAAAGGAATATAATAATGCTATTTGTAATTTAATCTAAGCATCTTTAGCAGGCTTCTTTTAGTGTTTATAGCTACCTTAGCCTTTAAATTAGGTTAAGGCAAGAGAAGAAGGAAAGACAATAAGAAATCTTACTAATCTTACGATATCTTAGGTTTAACGACCCTTAGTATTTTCTACCTCTTTAAAGACCCTTTCTAGGCTCTATTTTCTCCTCTAGCTCCTTCTCTTTTAGCTAGTCTTAGAGACTAAGCTTCCTTACGAATTCGAGCTAGGCTTATAGCGTAAGTGCCTTTATAAGCCTGTCTACTAAAGTTTCCTTCGTTAAGATCTATTTAAATAAGACAGTTCTATTCTTTTTTACTTTTTATAGCTAGTGCTTATAAATATTAACGTACTAAAGCTTCGTTTATATCTTCTAATAGTTATTAATAATAAGCTAAAGCGTATTAAGGTTATTGTACTAAAGCACTGCTAAGTTTTTAATTTTAATTCTTATCTCCTTAAGCTACTAGCTAAGGGTAAGACGTTCTTTTACTATAAATAAGAGAGCTAACAATTTAGCTTCTATTAATAAGGTAGTTATAGTATCTTATTAAAAGGCTTTTTACTTAATTAGTCTTTTATACATTATAAAGATAAACCCTTAAAACAACCTCCTTGTCTCCTTGTTATCTACAAATAAAGCATCTAACGATAAGAATAAGGCATTTGCTTTCTCCTCTGCTGTATAGTAGATTAATTAAGCTTAGGTATAGTATACGTATTCTAATACCTTTTTAGCTAAGTATATATAGTATTTGTGAGAAGGTACGGATCGCAGGACCTCTTCCGGACCTCCGGATGAGTGTTGCTGACGGCCGTACGGGGCACTTAAGGACTAGAAGGTCCGAGTACGGAGGTAGCGTTACTGTAAGCACCGACGTACAGAGACAGAGTCCGAAGGGTATACTAGAGGTTGCCTACTCTCGAAAGAAAGAAGAAAGAGTAGAGTCTATATAATATACACACTTACCCCTACGTTATTCGAGTCCCTAAGTCTAGCCTATATAATCTATAACTGTATAACAGTTATAAGCCTGTATAGTTTAAAAAGGAAACTAGAAACTCTTAATAGACTAAGCTTTGCAATTACTAATTTAGAAACTTACATCTAACGAAAAAGAGATTACGATAGCTCCTTAAAAGGACTTAAAAAAGCTCTACTTAAAGTTTAATAAGGACTAGTTCTAATAGATCTAGGTACTTAAAAACACTGCTTCTGCGCTTAAGATTTAGTCTAAAGTTGATCTAAGAGCAGACCTACTTGAATATAACCCTTGTAAGGCTCTAGAGATGCTAACTGTTAATAATACTTGCTATTAAATAGCTGCTACGGCTACCTTCGCTTAAATTTAACCTTAAAGGCGCAGAAACCCTCGTTTAAGGGGAGGATTAAGCCTCTAGGAAAGAGAGGAAGAAACAGACTACTCCTTAACTACTATAGATCTTAACAATATAGACCTAGGAGCTCTTAAGATTATACACTGTCTCTATATAAGTAAATACAATGCTAAACTTAAAAAACAGAAAAGCAAGCTATAGGCCTATAGCTAACTTAAGCTATAGATAACGAAGACAGTTAACAACGACATATACAACAATATTATACAGAGACTTACTAAAGGCAAAATCGCGGTTACGACTTAGATAATAACTAAGGAGTTAATAGCAGCATTTGCCCTAAGTAAGCACGCTTAGAAGAAGATAGCTTAAAACAAGTACAAGGAGGTGCTTGCTAAAGGCTTAAAAGCAGGAAACAACGTAGAGAAGTAGATTAAGAAATTTTAGCATAAATATAGCGTAATGCTTACACTTAATCTACCTAAAGCTAAGGAGCTTACAGCGATTAAGAACTTCCTTTATGCTGCTAAACAGAAATTTAAGCCTAACTAGTTAATAAAAAAGCTCTCTAAACTTAATAAGGCAATTGCAAAAAATAACGTCTTAAGCATTCTAAAGCTTAACAAGTACATTAAGTTCTTTAAGGCTAAGATTTAAGCAAAAGGGAAGCGTTCTTAAATCTTAATAGCTATTATTAGCGAGAAGAGCAAGGAGACTGCTACTCTATCTATAACTGTGTTAACCCCTTAACCTTAGGTTAAGAAAGAAAAGAAAGCTTGGTCCCTATCCCTTTAGCAAGGAAAGAGAGAATTAAGTTGTAGCAACTTTTAAAGCTGTAGAAGAGACTAAGGCAGGAGGGGAAGAAGGGCTTATAGAGGAGGACGTAGAGGCTTATACTTAGCTAGAGCAACGGAGAGTTTCTACTATACGTGCCCTTATAGAATCTTGTATTAGTAAAAGCCTAAGGGGTGCAGAGACGTTAAGTACGCCTTTAGAAGAGTACTTTATCTGAAGAACTCTAAGCGTATAAGTATAGTGCTTAAGAACATTAAGGGAGATAAGTAGGCTAACCTCTAAGCAACCCTTAAGAAAGTAAACTAGGATATAAAGGGGATAGAAGCTTTTAACTTAAAAAGGAAGAAAGTAAAGCTCCTTAGATCGCTTACGGCAACCCTTATTAACCTTATAGATCTCCCTTGTTTACTTAACATAGGTATGTTCGCGACTATAGGAAAGCGCCCCTATTACCTACTCTTAGAGAGCACTGTCTTTAACAATTATAGTACAACTTACCTTGTTAATGATCGAGCCTTACTAGTGCCTAACTCCTTCGTCTTATGTAACTTAGATAAGGTTGTTTAAGCAGGCTTGACTGATTTCCTTGTCTTTAGAAGAGGGAAACAAGTACTTTAGGGGGTACTAAATAGAGACTATAGGGAAAGGACTAAGGATCTTAAACTTAAGAACGTTACGGTTATAGAGGGCTTTTATGTAAATATTGTCTTAGAAGCTAAGCTGTTTAAGGCTGGAGTATGGTATAACGGCTTCGACTATACTCTACGCTTTAGAGACCTAGAAGTAAGTGTGGTAGTCGCTTAGCTTACTTGCGCCTATAGCCTTGTTTTTATTAAATATAAGCCTCGTTCTTTCTATCCTTAGCATCCCTGTGATCCCTATCTTAACGAATATATAGCTTTTAAGCTTAAATTAAGCATTTTTGCGGTTTAAAGAAGACTATTAAGGGACCTAGTAACCCTAAGGGAGGACGAAGAAGAGCTTTAGCATTTACGCTTAGGATACCTTAGCCCTAAGGCGCTAAAAGTACTTGTTTAAAACGCTTATAACGTTAAAATTAAGGGCACTAAACGCCTTAAGTACGAGATTTGTATAAGGACTTATGCTACTTAGGTAGTGTCCTAAAGGGCTTTGGAAAGGTAGAGTATAAGGCCCTACTAGAGGATCTACTAGGACCTTTAAGAGTATAAGGAGGGGTACGATAATGCTTAATAGCTTATAACGATTAAAGACAAGTATAGCGGAATAATTAACGTAAGACTACTCTTTAATAAGACTTATAATATAGTCTTTAACTTGCTTTTCTAATTTAAGAGGAAGGTTAAGAAGCAATACGGACTTACGATTTGTAAGATCTATTAAAACAATAAAAAGGCAGTAATTGCGATTAAAGGGCTTACCTAATACTAAGAATAGGCAAACTTAGAGGGCATTAATCTTAAGCTTATACTACTATATATGCACGAACTAAATAGTATAGTAGAGCGAGCAGGGCAAGAGATTACACTTAAGCAGATTAAAATGCAAAAAGGAGCCTATCTGCCTAAGGAGCTGTAGCCTAAGACTATAAAGGCAGCTGCCTATCTCTATAACATTAGTCCCTCTTAAAGCAACGGAATAAAAGCCTTAATTAATAAGCTTAAACAATAGTTCTAAAATAACGCTTTAAACTTAATTTATAATTACTTCGCGGACTTAAGGCCTAGCTAGGATAGCATTTACGCCTATAGCTACAAAGCATATTGCTTTAACAAAGATCGCGAAGCAAGAAGGAACTAAAGGTTCTTTAAAACGAGCCTAAGAGCGCATATAAGCTACCTTATAAGCTACGTTTCCTTAAACATATATTAAGTATAGCTCTTAGATAAAGAGCAAGTTATAGAATTAAGGAATGTAAGGTTTAATAAACGCTATTTCTTTAACTTATATAATAAAGATAAGCTAGAACCTAAGATCTTTAAACTTAATTAAGAAAGATATAAGGTTAAAGAAGATAAGGCAAAAGACTATATGTAGTATAGAACCTTTCTTTAAGAGCAGCTAAGAAGGCTCTTGTTTAAGATCTAGGTACAGCAGGCTGTACCTAAGGGGGCAAGAAAGGCAGAAACAGAGGTTTTAGCCTTAAACGAGGAACTCTTAGAAGAGGGTAAATTGTTATAAAATAATAATAAGACAGAGGATTCTTAAGACTATACTTTAGTACGTAAGAAAGGAGCTCCTATAGGACTTTAAATACCTTAAGAAACTCTAAGAATTAGAGCAGGAGCTAGATTAAACACTTACACAGAGACTATAATAAGTCTAGTAAGGAGTTCTAACTAAGCTTAAGAGGATGTAGACTGAACACAAGAAGTGCTAAGTCTAACACCTTAACTAAGAAGAAGTAATAGGATTCGTAAGCAACAAATGCACTTAATAATCTTAGGGATAAGCATAGCTACGTTTAGACATTTCTATTACATTTAACCCCTAAAGATAAGGGACATAAAGCACTTTAAGACCTTCTTTGCGGTAGTAACGAATTTGCTCTAGCTAAACTCGGCATTAAGGCAAGGCGCGGTTCCTTTAGCCTTTACAGAGAGCTTTAAGGACTTCCTAAGGCCGCTGAATAACTAGAGAGAGCTTAAAAAACACAAATTTAAGGACTTATTTAAGGCAGCAGCTGATAAGGAGTTTAGATCCCTTTAAAATAAGGGAACGTAAAAGGAAATAGACTAAGCTAATGCTTTAGTTAGACCTTTACTAACGAGATAAGTATTTACTTACAAGCTTAATTAGGATAGAAACCTTAAGAGATACAAAGCTTGTTTTATTGTTAAGGGAGACCTCTAAGATACCTTAACTATTAAAGGGACGTACGCTGTAACTTTTGCTGTATAATTATTTTGCGTACTAGTAGCGATTACAGCAAGGTTTAACTACGAGTTAAAGAAGTTCGACGTTAAGAATGCGTTTTTAAACGTAAGGAGAAATAAAGACACAATTCTAGTTACATATAACCTTCCTAAGGGATATTATAAGAATAGAAAGTGCCTAAAGCTCGTTAAGGCCCTCTATAGGCTTAAAGACTTACCTAGGCTGTAGTTTAAGGAGTTCTTTAGGACACTTAAGAGCCTTAGACTAGAGGGAAGCGAGGAGGAACTATACCTCTTCTTTACTCTAGAACAAGATCTCTTTATTGTCTTTTACGTAGACGACATTATAGTTGCGTATTATAAAGACAATAAGACTCTCTATTAAGAGAAAATTAAAGGTCTTTAAGCTAAATACAAGATATATAATAAAGGAAACGTAGAATAGTTCCTTAGAATTAGGCTTACAAGAGTATAAGAAGAGCAGAAGATTTACCTCTCGCTTAACTTATATATCGAGAAGGTAGCTACGAGGTTTAACCTCGTAGACAGGAAACGTTAACCTTCTGTGCTAATCTTATTATCTTTAACACTTAAAAAGATAGAAGTTAAGGCTATAAAAGAGTTAGTTAAGCTCTATTAAGAGAAAATAAGGTCTATCCTCTATGCTGCTATTATAGCGAGACTAGATATCTTATACGTAGCCTCGTTGTTGTCGCGCTTCCTTATTAATCTAAGAAACGAGCATTATAAGGCAGCTAATTAGACAATCAAATACCTTTATGCGTAGAGGAGAACCTTACTTATTTATAAGGGGATTAGAGATATAAGAGTCCTTACAGTAAGCAGTAATGCCTCCTTTGCTAATAATAAAAAGACTAGGAAGTCCTTATAAGGATATATTATAACCCTCTATAAAGGCCTAATACTTTAAAATGCTACTTGTTAAGAGACAGTAATAACATTAAGCACTAAGGCTAAGTTACTTACTTTAAACTAAGTTACAAAGGAGACCTATGCAATTAAGCGTCTCTTTAATAAGATAAGATTTAACCTATAAGAAAGGTTTACTATTGCGTATAACAATCTCTAGACTATATACCTTGTTATTAAAGACTTTAGAAGAGTAAATATAAGATTAAGGCATATAGAAATCTAAGCGATATAGGCCTAGCAAGAGTATAGAAGGGATGCTATAGACATTTAGTTTATGCTATCGTAAGATATACTAGCGGATAGGCTTACGAAGCTACTTGTAAGGCAGAGGTTTAAGCATTTCTAAGCACTCTTAAACATAAGAGAATTGCTAAGCGAGAATGTATTAAAAAGAAAGGCTTAAGCTAGCTTAAAAGCAGGAGATTGTATAAGATAGAGGTTATACGTAGCTAATCTTAACCTTAAAAATAAAGAAAATAGAGCAACATAGCTTAGTAGAAGAGCAATAAAAGGCTTATTAAGGAAACAAAGGAGCGTATCCTTTACTTTATCTTGCTAGTAGCACGATACTTTGTAATCTTCTCTTATATACCCTTAGTATAGGCGGCGTAGCCCTTAGCTATAGCGAGATCTTTAGCCTTAGGATCCTTATAATTAAGAGGACTAAGGAGCACTAGATTATTGATCTTAAACTAGACGATGTCCTTAAGCTAACCTGCAAAAGCCTTTGCCCCTTAGAAAATAGAGTTAGACTTGTCTTTATATAAAGCGAAAGGACAGAGAGCTTACTAAGAGATCGTTGTTACTAAGCTTCTTAACTACTATGTTAAGGATAAAGCGGTACATTAAAGGACTAAGAATAAGGTTAACGTTTAATATATAGCAAAGTAGAGAGAGGATATATATACATATTGCAGCAAGAGTTGCTTAAGGCGTAGTTGCAGCAGCGAAGCGAGCTAACGCTTAAGACGCAGCAACGAAAGAAGTTAAATTTTTAGCTAGCAGCAAGAGCTTAAACGTAGCTAATATAAAGGTATTAAAAAGCGTTACTAACCGCTTACTTAGCTTGCTTCGTAGCTTTCCTTTTATTATATATAAAGTTCTCCTAATTGTTAATAAGCTAAGGAAGCATCTTATCTACAGATTCCTTAGAAACTAAGATTAAAGAAGAATAATAAACCTAGGAAACAGAACCTTAACTTCCTAAGGCTTAGCGCTTATAAGAAGATCGTAGAGTAGCTAGGGGGGCTAGACGCTTTAAAGGAATTGTTTTTAAGACTAGCTTAGAGGGGGTATTCCTCTTTGTTTAAGTTAGTAGCGATTTTTAAAGAGCAGAGGCAGGCCCTTTAGCCTTAAGCTTTAACGTAGCTTTTAACTTAGGCAAGGACTTAACCTAAGCAGCGTTTAAGACTAAAGGATTAAATAATACGAGAAATCGCTAAAGTTAAGGAAGAAAAGAGAGACCGTTTAGACAGGTAACTACCTAAGGAACGCTAAGGAGTAAGGCTTTTAATATTGCCCGTTTAAGATATTCGTACTGCTAAATAAGGAAGCTCTCCTTATCCTTAGTCTAGTTTAAAATCAGTTTACGAACTCTTAAACATAAAGAACAAGGAAACATACCTTAATACTTATACGATTCCCCTTTAATTTATTAATACGTTCTATAATCTAGACTCTTATGTCTTCTATCTCTTCCTTACTAAAAGGAACAAAGCTCTTATCGCTTACGTTATAAGCCTTAGCTTAAACAAAGGCTTTACCTTTAGGAGGGGGCAGCGGGGCAGGAGGGCGCGAATCTAGCTCTTTGTAAGCATAATTGTAGATCTAGCTTAAAAGGCGATTTAATTTCTTAGTAAGCAGCAACCTTAAACGAAAGGACCTATAAGAATAGGAATTAGGGAGGTAAAGCACTTGCCCTACTAGCTTTTTAGCTATATAAGAATCCCTCCGCTTAAAGGAAACACTTAGTAAGACAAGAAAGGAGAACAAAGGAAGAGAGGATATACCTAAAGGGGAGACTTAGGGGGTATAAGGCCTTTACTAGCACTGTTACTGTCCTTATTAGACTCCCTACTTAAGGAGGAAGAGGTCTCTACCTTACTTTCTTCTTCTTCTTCTCTATCTTCTATTTCCTTATCCTTATATAACTTAAGGACCTTGTCTTTAGCTTTAAGGGCTAGACTCTTAATCTAGTTATTAACTAAGTCTACGATATCCTAATCCTAAACTTGTTTAGGGGAAGGATAAAGAAAAGAAGGACGATTGTCCTACAAAGACTTAATATTAGAATAAACCTAATCGCTAAAATTAAAGCTAGCTAGATCTAGCGATTTAAAGCGTTAAGTAGGCTATACTAAAGAAGAAGAAACAAGATCTCCTAAAGCTATAGAACGCTACACAGCCTTGTAAAACCCCCCTTTAAAAGTAAGTAAGGAGATAGATCGTAAGAAGGAAGAAAGAGCGTCTTAAGCTAGCACGCTTAACCTCCGACGAATACGAGAAGGAGACAGCTAAGGGGTCTTACGGACTACTTAAGAAAGAAACAAATACAAAGCCTTATAAATCTTAAGAGGAAGAGGGTATAAACCCCCTTGCTTTTTAGATAAAGGTAAAGGACTTATAATAAGGAAGAAGCCTAGAATGCAAGAATTAGCTAATAACCTACTAAATTAAACAGCGATGTAACCCCTTGATTAAACACTGCTATAAGACCTACTTTAATTAACGAGATAATAGACGAGGCAGGGCACGGTTATGCGAATAAGCTTAAAGACGAGTGTAAGGGTGCCCTTAGAGATAATAAAGAACAAGGGAAAAGGAAGGGCTAGAGAGAGCCCTACAACAACAACACTTAAACGCTTAAACGGGCTAAGGGCACGTGCCTATATGTACAGGAGGATTAATTTACTTAATTAAGGCTAAAAAGAGAGTCGTTTAAGGAGAGCCCTTAAAAGGAGGTTAAACTAACTAATTAAGAGAGAGGGATCTTAAAGGAGGTAAATTATACTAAAGAGTAAGCCTTAATATATAGAAAATTAAGGTCCTAAAAGGAAGGGAACCTTAACACTAGCGATTTAGAGTATACGAGTAGTTAATAGAGTGCAAATACCCTTATCGACTAAGGGGGTGTGTAAGAAGGTACGGATCGTAGGACCTTTTCCGGACCTCTAGATAAGTGTTGCTAACGGCTGTACAGGGCACTTAAGGACCGGAAGGTCTAAGTACAGAGGTGGCGTTACCGTAAGCACTGACGTACAGAGATAGAGTCCGAAGGGTATACTAGAGGTTGCTTACTCTTAAAAGAAGGAAGAGAGAGTAAAGTCTATACAATACACACACTTACCCCTACGTTATTCAAGTCCCTAAGTCCAGCCTATGTGATCTATAACTGTATGACAGTATTTTAATAGATTCTTTATAAATTAAGCTAATTTAGCTACTATAAACGTAATATTAATTCTTATAAGGTATAATAAGTAAAGGATAGTATTAATAAGTAACGCGTAGTAGTATATTTCTGCCTTTATTGCTTTCCTTATATATAGGTAAAGGGCTTCCTTTAGTAGTAGTACCTTTAGCGATCGTTTTCCTTCTTTCTCTAAGCAGCTTAGGACAAATTTCTAGGCTACTGTAAAGATATATAACTTTTATAAGAGCTATATCTCCTTTGTCTCTTTATTTCTAATAATTTTAAGACTAAGGAACTACTTTAACTTACCTAGATCCTTTACCTTAAAGCTAGCCTTAAGCGTCTAGTCTAGCTTCTTAAAGGCATACTAGTCCTTCTTATTATATATTATAATAATATTATTAATAAAGAAAAAGATTAAAATTCTCTTCTTTTAAAAGATATAACTATTCTTTTAGTATTAGTTATAGCCCTAAGATTAAAAGAAGGTTAAGATAGTCTTAAACTAGAGCTTTAGGGCTTAGCAGAGACTATATAAAGCCTTAAGGACCTTAAGGCAGGTACTAAGCTTAAGGAATCTTAGAGGCATTGTATAGTATACCTCCTTATCTAGGTTAAGGTTTACATTTAAGAATACGTTAATAACGTTATACTAGTATATCTCTTAGTTTATCTTATAGCAAAGGGCGTAAAGAAGTTAGAAAGAGCTTATAGCAAGAGTTGCTGCGTATATCTCTTAAAGCCCTTCTTCTTAGAAGTCTTTTTTTGCTATAAGCTACGCTTTAAATTAAAAAACAAAGCCTTTCTTATTAAGCTTATAGGTATATACCTATTTAAGGAGAATTAATCGTTTAGTAATTAAGATCTCTTAGATTAGTTTTTTAGTAAAAGTTCTTATAGCTATTTATCTATTAATCTTAATTCTTATTACTTTAAGCTACTTAAAAGCAAATTAGCTTTAACGTGCTTTAACGAAGTGCTTTAAGGGGCTTAGGAGACTATCGATGTAAAGCTTATAGCTTAAGGCTATTATAAGAGCTATTAAGAAAGCTTAGAAACGCTTAGCTTTGCTAATTTTACTAGCTAGATCTTTACTCCTTCTCTTCTTAAGTAAGTGCTTTTTAAGGTATTTTATTAGATTAGGGATTTCCGTTAGATTAAAGGGCTCTTTAGCTTCTTAAACAACGTTAACGAGGTACTAGTCTTATGTAGCTTTCTGTCTTCTTCTGCCTTAACCTCTACGAGCCCTATAAAAACGAGGACTTTATAGTTAGAAGCTAAAGTTAATAAGGCTGTACACTAGGCTAGCGGGAGTGCTGCTTTCTACCCTGCTAAGCAGGCTGTAATCCCTTCCCCTATAATAGAGAAAAGGAACTTAGCCTTAGTTATTTTCTTGTTCTTTAGGTTCTTTAAGTTCTTTAAGTTGTTTAATTTAATTATGCCTTTTAATTCGATTAAGCTAATAAGGCTTAAGATTAATTATCTTAGCTAATTCGAATAGCGGTGCTTATAGCCTTAGGGGCAGCGAAGTAAGCGATCTAGGGCCTTAAATATCGTCTTCTTTAGCTTCTCTTAGCGTTGCTTAATGCCCTAAGAGGCCTCTAGGCGTTAAGGAGCCCCTTAATTAGGCCTTTAGCGTTAAAGCTTCTAATAATAAAGAAGCTAGGTTCTTAAGATCGCTCTAAGTATAGGAGAAATCTAATAGGGACCTTCCCTTTAAGATAGCTTTATAAGTTATACCTACAGGGGCTCTAAGGGCTCTAGAAGCTTCTATAGCAGCCTCTCTATAACTTACAGTAGCTTCTTAAGGAGGCACATAATCTAGGCTTAGGCTATCTCTTTCTTCTCTCTTTAGCTAAGCTTCTTAATTTCTCTTCCTTTTATTATTATTAGGAGCCTTAATTAAGCTGTTTAAGCTAGCTAAGCTATTTAAGCTAATTTGCCTATTTAAGCTATTTAATCTAGCTAGGCTAGGGACCATCTAGTCTAGGCCATCGCCTAGAGAGTCTAGGGTTATCTAATCTACGGCGTTGTATATATAGGTATTTCCTAGGCCCTAGAGATCGAAATAAGGGGCTCCTAAGCCCTAGAGATCGAAATAGGTGCTTCCTTTAGCGCTTTTAACGAATTTAAGCTAACTAATTAGTATACTAGCTCTTTAGTTAACCTTATACTGCTCTAGCGGCTCCGCTAAGCCTATTAAGGCGTTAAAGATATTATAAGCCTTTATTGTCTTTAGCGTCTAGTAGGCGTACTCCCTAAAGCTCTTAGCTTCTTATTCTTAGTTTAGATAATAGACAACTAACTTATTAAACTATACATTAGCTAATTTAATAACCTTCCTTGTATAAAGAGAAGGTACTTAGATTATGTATTAGGTAGACAACTTGTATCCTATAAGGTAGCTAATATAAGCTTTAGGTTAAAAAGAAGAGAATTTATAGGAATTCTTAAGGGCTTTAAGGGCTTTCGTCTTTATAAGGTATGTGTTATACAGTTATAGATCACATAGGCTGTGCTTAGGGACTTAAAACGACGTAGAGGTAAGTGTATGTATTATGTAAACTCTACTCTTTCTTTTTCCTTTTAAGAGTAGGCATCCTTTAGTATACCCTTTAGACTCTGTCTTTATACGTCAGTGCTTATAGCAACACTACTTCTATACTTAGACCTTTTAGTCCTTAAGTGCTCTATATAGCTGTTAGTAATACTTATCTAAAGGTCTAGAAAAGGTTCTACGATCTATACCTTTTTATATACCTCTTTAGTTAATAAGGGTATTTATACTCTATTAACTACTTATATACTCTAAATCGCTAGTATTAAGGTTCCTTTCCTTTTATAACCTTAGTTTTCTTTAATTTAAGCTTCTTTTTCTTTTATTATTTATCTTTATTTAAAGCTTTCTTTTAATTAGTTAGATTAACTTTTAAGGGCTTATATTAAATAGCTTTCCTTTTAGCTTTAATTAAGTAAATTAATCTACTTGTGTATATAAGTATATGCCCTTAGCCTGTTTAAGCGTTTAAGTATTATTATAGCTAGATTCCTTTAAAGCTTCTTCTTTTTTCTTTATTCTTTAATATCTTTAAGGGCGCTTTTATACTTATCTTTAAACTATCTTTACGCTTATGCCTAGCTTCCTTTTATTATTATATTAATTAAAGTAGGTTTTATAGTAGTGTTTAATTAAGGGGTTGTTAGCTAATTCTTATATTTTAAGCCTTTTCCTTATTATAAGTCCTTTGCCTTTATTTAAAAAGCAAAGGGGTTTATACCTTCTTCTTCTTAAGATTTATAAAGCTTTATATTTATTTTTTTCTTAAGTAGTCTATAAAACCCTTTAGCTATTTCTTTTTTATATTTGTTAAAGGTTAAGCGTGCTAGCTTAAGATACTTTTTCTTCTTTTTTACGATCTATTTCTTTACTTGCTTTTATAAAGGGGTTTTATAAAGCTATATAGCGTTCTATAGCTTTAAGAGATCTTGTTTTTTTTTCTTTAGTATAGCTTACTTAACGCTTTAAATCGCTAAATCTAGCTAGCTTTAATTTTAGTAATTAAGTTTATTCTAATATTAAGTTTTTATAAAACAATTATCTTTTTTTTCTTTGTCCTTCCTTTAAATAAGTTTAAGATTAAGATATTATAGACTTAGTTAATAACTATATTAAGAGTTTAGCTTTTAAAGCTAAAGATAATAATATAGGTAGGCGTTAGTAATGCCTTCCTAAGGAATTTACTAAAGACTATTATTATAAGGCAAGTATGCTAATTGCTTAAGTAAAAATCTATGCCCTTTTCTATTTTTAACTATTCCTATAGGCTATCTATATATACGATCTCTTATAGTAATTTCCTTAGGATTTTACTATTAGGCTTTTAGGGGAAATCTTAGGAAAGCGGCTAAGGGAAATCCTAAGGAAGTAGCTAAGGGAAATCCTAAGGAATTTACTAGGATAGTCCTAGGGGAAATCCTTAGGAATTCCTTAGGGAGGCATACTATATTAAGTACTAAGGAATAAGGAAAAAAGGGTAGTATCCTTAGTACTATATAAAAGAAAGGCTAAGGTAAACAATAGGAAGATATGTAAAGAAGTAGTAACGTTATAGTACCGTTAAGCAATAAAGATATAAGCAACGTTAAGTTAAGGTTTTATCTTTTCTTTTAAGAATATAGCTTATTGCTATAGATATAATAAAGTATAGCAACGTTAAGTTATTAAGAAGAAGAAAGGTTAAGAAAGCTAACGTTAAGTTAAGCTTATAAAGCAGAAGGGTAGGTATAAAGCTTCTTTCTTTTTTTAGGTTTTTTTATTTTCTTTATAGTAAATAAAAAGAATAAATAAGTATTTTTTTTTATAAAGTTTTTCTTTTTTAGTTTAAGAAAGCAAAGGAAAATAAAAGAAAGATAAAGGAAAGGGTAAGGTTATTGTTTTTTTTTATGTTTTTCTTTTTTCTTTTAATTAAGCTTATAATAAAAGTAGGTTTTTTTTTTTTTTTTTTTTTTTTTTAGATACTAAAAACAGTAAAAAGAAAGGAAAAAGAAAGAAAAAGAAAAAAGATAAAAAAGAAGATAGATAAAAGAAAAGGAAGAAAAAAAAAGAAAAAGAAAAAAAAAAAAAAGCTAGCTTATACTACTCTTTATTATTAAAGAAGTTGCTATTATTAGTAAGTAGCGCTAGCTTTTGTTATTGCTACTACTAGCTAGACTAGGTTTACTAATCTTAAGCTTACTTTTTCTTTTTTTGCTTTTTTTCTTTTTCTTTATAGACTTAAGCAAAGAACTTAGCTTTATTTACTTATTTATATAACGTAAGATTATTATTATTACTAGCTAAAATTAATTTACTATCCTTATTAATTAATACGTAAAAGATAGTATTTAAGAGGATATTTAACTATATATCCTTAAAGTTAAACAAGAGCAGGGCAGTACGTAAGGTTTACTTATTAGTATTAAAGCTAGCTACGATTTTAAGAATATAAGCGCTAAGGTCTTTATCCTTGCTAAGGTAGCTACTATTAGCGCCTTTCTTTATAATAGTATAAACTAAAGTAGTACTTAAAGGTAGTAGTATAACTAAGTAAGACATTAAAAGCACTATGCTATAAAAGATACTAAGCATCTATATAAAGGTTATAAAGGTTTAGTCCTTAAGCTTTTTAACTACTTTATTGTACTACTTAATAAGTAAAGTAGCTATCTACTAGTAAAAGAGTAGAAAAGCGTTATTATTAGTATAAATAGTAAAAAAAGTACGCTTAACGCTTTTAACTATAATTATATCTTTAATAATAAAAGGCTTAGCTATTTTACTAAAGATTTCTACTATTTTATTAATATCTTTCTTTAAACTTTTAGCAAGTGCTTTTAAGAAACAGCTTTACTTATTAGTAGTAAAGGTAATAGTAGTTAGCGCTAAGCGTAAGCAATGCAGCAAGGTAGTAAAGAAGCTAGTATAGATTAAGGGGCTTATAGTATTATTAATTAAGCGTATCTAAAAGAAAATTAAGCTAGTAAAAGTAAAGGCTATCTTATTAGCTAGCTCTTTAAACTACTAAACGTACTTAAGTATACTATTAATACCTTTAACCTTTTTTACTAAGTTTTTAGTAAAGGCGCTTAAATCTTTACTAAAGTTATTTAAACTATAAGCTAGTAAGTTAATAGTAGCTAAGGCAATGCTAGTAACGCTAAAGGCGTTGTTATTGTTATCCTTAGCCTTATATACTAAGTTTTTAAGTATATCTTTAAAGGAGTTTACATAGTTAGTAGAGCTAAAGCTAGTGCCTTAGGCAAAGTGTCCTTAAGCATTGCGTATAAGGGGAAGCATCTTATTGTTAAAAATAAGGTTAAAAGATAAGCTTTATTAGTAAAGTAAAAGCGTACTACTAGTATAAGACGTATAATTACTATCTTTACTAACTTTACTATATTACTAGTTAAGCTTTTTTTTAGTATTAATATAATTTTAAAATTTAGTAAGCGTTCTAAGGTTTTACTAAGCTTAGTTAGTAAAGTAATTCTTAAGGTTCTTTAAAGTAGATAAGAATTAGTTTTTTTAGCTAAAGAGCTTAATAATATAAGTATACTTTTACTACGTAAGGATAAAAGGCTTATAGCAAAGATTTCTATAGATAAAGGTATAAAAGTTAGCGTTATAAAAAGGATAAAAAGAACGGTTAAACAATAGCTTAACCTAGATAGTAGTTATAAGCAATAATAAAAGAGTTAGTAAGCATTAACTAAAGTTATAGAAAAGCAGCGTTCTTTTATTCTTTTTGCTTAAGGAGAAAGATAAGAGGGGGGGGGGTTTAAGAAATAGTAGATATATAAAAGAGTTTCTTTTTCCTTAGGTAAATATATATTTATTATTTTTTTTTATTTTTTAACTTATATTTCTTTCTTTATAGCCTTAATTAAGGGGTTGCTATATAACTAAAGTAAAAGCGTACTGCTGTTAAGAGTATATAGCTTTCTTTTGCTTTTATGCTCTTTGCTTATCTCTTTACTAAGATTTCTTTTAGCTTTTTTAGAACTATAGTTTTTACTAGGATTTCCTTAGCTTCCTTTGCTGCTATTAAGCTTTAAGGGGCGCTTACGTTAGCAAAGCGCATTAATAGCTAAGCTAGATATATCTTCTATTACGTTTTACGGTCTAAGCTCCTTTAAGCTAGTGCTAAAAGGAGAAGTAATCTTTTTAAGCTATAAGGAGGCGTATTGCTATAGCTATTTGCTTTATTACTAAACGTTTTCTTTAATAAAGGTATTAAAGGTAGCCTTCTTTATCTTAAAGGCTTAGACTAGCTTGCTAGTATTAATTATGTTTTCTTTTACTTAGCTATTATAGTAGCTTAGCTAGCCTTTTTATAAAACTAAGTATTATTTCTTTAGCTTCTTTCTTCTTTTTTAAGTAATATAAGAATCTAAAATTAACTTAACCTTTTAAGAGCTAAAAGCATCGCTGCTTAGTTAGTTTACTAGTAGCTTAGTAAAGCAAAGCACTATTACTAATACTACTAAATAAACGTTTAAGGCGCCTTTTAGATTAAAGTAGTAAGCAAAACAACCTACGCGCTCTATAACCTTAAATAGCCTAGCTCGTTGCTCTTAAAGCTTACTAATCTTAAGGTCTAAAACGTAATACCCTTTTCTAAGTATAAGCTATACCTAGTTACTAGGTTTAAACTCTATTAGCTAGTATTTATAGTTATACTTTGCCTTTATAGCTGCCTAAGCTTATATAATACTAAGCTTAGCTTCTTCTTAAAGGAATTTAAGCTCTTCTTTAATAGCGCCTTCTTTAAGATACCTTTAGCTATTGTTTATATACTGCTTAGTAACTAGCTTGCTTAAGGATGTTTTAATAGTAGCTATAAATAAGTTGTTTATAAAGAACTATAGAGTAATAAGGTAGTTTATTTATTTTACTATTAAATTATTATATAAAAAGAATTAAAAGGTAATCTCTATTGTTTAATTACGTTGTTTAAATAGCCTGTTAGTTTATAGATGCTATACTATAAACATAAGAAGCTTAGTCCTATATATAGTCTATAGACTAGTCTAGAAGGCAGAGATAAACTTTTAGTCTTAGTTTAAGATAATTTTATAGAAAAGTCTTTAGTTAGCGTAAAAAAGCTTAGTATATAAAGACTTTGCTTAGTCTTTAGCATAGTAATAGTTATTCTTAAGAATTAAGAAATATATCTTAAAGAACTTATTTATTATAGTAAGGAGGCAGTTAAAGTAACTGCTTAGCAGTTTATACTATAGTAAGTTCTTAGTATTAACGATTAGTAGCTTAACTATAAAATCTATAGCAATAGTATAGAACAGTAAAGCTAAGGATTTAATTAAAAGTATCTTTCTTAAGGTTATTTAACAGTTAGTTTAGTTCTACTAATATAACTTATAGCTATCTACTAGTTAGTTAACCTTCTTTTAGAAGCTTAAGATAGCTATAAAAGTAGTAAGGTCCTTAATTAGCTGTTTTTTTTTAGCGTAGAAGTACTATTTATAAGCGTTTTAGATAATCTCTTTACTATAAGATTCTAGAATATATAGTTTTTGCTTACTACTATGCTCCTATAGGTAGAATAAGCCTTTATTATAGATAAAGGCAATGCTTAGCTTAGCATTATTATTTTTAAGCTACTTTAAGATAGTTTTCTACTTTACGTTGTCTTAGTATTTATTTATAATCCTTTCTTATAAGTCTAAGATAAGGTAGGTTTTAGTTAAGGTATAGATATAGTCCTTTAAAGCTTTATCCTTTTATACTTATTTAAGCTTTAATTCTTTACTATTATAAAAGGTCTTAGCTTTATTAATAGGTAGTTAAGATATAGCGTTAGTAACTAAGTTCTTTGCTTTTAAGATATAATAAACCTTAAGATTAAACTAGCTAAGCTACTATAAAGTAATAATTAAGCAGTTATTAGTCTAAGTAGTAGTAAAGATAAAGGATTTCTATTAAATAATATTATACGTTGCTATATAATTAGTTAAAACAATAGTTAAGCTACTGTAAGTTAACTAGATTAAGGTTCGCGCTTTCTTTGTTACTTAAATAAAGGCAGTAACCTTTATCTTTATTAGCTAGTAGTTTATTTCTATAGCATTAAGGCTTTAGCTAAGGAATATAATTAGTTATACTATAGCTAATAGAATATAGCTCTTTAAATTATATAGGAATTCTTTAGTTAGGTAGAATAACATTGTACCTATACTAAACTCTTATAACGCATTAATCTAGATAAATAGCTTCTTATTAAGATTAAAATAGTATCTCTTTTCTACGTTAATTAAAGCTTTAGTAACGTCTTAAAAGCTAGCGAGCTCTTCCTTAATAGGTATAAAGTTTATATGCTTTATATACTTACGTCTCTTAGCGCTAGTAAGTATCCTATTATTATCCTTTCTTTTTACTAATAGCTATATCTTTTACGTTTATAAAGAAGCAATCTTAGTAGTAAACTAAAGAATAAGATACTAAAGCTAATTAACTATACTAATCTACTTTTTAAAGTATATAAAAGTATCTAAAAATTAAATTTTACGTAAAGCTTTAATCTTTAATTTAGTATTTATTAGCCCTATAGAGTTAACGTAGAAGCTAAGGAGCTAGACTAAGGGATATCTAAGAAAGGATTTCGCTAGTAATAAGGCAATGTTTTGCTTAAAGAAGAGTTAGAATATAGTAGTTAAGTACCTTTAGTAGCTAGCTATATTATTAAAAAAGATAATAATATTATTAATAAACATAGTAGTAAAGTATTAAAAAAAGCAAAGGATCTTATCTATAAACTACTAAGTATATGCTAGTAAGTTATAAAAGCTTATTAGCGCTACCTTAGAGCGCTTAAGGCCTTAGTAGCTAACTATAGTAAAGTAGTTATAGTACGCTAAGTATACTAAGAACTAGTAAAAAAAGGATTTAGCGTTAATAGTACTAATAAAGGTTTTCCCTTTTAAGTAAGCAATTATTTCCTTTTATAAAAGCATAAGATAGGCATCTAGTAAGGCAACGCTGTTAAGGTTATAGAGGTTTACAATAACCTATCCCTTTTACTTACTATTAACTATTCTTTAAACAATAAACACTAAGCTAGCAAATAAGGATAGTTTTTTTATAAATTTAAAATAGCCCTTTTAGTATAGCTTATTAAACGTTTTATTAATAAACTACTTATCTTTAGTTCTTACTAAGTACGCTTATAAAAATACTTTAGCGTTTTACTAGTTATTAGTAAAAAAGGCTTATAGGAAGTTATTCTTTAGTATATAAATATTACTATAGTCTTTTTAAATCTTTAAAAACGATTCTATAATTTTCTAAAAGACTTAGGCTATAGCTAGCTAAGGCGTATAGATTCTAACTTTATGCTTAGTTACTGTTTTAGATATGTTCTTTAGTTAAGAGATTCTAAGGCGCTAGTACGCGTTAACGTTTTCTAGAAAGGTTTTAGTCTTATTATTAGATCCTTTAGTTACTTTTATTAATAATATTTTACCTTTAGTTAGTAGAATGCTTAGGTCCTTATCTATTGTAAAAGCATTATTTTATATTATTATATTATTTATATACGTAAAGACTCTAATACGCTTATCTTTTTAGATATAGATTAGTTTAGAGCTTAAGTTAAAGGTAAGTAGCTAATATAGCTTATAGCTAACTATAGCTAGTAGTAAGGCACAGTAAGGTATAAAGAAGAGATCTCTTTTATAAGGAATAAGATAGTAATCTACTGCTAAAAAACATAGTAAACTAGGTAGTATAATAGCTGCTTAGTAAGCATGTATAGAGCAGTAAACTTATAAGCTATAGTTTTTAATTTATATAAGAATATAAAGTTCTTACGTAGCGCTAATAATAATCTTTACTTATAAGTTAATAACGTTAACTAAATAAGGTACGCTAAATTTTTGTTTAAGGAAGAGACTAGTAGATAGCTAGTTAACGACCTATACTAATACATAGACCTCTATAGTTTAAGGCTAGCTATTAATAGTTCTAAGAATCTATACTATAAATTTTACTTATTTAAGCGTTCTTAAATTACTAATGCTACTAAGCTATACTATTTTACTTTAGTTTATACTAACTTATATAAAGAAGTTAAGCTAGTTTTTTTAGATAACTAAGCAGCTAGCTCTACTATTAACGTAAGCTAACTGTTAGTAACTAAGGCTTGCTTTCTTATATACTAATATTTAGGCGTATATAAAGCTAAAGGGCTAATAAGGCTTAGCTAAAAGCTTTATTAGTATAGCAAGGATAATTAGCTTGTTTTCTATAGTAGTAAAAGTAGTATTATTAAAGATAGTAGTTTAGTAATATACTAAAGGATAGTGCTTTTACTTATCTTAAAGGATAACTAAGCTATAGCTTAAGCATAAGATACTATAAAGCTATTTTAGCAAAAGGTTTAAGACAAAGAAGATATTATTAAATAATTTATTAGCTAGTTCTTGCCTTAAGTCTTTGTTATTATTGTTAGTTTTAGCTATAGCTTTATAGAAGCTAGCTATTTTTTCCTTTAAAAGGGTATATATTCTATTCTTATTAAGCGTTAAACAAAAGATTAAGTACTAGCTCTTTTTAGCAACGTTAACCTTGCTTAAGCTTTTGTCCTATAGCTTGTTTATCTAGTCCTAGTTATAGTTAAGATTGCTTTATAGTCTTTATCTTAGGCAGGTTAACCTAGATAGCTCTCTAGTTAGTTAGTCTTATTTAGCTAAGAATCCCTTTTTTTAGCTGCTATCTCCTTTAATCTAGACGTATTAGCGCTAGTTTCTTTTAATATAGTAAATATAAATATTTAAGAATATTTCTTTATACTTAAAGATCTATCTATTAATATCTTTAGTAAAGGTAGGTAAGTAGAAAACCTTCTTAAGGTATTAATCTAGTTTCTAATAAAGGATTTTAGCTAAATAGATTTTACTATAGCTAGTAGCCTTAGCTTTATAGTAAACGTAAAAGACTTAGTTATATAAGTTCTTTTTATTAATAATATTTTAGATAAAGAAAGCTTTTTGCTTAAGAGCAATAAGCATAGCTTCTATAGTAATCTTAAAGTAGGTTTAAAGTAAAGCGTACTAGCTAAAAAAGCTTATATATAGGTTCTATAAGCTAACGTAGGTATTATTGCTAAGGTTACTAAAGTACTAGTTAAGAGCTGCTTTAAAGAGCAGCGTTAGTATATTAACTAATAAGAGCTTAGCGTAAGTAGGACTATGTTGCTTATATTACTATAGTATATTAATAAAGCGCTTAGCGCTTTTTTAAACTAGTATTTTAGCGTTTCTTTTAATATTATTAAAGCTTAGGTTTATTAGTTTAGTAAGGTTAAACTTACTAATTTTCTTTAAGCTAAAGCGTAAAAAGTAGTCTTAGTTACTGCTTTTAGCGTAACCTACTTTATTATGCTTATTAGGTAAGGTAAGCGTTAGCTTATGTAAAAGGTAAACTAATATATCTTAGGCGTTTACGTTTAATAGTATAAACTAGTTTTTGTTTAGTGCTAAGTTATTATTATTGTTTTCTACGTTAAAAAGATCTTAGATAGATTTAAAGCTAAGAGGAAGTAAAGGGTTAACTAGAGTAGTTAACTTTCCTAGGTCCTTACTACTACTAAGCTTAGCTATCTTAATAGTTAGTAGTTCTAGGCTAGCTAGACCTATACTAGGGTCCTGCTTGCCTAGTAGTATAGGCTAGCTCTTAGAGTTGTTAGATAGCTAGCTTAAGTTATAAGCAAAGAGTATCCGTTTAATGTCTTAGTTTAGCTAAGCAAGGCTCTTTTTTTTTCCTTTTCTTATAGTACTAATAAGGTACTTTAATTAAGGAGCTCTTAGTAGCTTAGTGTTTACTACTTATTATAAGGTTTAAAATATATTATTAATTTTATTAGATAAGAACTAGCGTTAAGTATTAAGTATACTTTCTTTAAATTTTATTTTAATAAGAGTCTTTAGCTAACTAAGATTAAGGGAAAGTAGTACGTTGTTTAAGAAGTAACCTAGAACTTTAACTAATAATTCCTTTGTTTTAAAGGAGCTTAGCTAAGAACGCTATAGGTAGTATAGTACGCTAAGTACCCTTAGGTTGTTATACACTAGGTACCTAGTGTTATAGGAAAAGTACCTTAGCTAGTTAAACAGCTTGTTCTTATTCTTTAAATACTTAAGCAAGTACTACTTTATAAAGCTTTTATAGACGTTTTCTAGGTTAAGGAAAGAGTTAAGAAGCTATAAAGGATAGTATACGTTAAAATAGTAAGCCTTAATGCCTTTAAATAGGTATTTGTCCTTAAAGATGTTAATAAGGTAAGCTTCTTCTTTATAAGCAAGTTGCTTATTATTAAGGTTATCTATTATAATCTAGCTAAAAAAGCTCTTAATCTTTAGTATAAGCTCTTAGGCTAAGAGGAGCCTTTTAAAGAAGAAGTAGTCTATAAATTAGAACTTAGTAAAATCTATAGTATTACTACTAAATAATATAAGTAAGCGTTAGTAATACCTTCTTAAGGAATTTACTAAAGACTATTATTATAAGGTAGGTATGCTAATTGCTTAAGTAAAAATCTATACCTTCTTCTATTTCTAACTGTTCTTATAAGCTATCTATATATACGATCTCTTATAGTAATTTCCTTAGGATTTTACTATTAGGCTTTTAAGGGAAATCCTAGGGAAGCAGCTAGGGGAAATCCTAGGGAAGCGGCTAAGGGAAATCCTAGGGAATTTACTAGGATAGTCCTAGGGGAAATCCCTAGGAATTCCCTAGGGAGGCATACCGTATTAGATAAGATCCTTAAGTTATATAAGGATAAGGAAATAAAAGATAAAAAAGAAAAGGAAAAAGAAAGTAAAGTAAAAGCCTTTTCCTCCTTAAGTAAGGAGTTTAATAAGGATAGTAATAGTACTAGTAAGGGCCTTATACCCTTTAAGTCTCCCCTTTAAGTATATCCTTTCTTCCTTTGTTCTCCTTTCTTATTTTACTAAGTATTTCCTTTAAGTAAAGAGATTTTTATATAGCTAGAAAGCTAGTAAAGTAAGTGCTTTACCCTTTTAATTCTTACTTTTATAGGTCCCTTTATTTAAGGTTGCTACTTGCTAAGAAATTAAATTGTCCTTTAAGCTAGATCTATAATTATGCTTATAAAGAGCTAGATTCGCGCTCCTTTGCTTTATAGCCCTTTCCTAAAGGTAAAGCCTTTACTTAAACTAAGGCTTATAACGTAAGCGATAAAAGCTTTATTCTTTTTAGTATAAAAGAGATAAAGGATATATAAGCTTAGATCGTAGAACGTATTAATAAATTAAAAAGGAATTATATAAGTACTAAGGTATATCTTTTCTTTTTTTATATTTAAGAGTTTATAAACTAATTTTAAACTAAACTAAGAACAAAGAATGCTTTTTTATTTAATAGCATAAATATCTTAAACAGATAATATTAAAAGCCTTACTTTTTAGCGTTTCTTAAGTAGTTACTTATCTAAATAGTTTTTTTTTTCTTCCTTAACTTTAGCGATTTTTTATATTATTTAATCCTTTAGTCTTAAACGCTGCTTAGGTTAAGTCTTTGCTTAAGCTAAAAGCTACGTTAAAACCTAAGGCTAAGGGGCGTACTTTTACTCCTTAAAAATTGCTATTAACTTAAATAAAAAGGAATACCTTTTTTAAGCTAGTTTTAAAAATAACTTTTTTAAAGCGTTTAGCTCCCTTAGCTACTTTATAATCTTTTTATAAGCGCTAAGCCTTAAGAAGTTAAAGTTCTATTTCTTAGGTTTACTGTTTTCCTTTAATCTTAGTTTTTAAGGAATCTATAAATAAGATACTTCCTTAGCTTATTAATAATTAAAAGAACTTTATATATAATAAAAGGAAAGCTATAAAGTAAGCTAAGTAAGCGGTTAGTAACGTTTTTTAATACCTTTATATTAGCTACGTTTAGGCTCTTACTACTAGCTAAAAATTTAACTTTTTTTGTTGCTACGTCTTAAGCGTTAGCTTGCTTTGCTACTATAACTACGCCTTAAGTAACTCTTGCTATAATATATATATATATTTTTTCTTTGCTTTACTATATATTAAGCGTTAACCTTATTCTTAGACCTTTAATATACTACTTTATCCTTAATATAGTAGTTAAGAAGCTTAGTAATAATAATCTCTTAGTAAGCTCTTTATCCTTTTGCTTTATATAAAGATAAGTTTAACTTTATTTTCTAAAAAGCAAAGGCTTTTATAGGTTAGCTTAGGGATATTGTTTAGTTTAAGATTAATAATTTAGTACTCCTTAGTCTTTTTAATTATAAGGATCCTAAAGCTAAAGATCTTGCTATAGCTAAGGGCTACGCTGCTTATACTAAAGGTATATAAGAAAAGATTATAAAGTATTATACTATTAGTAAGATAAAGTAAAAAATACTTTCTTTTGTTTCCTTAATAAGCTTTTTATTGCTCTTTTACTAAGCTATATTGCTTTATTTTCTTTATTCTTAAGGTTAAGATTAGCTACGTATAACCTTTGTCTTATATAATCTCTTGCTTTTAAGCTAGCTTAAGCTTTTCTTTTTAATATATTCTTACTTAGCAATTCTCTTATGTTTAAGAGTGCTTAGAAATGCTTAAACTTTTACTTTATAAGTAGCTTTATAAGCTTATCTGCTAGTATATTTTATAATAGCATAAACTAAATATCTATAGCATCCTTTTTATACTTTTGCTAAGCTTATATCGCTTAGATTTCTATATACCTTAATCTTATATTTACTCTTCTAAAGTCTTTAATAATAAGGCGTATAGTCTAAAGATTATTATACGTAATAGTAAACCTTTTTTATAGGTTAAATCTTATCTTATTAAAAAGACGCTTAATTATATAAGTCTTTTTTATAACTTAGTTTAAAGCAAGTAACTTAGCCTTAGTACTTAATGTTATTACTATTTCTTAATAAGTAGTATTCTAAAGTATTAAGCTTTTATAAAAGGTTATAATATATCCTTATAAGGACTTCTTAGTTTCTTTATTATTAACAAAAGAAGCATTACTGCTTACTATAAGGACTCTTATATTTCTAATCCCTTTATAAACAAGTAAGGTTTTCTTCTACGTATAGAGGTATTTAATTATTTAATTAGCTGCTTTATAATGCTTATCTTTTAGATTAATAAGGAAGCGCGATAACAATAAAGCTACGTATAAGATATCTAGTCTTACTATAATAGTAGTATAAAGGATAAACCTTATTTTCTTTTAATAGAGTTTAACTAACTCTTTTATAGCCTTAACCTTTGCCTTTTTAAGTATTAAAGATAATAAGATTAGTATAAAGGGTTAACGCTTTTTGTCTATAAAGTTAAACCTTATAGCTACTTTCTTAATATAAAAGTTAAGTAAGAGGTAAATCTTTTGCTTTTCCCTTACTCTTATAAGCCTAATTCTAAAGAACTATTCTATGTTTCTTTTATTATATATCTTATATTTAGCTTAGAAACCTTTAATTTTCTCTTAATAATAGTATATAACTATAATATTGTTTATATAAAAGACAATAAAGAGATCTTATTTTAAGGTAAAAAAAAGGCATAGCTTTTCCTTACTTCTTTTTAGTCTAAGGCTCTTAAGTATCTTAGAGAACTCTTTAAACTATAGTTTAAGTAAGTCCTTAAGTCTATAGAAAGCTTTAATAAGCTTTAGGCACTTTCTATTCTTTTAATATCCTTTAGGAAGGTTATATATAACTAAAATTGTATCTTTGTTTCTTCTTACGTTTAAAAACGTATTCTTAACATTAAATTTCTTTAACTTATAGTTAAACCTTACTGCAATTACTACTAGCACTTAAAATAATTATATAGTAAAGGTTATAGTATATGTCCCCTTAATAGTTAAAGCATCTTAAAGATCTCCTTTAATAATAAATTAAGCTTTATATCTCTTAAGATTTCTATCTTAATTAAGCTTATAAGTAAATACCTATCTTATTAGTAAAGGTTTAACTAAAGCATTAGCTTAGTTTATTTCTTTTTACGTTCTTTTATTTTAAAGAGATCTAAACTTTTCCTTAGCTACTGCCTTAAATAAGTCTTTATATTTATATTTTTTAAGCTTTTTTTAGTTGTTTAGTAGCCTTAAGAGGTCCTTAAAGCTCTCTATAAAGGCTAAAGGAACTGTGCTTTACCTTAATGCTAAGTTTAGCTAAAGTAAATTTATTACTACTATAAAAAAGGTTTTAAAGTACTTTATGTTTTTTATTTTTAAAGGTTAAATATAATAGAAATGTTTAAACGTAGCTATACTTATCCTTAAGATTATTAAGTATATTTATTATTTATAAATCTTATTACTTTTTCTTAGTTAAGGTATTAGACTTAGTACTTCTTATGTTTAGTTTATATCTTCTTAAGCTTAGTTAGAACTTTTTACTAAACATATTATAGTTTCTATATAAGTGTTTAATCTAGCTCTTGCTTTAATTCTTAGAGTTTCTTAAGGTATTTAAAGTCTTATAAAAGCTCCTTTTTTATGTACTAAAGTATAGTCTTAAGAATCCTTTGTTTTATTATTATTTTATAATAATTTACCTTCTTTTAAGAGTTCTTTGTTTAAGGCTAAAACCTTTATTTCTGCTTTTTTTATTCCTTTAGGTATAGCTTACTATACCTAGATCTTAAATAAAAGCTTTCTTAGCTACTTTTAAAAAAAGGTTCTATACTATATATAGTCTTTTACTTTATCTTCTTTAACTTTATATCTTTTTTAATTAAGTTTAAAGATCTTAGGTTCTAGCTTATTTTTATTATATAAGTTAAAGAAATAGCGTTTATTAAACTTTATATTTCTTAATTCTATAACTTACTTTTTATCTAAAAGCTATACTTAATATATATTTAAAGAAACGTAGCTTATAAGGTAGCTTATATATACTCTTAGGCTTATCTTAAAGAACCTTTAGTTCTTTTTTGCTTTATAATCTCTATTAAAGTAATATGCTTTATAGCTATAGGCATAAATACTATCTTAGCTAAGCTTTAGATCTGCTAAATAATTATAAATTAAGTTTAAAGCATTGTTTTAGAACTACTGTTTAAGCTTATTAATTAAAGCTTTTATTTTATTACTTTAAGAAGGACTAATGTTATAAAGATAAGCAGCTGCCTTTATAGTTTTAGGCTATAGCTCCTTAAGCAGATAGGCTCCCTTTTACATTTTAATCTACTTAAGTGTAATCTTTTGCTTTGCTTACTCTACTATATTATTTAGTTTATAAGTATATAGTAGTATAAGCTTAAGATTAATGCCTTTTAAGTTTACTTATTCTTAGTATTAAGTAAGCCCTTTAACTATAATTACTACCTTCTTATTGTTTTAATAGATCTTATAAATCGTAAGTCTATATTACTTCTTAACCTTCTTCTTAAATTAAAAAAGTAAGTTAAAGACTATATTATAGGTCTTATTAAGGAGTAGTTTTACGTTAATTATTCTACTATACTTATCTTTAATTGTTATAAGCTATTAGGCATTGTTATACCTTTCTTTGTATTCTTAAAGGTCTTAGTAGATCCTTTAGTAAGGCTTTATACTTTACCTTTCTAAGGTCTTTTAAGATACTACCTAAGTAGTATAAGTCCTTATATAAATCTTATACTTAAGGCGTTTAGTGCCCTTAATCTTAACGTTATAAGCGTTTTAAATAAGCGTCCTTAGTACCTTAAGGCTAAGATATCCTAAGCGTAAATGCTAAAGCTTTTCTTTGTTTTCCCTTAAGGTTACTAAGTCTCTTAATAGTTTTCTTTAAACTATAAGAATGCTTAATTTAAGCTTAAAAGCTACGTATTTATTAAGATAAGGATTATAAGGATATTAAAGATAAAAGGAATAAGGCTTATATTTAATAAAAACAAGGCTATAGGCGTAGGTAAGCTAGGCAACTACTATACTTACTTCTAGGTCTTTAAAGCATAGAGTATAGTTAAAACTATTATACTATACTTTAGCCTTAGATAGCTTAGCTTTTAAAACAATATTTATATAAAAGCTTTTTATAACTATAACATTCTTAAGTTAAAGATCCTTAGTCTTTTCTTTATAGTTTTTATTTAGTACCCTTTAAAGTACTTATTTTTTTTTTAAGGATAAGGAAATCGCTTAAGCCTGCTTAAATAACCTTATCTAAGTTATATAAAACAAAAAAGTTAAGTATTAGTAAGGCTTAATTGTTAATAAAGTAAGTTATACTATAATTATTAAAGACAGTACTTTTTAAGAGTAAGTAATAAAGGTACTTTCCTATAGTTATAAATATGCTTATGTTAAGTAAATAAAAGAGATTTATAAGGTTAATAAGGGTTACTATAAGTAATCTAAAGAGCTTTACTTTCTTCTTTTTTAAGTTAAAAGCTTTTATTTCTTTTATATCTTAATTTGCTTTCTTAAGGGTTGCTTAGAAGTTAGCTTACTTATTTCCCTTAATGTTCTTAAGTACTATACTTATACGCTTAAAGTCCTTTAGATAAAGCACTTTTCTAAAGGCGTACTTAACGTCTCTATACCTCTTAAGCTTTTACTAATATAAGATTCTATAAAGGCACGTATAGTAGAAACTCTTTATTGCTTTAGCTAAGTATAAGCTTTTATGTCCTTTTCTATAAGCTTTTTTTCCTTTTTTACCTTAGTTTCTTCTATAGCTTTAAAAGTTTTTATAGCTTAATTCTCCCTTTCTTTGCTAAAGGGATAAGGACTAAGCTTTCTTTTTTTTCTTAACCTAAGGTTAAAGGGTTAATATAGTTATAGATAAAGTAGTAGTTTCTTTGCTTTTCTTACTAATAATAGCTATTAAGATTTAAGAATGCTTCTTTTTTACTTAAATCTTAGCTTTAAAGAACTTAATATACTTATTAAGCTTTAGAATACTTAAGACGTTATTTTTTATAATTGCTTTATTAAGTTTAAAGAGCTTTTTTGTTAACTAGTTAAGCTTAAATTTCTATTTAGTAGTATAAAGGAAGTTCTTAATTGCTATAAGTTCTTTAGCTTTAAGTAGATTAAGTATAAGCATTATGTTATATTTATACTAGAATTTCTTAATCTACTTTTTTATATTGTTTCCTACTTTTAAGCCTTTAGTAAGCACTTTTTTATACTTATCTTAAGCTATCTTCTTTTAAGCGTACTTACTTAAGGCAAATGCTACTATTAACTCCTTAGTTATTATCTAAGTTATAACTATAGTTTTACCTTTAGTAAGTCTTTATATAATATTATTATATATATTATTGTTAACTGTTTTTATTATTTATAGCTTAAGTTAGCTATAAGCTTATAGCTTGCTTTTTTGTTTTTTAAGTTTAGTATTATATTTACTTATATAGAAATAATATATAATCTTAAGAGCTCTTAGGTTTATATTATTAAGATCTATAGTAGTTAAGGAGTAGTTTATTTCTTTTTCTTTGTCTTAAAGGCTTAATCCTCCCCTTAAACGAAGGTTTCTACGCCTTTAGGGTTAAATTTAAGTAAAGGTAGCTATAGTAGCTATTTAATAATAAGTATTATTAATAGTTAGTATCTTTAAAGCTTTATAAAGGTTATATTTAAGTAGGTCTACCCTTAGATTAACTTTAGACTAGATTTTAAGCGTAGAAGTAGTATTTTTAAGTGCTTAAATCTACTAAAACTAGTCCTTATTAGACTTTAAGTAAAGCTTTTTTAAGTCCTTTTAAAGAGCTATTATAATCTCTTTTTCGTTAAATATAAGTTTTTAACGTTATAATTATATTACTTAGTTTATTAAAAGTTTCTAGTTTCTTTTTAAACTATATAAGCTTATTACTGTTATATAGTTATAGATTATATAAGCTATACTTAAGGACTTAAAACGACGTAGAGGTAAGTATATATATTATATAAACTTTACTTTTTCTTTTTCTTTTTAAAAGTAGGCATCCTTTAGTATACCTTTTAGACTCTGTCTTTGTACGTTAGTGCTTACAGCAACACTACTTCTATACTTAGACCTTCTAGTCCTTAAGTACTTTATACAGCTGTTAGCAACACTTATCTAGAGGTCCGGAAGAGGTCCTGCGATCCGTACCTTCTTACAGTATGCTATACATCTAAAGACTTATAAATAGCTAACTTTAGGTTTTAGGGCTTCTAGAAGGTATAAGAAGCTTAGATTTACCTTCCTTATCTAAGACTACTAACGCTTATATAGCGTAATCTATTAGCTCTTGCCTTAATCTTAGGAATTGCCTTTTCTTTGTTCTTAGATTAGTATACAATTAAGAAGGTATACTATAGCATAGAAAACGTTTAGCTAAAGCTTTTTAGGTTAGTTAGCATTAAGCATTATAACCTTTGCTTTTTCCTTTATAATAGATACTAATTGCTTAGTGTAGCTATTCTACTAAGGAGTTAACAGAAAGAACAATTATATAATAGTACTTTCTTTTACAATTTTTTTAATTTCTTAGTATAAAAAGAAAGCTTACTTATTATTTAACTATAAAACCTTTATCTATTAATTAAAATAGGTTTATAGTAGGTCTTAGAGTCTTACCTTCGCTGCCTTAATCTTAAGCTTCTTCTTAAAGGCATAGAAGAACTAGAATCTTATATTTATATAAGTAGAGACAACCTAGTACTAGTCTTTAAAGTATGCTAGCACTTTATAGTATTAGAGGTCTATGCTTATAGCTTCTTTTGCCTTTTATAGAAGTACTTAAGGAGCTTAGTAAGATATTTAGTAGTAAGCTTTCTTAGTTACGTATACCTTATATTCGTAGGTTATTGTAACGACCAACACCAGATTAACCCGAGGTCACGTATACAGTACAGCATATATCTTAGGCCGATTGCACCTAACGTAATCGGGCCAAGTCTTAGTTCTTGCATATAAAGACCCCTACCTTTTCGTACAATTATTATACAATAACCTTATAACTATCTTACTTAACAACCTAGTGCATTACTGTTATTGTTACAAATCCTAAGACTTCTACTGTTGTTACCTAAGAAGTCGTAATAGTAAACACACAATTACATTAAGAAACCTTAGCGATATTAACTAATCTAATCGCTATAGAGGAAGGTAGCGAATCTTTTTTTAGTAGCGAATTTCGTTTACGAACCCGCTAAGACTCCTTGTCCTATACTAGCAGAGGACAAAGAAAGTCTTGTAACCCTAAGAATTCCCTGCGTAACTAGATACGCTAATTAGAAGAGCAAATTTAGAATCTTTATAAGCAGTTAGCATAGATAACTTAAAGAAATTAAAGGGATTTTAAAGACAAATTAGACAATAATAAGATTAAAGTAGAGAAATTTACTAAGTTTACTCTAAATACCTTATTCTGTAAGCAAGATAATTAGCTTAACGATCTACAAAAAGCATTTAAAGGGGCTAAGAAAAGATATTAAAAAGATTCTTAAAAGATCTTATTAACTTTAGATTACATAGATGCTAATTATTAAGCAAGATAGGATCGTTTCCTTAACGAACAACCTAAAAAAAAAGCACGTTTCGTATTAAAGAATAATTAGATCTAGTTTAAAGCATAGACTACTACACTACTTTAAAATACAAAGATTTAAAAGCTATTAATTATAAGCTAAATTAAAAGTATAAAACAGTAAAACAATTAATCTCTAAGGGATTTTTACATTTACTTAAACTCTTTAGAAAAGAACTTTCTTTAGAAGAACAAAAAAGAAAAGGCTTTCTTTTTCTTTGCTAAACTACAACCTAAGCTTAAGAATCGAATGTTAACCTAAGGTCTATACCTACTAGTAGAAAAAGAAGAAATAGTTGCTTTTGCTACTTAATTTTAAGACACTATAGCAAAAAAAAGAAAGGACCTAAATCTTTACAAAGGGTAATCGAAAAGGCTATAAGGAGGATACAGGTCTAAAGGAGGAGGTTAACTATAAGGCGCTTATTAGCAAGTATAGTTAAGCAACAAGGATACTAAGACAACTCCTCAACGAAATCTAGTTAGACTAGATAGGAAGGTTTTAACTTGCTACACCTGCAAAAGCGAATTTTACTTTTAACCTTAATGTCCTTAAAAACCTAAGAGTAATAACTTAAAAGGAAAAGGAAAGAAGTTAAACTAATAACCCTTAGTTTAGCTTAATCCCTTAGGGTTACTTTACGATTTTTCGTGCCTGTTTCTATACATAGGACAAAGGATATAAGAATAACTGCTGATTTTAACAGTAGAGCTAAATTAAACGCAATTAGTATTCGATTTACGCAAAAATAAAGATTAAAAAAATTAAACAAAACAGTACCTTACCTTAATAACGTATTATAAAGAAAAATTAATACTTTTAAAGTATAAAGTACACTAATAACCTTAACGGATTTAAGAAGAATATCTTATACTATTACGCGCAAATGTATAGGTATTAAGAAAAGAGAAAATTTAAGTCCTATTTTGCTCTTAATAAAGATAATAAAAGATAAACTTATTTATTTATATCTGCATAACAAAAGTTAGTAGTTTAAACAAAATTTTACAAAGACTACCTTAATTTTAGTTTAACAATTTAAAAAAGAAAAAAGAGAATCTTAAGCAACTATAGCAGCAATCGTAGTAAATCTAAACCTAATTCTACTTCTAGACAAAGAAGAAGTTAATACTAATAAATAGGGAAGACCTAAAGAATTAAAGGCATTTAACGATGTCTTTTTAATAAAGAATTCTCGTCTCCTACTACACATTAAAGGAACAGACTATACAATTGATCTTATAGAAGGAGAAAATCCACTATATAGACCTATTTATCCTTTATTACTAGCTAAACTAGAGTTACTCCGAAAATACTTAGACGAAAATCTTACGAACTAACGTATTAGACTATCTAAAAGTCTTACTAAAGCACCTATTCTTTTTATACTAAAGAAAGATAGGAGCTTACGCTTAGTAGTTAATTATTAAGGATTAAATAAGGTTACGATTAAGAATTAATATCTATTACTGCTTATTGCTAAATTAATAGATTAAATCTAAGGATGCTAATAGTTTACTAAAATTAACATTAAAGATATATATTACTAAATACGCATAAAAGAAAGCGATAAATAAAAGACTACGTTTTATACGCAATACAGTTACTATAAATTTATAGTTCTTCCTATAGGATTAACTAATACGCCTACAACGTTCTAAAATTACATTTATTTAGCACTTAGTAATTTACTTAATACTATTTACATCGCCTACTTAGATAATATTTTAATATTTTTTAAGACTTAAGAAGAATACACGAATTATATACAATAAGTACTTTAAAAGCTCTGAGAAAGCAAGCTTTATGCCCGTCTAAACAAATGCTTATTTTTTAAAAAAGAAGTTACTTTTTTAGGCTTTGTTATTTTAAACAAAGGACTAAGAATAACGCAAAAAAATGTTAAAGAAATCTAAAATTAGAAAGAACCTACATTATATTATAACATCTAAGTATTCTTAGGATTCTATAACTTTTACTGCAGGTTTATTATAGGATATGCCGAATTAGCAAGACCTCTGCATATATTGCTTTAAGGATTAGTAGGTAGCAAGAAGCTAGGGCAAGTATACCTAAATAATAAAGAGAAACAAGCGTTTTACGCCCTTATTAATGCCTTTTAATGTACACCTCTACTCTAACACTATAAACTAGATTAGCTAATACAAATTAAGATAAACGCGTCAAGGTTTGCATTAGTAGCTGTTTTATCTTAACTAGATTTACAAAGGAAATAGTATCTAGTTGTATTCTTTTTAAGAGCATTTTATAGTCTAGAATTAAACTATAGTACTCTTAATTAAGAGATGTTAGCTATAGTAAAAGCATTTAAACATTAGAGACATTATATTAAAGGAGCTTACAAATTAGTAGAGGTTCTTAGTAACTACTAAAATCTTTAGAGCTTTATAAAGCAATCTAAGCTTAGTAGTTAATAAGCTTGTTAATGTATATTTTTAACACTATACGATTTTACTATTAAGCATCGATCTAAAAAAACAAATCTAGCAGATAGTTTATTAAGACAACCTAACTATAAGTTAGATTGTCCTAATACAGTAGAATTTTCTATAGAACTATAAGGACAACTCTAAGCAGTATTAGAAAAAAGACAGAAAGGTTATAATTCCTTTACGTTTCTATATAGTTAATACACAAATACATATAACAAGATATCTAATTAAGGACCTAGATACATATAAGCAATTACCTAGAACAAAGCAAAAGAATCGCTTACTTATTAAAGCGTATACAAACTAGTATAAGACTTTTTACTCTAGCTTATTAAAGATAGTTAATATATAGATTCTAAGATTAAGCAATTAAAGCAAAAAGCTTTAAATAAGTAAAGCGTTAATTATAATCTGTTGTTGTTTAAAGGCAAAATAATAATTCTAAATAAGAATCGCCTTCGAAACGAGCTGTTATAGCTATACTATAATAATCTATTAGCAAGTTATTTTACAAAAGCAAAAACAAATAAGCTTCTGTCTAGAAGATTCTTCTAGAAAAATATACAGCGAGATGTTAAAGAATACATTAAGTATTGCTAAGTTTACTAAGAATAGACGGTAAAAAGGCATCGACCTTTTAGCAAACTTGAATCGCTACTGATTCTATTATAACCTATAAAAGAATTAACAATAGATTTTATTACAGGACTGCTAAAAGTTATTTTTTAAAACAAAGAGGTTAATAGAATTTTAGTTATTATTAACCGTTTTACGAAATTCGCTTTATATTTTACGATTTCGTTACATATTACTGCTATTAAACTAGCAGAGCTTTTTTATAATAAGGTAGAACTCTAATATGCAGGTTTACTAGATAGTATAGTAATAGACAGAGGATCTTTGTTTACTAGTAGATTTTAGTTATCTCTTTGTTACTATTTAAGGGTACAAAGACGTCTTTTAATAGCTTTTTATCCTTAAACTAATAGACAAACAGAGAGAATAAACCAGACTATAGAACGGTACCTAAGATGCTTTGTAGATAAAAATCAGAAAAACTAGCTAAAACTGTTAAGAACGGCACAATTTGCTACTAACAATGCTAAATCAGAGACAACAAAGATCTCTCCTTTTAAAGCCCTTATAGGGTATTCGCTAGATTTTTATGTTAACGTTAAGGACAACGTTCCTTAGGAAGGGGTCCTAGATGTAAAAATCCGTATTAAAAGACTTTAAGAAACCTAAGAAAAAATAAAAAAGAATTAGAAGATCGTATACAAAAAGTAGGCGAAATACTTTAATTAACGGCATTAAGAAATAGAATTTAATGTAAGAAATCTTATAGCATTGTCTATAAAGAACTTTTAATTCCCTAAAGAATCTACAAAGCTTATACTAAAACGCATTAGGCCCTTAAGGATAATAAAAAAGATTAAAAAGTAAGCGTATCGTCTTACAATACTAACACTATACAAGGATATACACAATATGTTTTATGTAAGCTTACTAGAACTATAGAACAAAACTATAGACAAGAAAGATAAATCATTGCTAATACCTTTACTAAAAAAGAATAATAAATAGTAAGAAATTAAATCTATTAAAGATTATAAAAAGCAGAAGAAGTAAACGCTTTATTTAGTTAAGTAGAAAAGATAGCTTACTAAGTACAATAAGTAAGTATCTAAAAGCAATATAAATGCACCTTAAATACTTAACGAATATGCTAAGCAAAACAATGCCTAAAAGCAAAAAAGCAAAGCAAAAAGAAGATCCTAATAAGCAATAGAGGATAAGCGAAAATGCTACAAATACTATAAAATTAAGATCCTTTAACTAATAAGATAACTACGCATTACATTATTGCAAAAGGCCTGCTACAATAGAGTAGCCTAGGTTATGTTGTTAGCGTCAAAGGGGCCCGCACCCTAAGGCTCGTCGACCAACGCCTCTAAAAAGGTAGCGCAAAACAAAGAAAACGCGCTAAATAAGGCAACAAAATTCTCATTAAAAGAGTTAAGACAAAGAACTATTAGAGATTGCTAATAAGCAATCTAAGCAGTAGTCTACTAAAAAGTTAGCAAATGTATTACAAAAAGGACCTAAATATATACTACAGAAGGCAAAAGTAGCTCTAACAAGGCATTCTACAGCATCCTCCTAGACGTAACATAAGCTAAATATATGTCTATTTTCTAGGACTAAAAGTTAGTAAGCATCTATGCAGAAGAGGGAACGATTTACTTACGTTACGCAAACAACAAGGACCTGTCTACTGCTAATAAGAGGTATACTGCTTATGCACCTACTTAAAGCACTTTATTAGATTGCTAAGCGCTTCGAACTAAATTAACAAGGTAGCAGCATTAAAAAAACAAAGATCTATAGCAATGTCGTAGGTCTAAGTAAATCTATAAACATTAATAAGCAGATTCGTAGTATTAACGCCTATATTAAACAACGTATACATAAACAAAATACAATTAGTTAGATTATTGCAGTTGCTATACATTATAGCTATAATCTAAGGAAGTTAGCACAGAAACGTAAAAGAAACGTAAACACATACCTAGTTGCATAAACACTTTCCGCGCTAGCAAAATATACATTGTATACGTCCTTTATTAAAATATTTAATGCTAAGAAGGGTAGTCTAGGCAGCGAAACTCTATAGATTCCCTTAATAAGCATAACCTATGCATTTGTAACACTAAAGGGGATTAAGAACACCTTCCTCGCTAAGCTTAATGTTAAAAAATAGCATAAAAGGCAGAAAGGGACCTAGAGGAGGAGGTAGTAGGGGACTAAGAGGTAGAAGTAAAGGTAAAGGTATAAGGGAAAAGGAAGAAGAAGAGGACGAACCCTTATCGTCTCCGTTAAGTAGAGGAGGTGCTATAAAAGGGGGTACACTATCGTTTAGATTAATAGGAGGAAGAGCATTAATAGGTAGGACAATAACAGGGGGATTAGTAGCTAGACTAGCACTGTCTTTATTAGCAAACCCTAAAACACTAGGAAAGGAAGTTAGGTCTATTACCTTGTTATCGTCGTTATTGTTGTTATCCTTATTATTAATGTCTATAAGGAAATTATTAAGATTATAAGACGATTCTCCTATAGGTTTTAAACGTTAAGCATTTGCTATTCGTAGAAGAGAAAGCTAACGCTGCTTTTTTAAAGCAAGAAGAGAACGTATAAATAAGGTTGCGCGCTTGTTTTAGGTAGGACTTAGCTAATCTTTTATAGAAGGGATAGCAATGTTTAACGAAACAATACATAACGCTGTCTAATACAATTAGAGACATTCTATGTACAAAAAGGATATAAAAATATACCGGAGTACGTAGGAAAGGTAACAGCTGCAGCAAAGGTAAAACATAGTACAAGACAGTACCTGCCTATAAAAGAGGACGAGCATTTAGCTTCGATAAGGAAGAAAAAAGAGCAGGATTCCTTAACCGCTTAGGTATCTTAGCTATAAGCTAAGGAGGTACTAATATAATAATAATAAAGTATTTATAAAACGCTTAAATAAATATCATAAAAGAATTATAACAAAAAATAAAGATAAAGAAGATATAAATAAAAATATTAATAATAAAAAGAAGAAAAACAAAAACAAAAAAGCAACGAAAGGCAGCTTAATTTATGCTGCAGAGCTAATTAGCAAACGGAGCGCAATTACCTAAGAAACGCGACTAGCAACGCACAGAAATAGGTACGCACTAATTGCTACCTATTTTCTTTGTTTAATCTAAAAGGGAAGGAACGACCTATCCTAAGGAAAGAGCATCGCGATAGAAACTACGTCGTAGACAACGCGCTTAGGGAAAGGATAGCTATAACAACTAACACTAGATTAACCTAAGGTTACGTATACAGTACAGCATATATCTTAGGCCGATTGCACCTAACGTAATCAGGCTAAGTCTTAGTTCTTGCATATAAAGACCCTTACCTTTTCGTACGATTATTGTACAATAACCTTACGACTATCTTACCTGACAACCTAGTGCATTACCGTTATTGTTACAGTTATAAGGCTAGTTATCTTAAGCCTTAGGAGCGATCTTATAGCTTTTTTAAAAGCTTTTTAACTAATATGCCTTAGCTAACAGTACTAGAGATCTCTGGCGTTGCAGGCTAGGTGCTATAGGCCTTAAGATTCGATTTCCTTGCCTACAGCTGCTAACGAAAACACTAGGCTAGACCGCTTTTCTAACTTTATTACGCCTTCTAATACGGGCAGGCGTTGGTAATGCCTTCCCGGGGAATTTACTAAAGACTATTATTATAATATAGGTATGCTAATTGCTTAAGTAAAAATCTATGCCCTCTTCTATTTCTAACTGTTCTTATAAGCTATCTATATATACAATCTCTTATAGTAATTTCCTTAGGATTTTACTATTAAGCTTTTAAGGGAAATCTTAAGGAAGTAGCTAAGGGAAATCCTAAGGAAGCAGCTAAGGGAAATCTTAAGGAATTTACTAAGATAGTCCTAAGGGAAATCCCTAGGAATTCCTTAGGGAAGTATACTATATTAAGTACTAAGGAATAAGGAAAAAAGGGTAGTATCCTTAGTGCTATATAAGGAAAAAGCTAAGGTAAACAATAAGGAAATACGTAAAAAAGTAGCAACGTTATAGTACTGTTAAGCAATAAAAATATAAGCAACGTTAAGTTAAGGTCTTATCTTTTCCCTTAGGAATATAGCTTACTGCTATAGATATAACAAAGCATAGCAATGTTAAGTTATTAAGAAGAAGAAAGGTTAAGAAAGCTAACGTTAAGTTAAGCTTATAAGGCAGAAGGGTAGGTATAGAGCTTTTTTCTTTTTTTTTTAGGTTTTTTTATTTTTTTTATAGTAAATAGAAAGAATAAATAAGTGTTTTTATAAAGTTTTTTTTTTTAGTCTAAGAAAATAAAAGAAAACAAAGGAAAGACAAAGGAAAGGGTAAGGTTATTGTTTTTTTTATATTTTTCTTTTTTCTTTTAATTAAGCTTATAATAAAAGTAAGTTTTTTTTTTTTTTTTTTAGATACTAAAGATAGCAAGAAGAAAGGAAAAGGAAAAAAGAAGAAGAAGGATAAAAAAGGAGATAGATAAAAGAAAGGAAAAGAAAGAAAAGAAAGAAAAAAGAAAAAAAAAGAGCTAGCTTATACTACTCTTTATTATTAAGGGAGTTACTGTTATTAATAAAAGGCGCTAGCTTTTGTTGTTACTACTGCTAGCTAGACTAAGTTTACTAATCCTAAGCCTACTTTTTCTTTTTTTGCTCTTTCTTTTTTTCTTTATAAACTTAAGCAAAGAACTTAGCTTTATCTACTTATTTATATAACGTAGGATTATTATTATTGCTAACTAAGATTAATTTACTATCTTTATTAATTAATACGTAAAGGATAGTATTTAAAAGGATATTTAACTATATATCCTTAAGGTTAAATAAAAGCAAGGCAGTATAAAAGGTCTACTTATTAGTATTAAGGCTAGCTACGATTTTAAGAATATAAGCGCTAAGGTCTCTGTCCTTGCTAAAGTAGCTACTTTTAGCGCCCTTTTTTATAATAGTATAAACTAAAGCAGTACCTAAGGGCAGTAGTATAACTAAGCAAAACATTAAAAGTACTATGCTATATAAGATACTAAGCATCTATATAAAGGTTATAAAGGTCTAGTCCTTAAGCTTCTTAACTACCTTATTATACTACTTAATAAGTAAAGTAGCTATCTACTAATAGAGGAGTAGAAAGGCGTTATTGCTAATATAAATAGTAAAGAAAGTACGCTTAACGCTTTTAACTATAATTAGGTCTTTAATAATAAAAGGCTTAGCTATTTTACTAAAAATCTTTACTATTTTATTAATATCTTTCTTTAAGCTTTTAGTAAGCGCCTTAAAGAAACAGCTTTACTTACTAGTAGCAAAGGTAACAGTAGTTAGCGCTAAGCGTAAATAATATAGCAAGGTAGTAAAGAAGCTAGTATAGATTAAAGGGCTTATAGTATTATTAATTAGGCGTATCTAAGAGAAAATTAAGCTAGTAGAGGTAAGGGCTATCTTATTAGCTAGCTCTTTAAACTACTAAACGTACTTAAGTATACTATTAATACCTTTAACCTTTTTTACTAAGTCTTTAGTAAAGGCGCTTAGATCTTTGCTAAGGTTATTTAAACTATAAGCTAGTAGGTTAATAGTAGCTAGGGCAATGCTAGTAACGCTAAAGGCGTTGTTATTGTTATCCTTAGCCTTATATACTAGGTTTTTAAGTATATCTTTAAAGAGGTTAACGTAGTTAGTAAAGCTAGAGCTAGTGCTTTAGGCAAAGCGTCCTTAAGCGTTACGTATAAAGGAAAGTATCTTATTATTAAAGATAAGGTTAAGGGATAGGCTTTGTTAGTAAGGCAAAGGCGTACTGCTAATGTAGGACGTATAATTACTGTTTTTGCTAACTTTACTATATTACTAGTTAAGCTTTTCTTTAGTATTAACGTAATCTTAAAATCTAGTAAGCGTTTTAAGGTTTTGCTAAGCTTAGTTAGTAAAGTAATTTTTAAGGTTCTTTAAGGTAGATAAGAATTAGTCTTTTTAGCTAAAGAGCTTAATAATATAAGTATACCTTTGCTACGTAAAGACAAAGGGCTTATAGTAGAGATCTTTATAGATAAAGGTATAGAAGTTAGCGTTATAAAAAGGATAAAAAGAATAGTTAAACGATAGCTTAACTTAGATAGTAGTTATAAGCAATAATAAAAGAATTAGTAGGCATTAACTAAAGTTATAGAAAAGTAGCGTTCTTTTATTCTTTTTTGCTTAAGGAGAAAGATAAGAGGGGGGGGGGTTTAAGAAATAGCAGATATATAAGAGAGTTTCTTTTTCTTTAGGTAAATATATATTTATTATTTTTTTTGTTTTTTAACTTATATTTTTTCTTTTATAGCTTTAATTAAGGGGTTGCTATATAACTAAAGCAGAAGCGTACTACTATTAAGAGCGTATAGCTTTCTTCTGCTTTTACGCTCTTTACCTATCTCTTTACTAAGATTTCCTTTAGCCCTTTTAAAACTATAGTTTTTACTAAGATTTCCTTAGCCTTTTTTACTGCTACTAAGCTTTAGGGAACGCCTACGTTAGCAAGGCGTATTAACAGCTAAGCTAAATATATCCTTAATTACGTTTTATAGTCTAAGCTTCTTTAAGCTAGTGCTAAAAGGGAAAGTAATCTTTTTAAGCTATAAAGGGGCGTATTACTATAGCTGTTTACTTTATCGCTAAACGTTCTCTTTAATAAAGGTATTAAAGGTAGCCTTCTTTGTTTTAAAGGCTTAGACTAGCTTGCTAACATTAATTATGTTTTCTTTTACCTAGCTATTATAATAGCTTAGCTAGCCCTTTTATAAAACTAAGTATTGTTTCTTTAGCTTCTCTTTTCTTTTCTAAGTAATATAAGAATCTAAAATTAACTTAACCTCTTAGGCGCTAAAAGCATTACTGCTTAGTTAGTTTACTAATAGCTTAGTAAAGCAAAGTACTATTACTAATACTACTAAATAAACGTTTAAGGTACCTTTTAAATTAAGGCAGTAAGTAAGACAACTTACGTGCTCTATAACCTTAAATAGCCTAGCTCGTTGCTTTTAAAGCTTACTAATCTTAAGGTTTAGAACGTAATACCCTTTTTTAAGCATAAGCTATACCTAGTTACTAGGTTTAAACTCTATTAGCTAGTATTTATAGTTATACCTTGCCTTTATAGCTGCCTAAGCTTACGTAATACTAAGCTTAGCTTCTTCTTAAAGGAATTTAAGCTTTTCCTTAGTAGCGCCTTCTTTAAGATGCCTTTAGCTATTATCTATACGCTGCTTAGTAACTAGCTTGCTTAAGGATATCTTAATAGTAGCTATAAATAAGTTATTTATAAAGAACTATAAAGCAATAAAGCAGTCTATTTATTTTACTATTAGATTATTATATAAGAAGAATTAAAGGGTAATCTTTACTGTTTAATTACGTTGTTTAGATAGCTTATTAGTTTATAGATGCTATGCTATAAACATAAGAAGCTTAGTCCTATATATAGTCTATAAACTAGTCTAAAAGGTAGAGATAAACTTTTAGTCTTAGTCTAAGATAATCTTATAAAGAAGTCTTTAGTTAGTGTAAAGGAGCTTAGTATATAAAAACTTTGCTTAGTCTTTAGTATAGTAATAGTTATTCTTAGGAATTAAGAGATATATCTTAGAGAACTTATCTATTATAGTAAAGAAGTAGTTAAAGTAACTACTTAGCAGTTTATACTATAGTAAATTCTTAGTATTAACGATTAGTAGCTTAACTATAAAATCTATAGTAATAGTATAGAACAGTAAAGCTAAGGATTTAATTAAGAGCATCTTTCTTAAGGTTATTTAACAGTTAGTTTAGTTCTGCTAATATAACTTATAGCTATTTACTAGTTAGTTAACCTTTTTCTAGAAGCTTAGGATAGCTATAAAGGCAGCAAGGTCCTTAATTAGCTGTTTTCTTTTAGCGTAGAAGTACTATTTATAGGCGTCTTAGATAATCTCCTTACTATAGGATTCTAGAATATATAGTTTCTACTTACTACTATGCTCTTATAAGTAAAGCAAGCCCTTATTATAGATAAAGGCAACGCCTAGCTTAGCATCGTTGTCTTTAAGCTACTTTAGGATAGTCTTTTACTTTACTTTATCTTAGTATCTATTTATAATCCTTTTTTATAAGTCTAAGATAAGGTAGGTTTTAGTTAAGGCGTAGATATAGTCCTTTAAAGCGTTATCTTTTTATACTTATTTAAGCTTTAATTCTTTACTATTATAAAAGGTCTTAGCTTTATTAATAGATAGTTAAAATATAGCGTTAATAACTAAGTTCTTTGCTCTTAAGATATAATAAACCTTAAGATTAAACTAGCTAAGCTACTATAAAGCAGCAATTAAGTAGTTATTAGTCTAAGTAGTAGTAAAAACAAAGGATTTTTATTAAACAATGTTATACGTTGCTACGTAATTAGTTAAAACAATAGTTAAGCTACTATAGGTTAACTAGATTAAGGTTTACGCTTTCTTTATTACCTAAACAAAGGTAGTAACCTTTATCTCTATTAGCTAGTAGTTTATTTCTATAGCGTTAAAGCTTTAGCTAAGGAATATAATTAGTTATACTATAGCTAATAGAATATAGCTCTTTAGATTATATAGAAATTCTTTAGTTAAGTAGAACAACATTATATTTATACTAAACTTTTATAACATATTAATCTAAATAAACAGCTTCTTATTAAGATTAAAATAGTATCTCTTTTTAGCGTTAATTAAAGCTTTAGTAACGTCTTAAAAGCTAGTAAGCTCTTCTTTAGTAGGTATAAAGTTTATACGCTTTATATACCTACGTTTCTTAGTACTAGTAAGCATCTTATTATTATTCTTTCCTTCTACTAATAGCTATATCTTTTGCGTCTATAAAGAAGTAATCTTAGCAGCGAACTAAGGAATAAAATACTAAAGCTAACTAACTATACTAATTTACTTTTTAAGGTATATAAGGGTATCTAGAAATTAAATTTTATATAAAGCTTTAATCCTTAATTTAGTATTTATTAGCCCTATAGAGTTAACGTAAAAGCTAAGGAGTTAAACTAAGGGATATCTAAGAAAGGACTTTACTAGTAATAAAGTAATATTTTGCTTAAAGAAGAGTTAAAATATAGCAGTTAAGTGCCTTTAGTAGCTAGCTATATTATTAAAAAAGATAATAATATTATTAATAAACGTAGTAGTAAAGTATTAAAAGGAGTAGAAGATTTTGTTTATAAACTGCTAAGCATATACTAGTAAGTTATAAAAGCTTATTAGCGCTACCTTAGAGCGCTTAAGGCCTTAGTAGCTAACTATAGTAAAGCAGTTATAGTATGCTAAGTATACTAAGAACTAGTAAAAGAAAGATTTAGCGTTAATAGCACTAATAAAGGTTTTCCCTTTTAAGTAAGCGATTATTTCCTTTTATAGAGGTATAGGATAGGCGTTTAGTAAGGTAACGCTGTTAAGGTTATAAAGGTTTACAATAACCTATCCTTTCTGCTTACCGTTAACTATTCTTTAGACAATAAATACTAAGCTAGTAAATAAGGATAGTTTTTTTATAAATTTAAAATAGCTTTTTTAGTATAGCTTATTAAACGTTTTATTAATAAACTACTTATCTTTAGTTCTTACTAGGTACACTTACGAAAATACTTTAGCGTTCTACTAGTTGTTAGCAAAAAGGGCTTATAAGAAGTTGTTCTTTAGCATATAGATATTGCTATAGTTTTCTTAAATCTTTAAGAACAATTTTATAATTTTCTAGAAAACTTAGGCTATAGCTAGCTAAAGCGTATAGATTTTAACTCTATGCTTAGTTACTGTTTTAGATACGTTCTTTAGTTAAAAGATTCTAAGGCGCTAATACGTATTAACGTCCTTTAGAGGAGTTTTAGTCTTATTATTAGATCTTTTAGTTGCTCTTATTAATAATATCTTACCTTTAGTTAGTAGAATGCTTAAGTCTTTGTTTATTATAAAAGTATTATCTTATATTATTATATTATTTATATATATAAAGACTCTAATATGCTTATCCTTTTAGATATAGATTAGTTTAAAGCTTAAGTTAAAGGTAAGCAGCTAATATAGCTTATAGCTAACTATAGCTAGTAGTAAGGCGTAGTAAAGTATAAAGAAGAGATCTTTTTTATAGGGAATAAGATAGTAATCTACTGCTAAAAAATATAGTAAACTAAGTAGTATAACAGCTGCTTAGTAAGCGTATATAAAGTAGTAAACTTATAGGCTGTAGTTTTTAATTTATATAAGAACGTAAAGTTTTTATATAGCGCTAATAATAATCTTTGCTTATAAGTTAATAACATTAACTAAATAAGGTACGCTAAATTCTTGTTTAAGGAAGAGACTAGTAAACAGCTAGCTAATAACCTATGCTAATACATAGACCTTTATAGTTTAAAGCTAGCTATTAATAGTTCTAGGAATCTATGCTATAAATTCTACCTATTTAAGTATTCTTAAATTACTAATACTATTAAGCTATACTATTTTACTTTAGTTTATGCTAACTTATATAAAGAAGTTAAGCTAGTTTTCTTAGATAACTAAGCAGCTAGCTTTACTATTAACGTAAGCTAACCGTTAGTAACTAAGGCTTGCTTTTTTATATACTAATATCTAGGCGTACGTAAAGCTAAAGGGCTAGTAGGGCTTAGCTAAAAGCTCTATTAGCGTAGTAAGGATAATTAGCTTATTTTTTATAGTAGTAAAAGTAGTGTTATTAAAGATAGTAGTTTAGTAATATACTAAAGGATAGTGCTCTTGCTTATCTTAAGGGATAACTAAGCTATAGCTTAAGCATAGGATGCTATAAAGCTATTTTAGTAAAAGGTTTAGGATAAAAAAGATATTATTAAATAATTCGTTAGCTAGTTTTTGCCTTAAGTCTTTGTTATTGTTGTTAGTTTTAGCTATAGCTTTATAGAAGCTAGCTATGTTTTCTTTTAAGAAAGTATACATTTTGTTCTTGTTAAGCGTTAAACAGAAGATTAAGTACTAGCTTTCTTTAGTAACGTTAACCTTGCTTAAGCCTTTGTTTTATAGCTTGTTTATCTAGTCTTAGTTATAGTTAAGATTGCTTTACGGTCTCTGTCTTAGGCAGGTTAACCTAGATAGCTCTCTAGTTAGTTAGTCTTGTTTAGCTAAGAATCCCTTTTTTTAGCTGCTATCTCCTTTAATCTAAACGTACTAGCGCTAGTCTTTTTTAATATAGTAAGTATAAATGTTTAAGAATATTCCTTTATACTTAAGGATCTATCTATTAATATCTTTAGTAAAGGTAGGTAGGCAGAAAACTTCCTTAAAGTATTAATCTAGTTTTTAATAAAAGATTCTAGCTAGATAGATTTTGCTGTAGCTAGTAGCCTTAGCTTTATAGTAGACGTAAAAGACTTAGTTATATAAGTTCTTTTTATTAATAATATTTTAGATAAAGAAGGCTTTTTGCTTAAGGGCAGCGAGCGTAGCTTCTATAGTAATCTTAAAGCAAGTTTAAAGTAGAGCGTACTAGCTAAAAAGGCTTATATATAGGTTCTATAGGCTAACGTAGGTATTATTGCTAAGGTTACTAAAGTACTAGTTAAGAGCTGCTCTAAGGAGTAGCGTTAGTATATTAACTAGTAAAAGCTTAGCGTAAGTAAGACTATATTGCTTATATTACTATAGTATATTAATAAAGCGCTTAGTACTTTTCTAAACTAGTATTTTAGCGTTTCTTTTAATGTTATTAAAGCTTAGGTTTATTAGTTTAGTAAGGTTAAACTTACTAATTTCCTTTAAGCTAAAGCATAGAAAGTAGTCTTATGTAAGAAGGTACAGATCGCAGGACCTCTTCCGGACCTCTAGATAAGTGTTGCTAACAGCTATACAGGGCACTTAAGGACTAGAAGGTCTAAGTATAGAGGTAGTGTTACCGTAAGCACTAACGTATAGAGATAGAGTCTAAAGGGTATACTAAAGGTTACTTACTCTTAAAAGAAGGAAAAGAGAGTAAAGTCTATATAATATATACACTTACCTTTACGTTATTTAAGTCCTTAAGTTTAGCCTATATAATCTATAACTATATAATAGTTATAAGCTTATATAGTTTAAAAAGAAACTAGAAACTTTTAATAAACTAAGCAATATAATTATAACGTTAAAAACTTATATTTAATAAAAAAAAGATTACAATAGCTCTTTAAAAGGACTTAAAAAAGCTTTACTTAAAGTCTAATAAGGACTAGTTTTAGTAGATCTAGGTACTTAAAAACACTGCTTTTACGCTTAAAATCTAGTCTAAAGTTAATCTAAGGGTAGACCTACTTAAATATAACCTTTATAAAGCTTTAGAGATGCTAACTGTTAATAATACTTATTATTAAATAGCTGCTATAGCTGCCTTTGCTTAAATCTAACCTTAGTAGCGTAGAAACACTTGTTTAAGGGGAGGTTTAAGCCTTTAAGACAAAAAGGAAGAGATAGACTACTCCTTAACTACTATAGATCTTAATAATATAAACCTAAAAGCTTTTAAGATTATATACTATCTTTATATAAGTAAATATAATGCTAAACTTAAAAAACAGAAAAGTAAGCTATAGGCCTATAGCTAACTTAAGCTATAGATAATAAAGACAGTTAACAACGATATATATAATAACATTATATAAAAACTTACTAAAGGTAAAACCGCGGTTATAACTTAGATAATAACTAAGGAGTTAATAGTAGCATTTACCTTAAGTAAGCATATATAGAAAAAGATAGCTTAAAACAAGTATAAGAAGGTACTTACTAAAGGCTTAAAAGTAAGAAATAATATAGAAAAGTAGATTAAGAAATTCTAGCATAAACATAGCATAATGCTTATACTTAATCTGCTTAAAGCTAAGGAGCTTATAGCAATTAAGAACTTCCTTTATGCTACTAAATAGAAATTTAAGCTTAACTAGTTAATAAGAAAGCTTTTTAAACTTAATAAAGCAATTGCAAAAGATAACGTCTTAAGCATTCTAAAGCTTAACGAGTACATTAAGTTCTTTAAGGCTAAGATTTAAGCAAAAAGGAAGCGTTCTTAAATCTTAATAGCTGTTATTAGTAAAAAAAGCAAAGAAACTGCTACTCTATCTATAACTATATTAACCCCTTAACCTTAGGTTAAGAAAGAAAAGAAAGCTTAGTTTTTGTTCTTTTAGCAAAGAAAAGGAAAATTAAGCTATAGTAACTTTTAAGGCTATAGAAGAGACTAAGGCAGGAGGGGAAGAAGGGCTCGTAGAAGAGGACAAGGAGGCTTATACTTAGCTAGAGCAATAAAGAGTTTCTACTATATATACCCTTATAGAATCTTATATTAGTAGAAGCTTAAGGGGTATAGAGACGTTAAGTATACCTTTAGAAGAGTACTTTATCTAAAGAACTTTAAGTATATAAGTATAGTACTTAAGAATATTAAGGGAGATAAGTAAGCTAACCTTTAAGCAACCCTTAAGAAAGCAAACTAAGATATAAAAGGAATAGAAGCTTTTAACTTAAAAGGGAAGAAAGTAAAGCTCCTTAGATTGCTTATAGTAACCCTTATTAACTCTATAGATCTCCTTTGTTTACTTAACATAGGTATGTTTATAACTATAGGAAAGTACCCTTATTACTTACTCTTAGAAAGCACTATCTTTAATAATTATAGTATAACTTACCTCGTTAACGATTAAGCCCTACTAGTGCTTAACTCCTTTGTTTTATATAACTTAGATAAGGTTGTTTAAGTAAGCTTAACTAATTTCTTTGTCCTTAGAAAAAGGAAACGAGTACTTTAAGGGGTACTAAATAGAAACTATAAGGAAAAGACTAAAGATCTTAAACTTAAGAACGTTATAGTTATAGAAAGCTTTTATATAAATATTATCTTAGAAGCTAAGCTATCTAAGGCTAGAGTATAGTATAATAGCTTTAACTGTACTCTACGCTTTAGAGACCTAGAAGTAAGTGTAGTAGTTGCTTAGCTTACTTACGCCTATAGCCTTGTTTTTATTAAATATAAGCTTTATTCTTTTTATCCTTAGTATCCTTATAATCTTTATTTTAATAAATATATAGCTTTTAAGCTTAGATTAAGCATTTTTATAGTTTAAAAAAGACTATTAAGGGACTTAGTAACCTTAAGGGAAAACAAAGAAAAGCTTTAGCATTTACGCTTAAGATACCTTAGCCTTAAGGCGTTAAGAGCACTTATTTAAAACGCTTATAACGTTAAAATTAAAAGCACTAAACGCCTTAAGTATAAGATTTATATAAAGACTTATGCTACTTAGGTAGTGTTTTAAAGGGCCTTAGAAAGGTAAAGTATAAGGCCTTACTAAAGGATTTACTAAGACCTTTAAGAGTATAAAGAAGGGTATAATAATGCTTAATAGCTTATAACAATTAAAGATAAGTATAGTAGAATAATTAACGTAAGACTACTCTTTAATAAGACTTATAATATAGTCTTTAACTTGCTTTTTTAATTTAAGAGGAAGGTTAAGAAGCAATATAAACTTACGATTTATAAGATCTATTAAAACAATAAAAAGGCAGTAATTGCAATTAAAAAGCTTACCTAATACTAAGAATAGGTAAACTTAAAAGGCATTAATCTTAAGCTTATACTACTATATACGTATAAACTAAATAGTATAGTAGAGTAAGCAAGGCAAGAGATTATACTTAAGTAGATTAAAATATAAAAGGGAGCTTATTTGCTTAAGAAGCTATAGCTTAAGACTATAAAGGTAGCTACCTATCTCTATAATATTAGTTTTTTTTAAAGCAATAAAATAAAAGCCTTAATTAATAAGCTTAAACAGTAGTTCTAAGATAACGCTTTAAACTTAATTTATAATTACTTTATAGACTTAAAGCTTAGCTAAGATAGTATTTACGCCTATAGCTATAAAGTATATTACTTTAACAAAGATTATAAAGCAAGGAAGAACTAAAGGTTCTTTAAAACAAGCCTAAGAGCGTATATAAGCTACCTTATAGGCTACGTTTCCTTAAACATATATTAAGTATAGCTCTTAGATAAAAAGCAAGTTATAGAATTAAGGAATATAAGGTTTAATAAATGCTATTTCTTTAACTTATATAATAAAAATAAGCTAGAACCTAAGATCTTTAAACTTAATTAAGAAAGATATAAGGTTAAAGAAGATAAAGCAAAAGACTATATATAGTATAGAACCTTTCTTTAAGAGTAGCTAAGAAGGCTCTTGTTTAAGATCTAGGTATAGCAGGCTATACCTAAGGGAACAAGAAAGGTAGAAACAGAGGTTTTAGCCTTAAACAAAGAACTCTTAGAAAAAGGTAAATTGTTATAAAATAATAATAAGACAAAGGATTCTTAAGACTATACTTTAGTATATAAAAAAGGAGCTCTTATAGGACTTTAAATACCTTAAGAGACTCTAAGAATTAGAGCAGGAGTTAGATTAAACACTTATATAGAGACTATAATAAGTCTAGTAAAGAGTTCTAACTAAGCTTAAGAGGATATAAACTAAATATAAGAAGTGCTAAGTTTAATACCTTAACTAAGAAGAAGTAATAGGATTTGTAAGCAATAAATATACTTAATAATCTTAAGGATAAGTATAGCTACGTTTAAACATTTTTATTACATTTAACCCTTAAAGATAAGGGATATAAAGAACTTTAAGACCTTTTTTACAGTAGTAACGAATTTGCTTTAGCTAAACTTAGCATTAAGGCAAGGTATAGTTCCTTTAGCCTTTACAAAGAGCTTTAAGGACCTCTTAAGGCTACTAAATAACTAGAGAGAGCTTAAAAAACATAAATTTAAGGACTTGTTTAAGGTAGTAGCTAATAAAGAGTTTAGATCCTTTTAAAATAAAAGAACGTAAAAGGAAATAGACTAAGCTAATGCTTTAGTTAAACCTTTATTAATAAGATAAGTATTTACTTATAAGCTTAATTAAGATAAAAACCTTAAGAAATATAAAGCTTGTTTTATTATTAAAGGAAACCTCTAAGATGCCTTAACTATTAAAAGAACGTATACTATAACTCTTGCTATACAATTATTTTACGTACTAGTAGCAATTATAGTAAGGTTTAACTATAAGTTAAAGAAGTTTAACGTTAAGAACGCGTTTCTAAACGTAAAAAGAAATAAAAACATAATTCTAATTATATATAACCTTCTTAAGGGATATCGTAAAAATAGAAAGTGCCTAAAGCTTATTAAAGCCTTTTATAGGCTTAAAGACTTACTTAGGCTATAGTTTAAGGAGTTCTCTAAGACACTTAAGAGCCTTAGACTAAAAGGAAGCAAGGAGAAACTATACCTCTTTTTTACTCTAGAATAAGATCTCTTTGTTGTTTTTTATATAGACGATATTATAGTTACGTATTACAAAAACAATAAGACTCTTTATTAAGAGAAAATTAAAGGTCTTTAAGCTAAATATAAGATATATAATAAGGGAAACGTAGAATAGTTCCTTAGAATTAAGCTTATAAGAGTATAAAAAGAGTAGAAGATTTACCTCTTGCTTAACTTATACATTAAGAAGGTAGCTATAAGGTTTAACCTTATAGATAAGAAACGTTAACCTTTTATACTAATCCTATTATCTTTAATACTTAAAAAGACAGAAGTTAAGGCTATAAAAGAGTTAGTTAAGCTTTATTAAAAGAAAATAAGGTTTATCTTTTATGCTACTATTATAACAAGACTAGATATCTTATACGTAGCCTTGTTATTGTTACGCTTCCTTATTAATCTAAGAGATAAGCATTATAAAGCAGCTAATTAGACGATTAAATACCTTTATACGTAGAGGAGAACCTTACTTGTTTATAAGGGGATTAGAGATATAAGAGTCCTTATAGTAAGCAGTAATGCCTCCTTTGCTAATAATAAAGAGACTAAGAAGTCTTTACAAAGATATATTATAACCTTCTATAAAGGCCTAATACTTTAGAATGCTACTCGTTAAGAGATAGTAATAATATTAAGTACTAAGGCTAAGTTACTTGCTTTAAACTAAGTTATAAAGGAGACCTATGTAATTAAGCGTTTCTTTAATAAGATAAGATTTAACCTATAAAAAAGGTTTACTATTACGTATAATAATCTCTAGACTATACGCCTTATTATTAAAGACTTTAAAAGAGTAAATATAAGATTAAAGCATATAGAAATCTAAGCGATGTAAGCTTAGCAAGAGTATAAAAGGGATACTATAGACATTTAGTTTATGCTATCGTAAGATATACTAGTAGATAGGCTTATAAAGCTACTTATAAAGCAAAGGTTTAAGCATTTCTAAGTACTCTTAAACATAAGAGAATTGCTAAGCAAGAATGTATTAAAAAGAAAGGCTTAAGCTAGCTTAAAAGCAAGAGATTATATAAGATAGAAGTTATGTATAGCTAATCTTAACCTTAAAAATAAAGAAAATAAAGCAATATAGCTTAGTAAAAGAGCAATAGAAAGCTTATTAAGGAAACAAAGGAGCGTATCCTTTACTTTATCTTATTAATAGTACGATACTTTATAATCTTTTTTTATATACCTTTAGTATAGGCGGCGTAGCCCTTAGCTATAGCAAGATCTTTAGCCTTAAGATCCTTATAATTAAAAGGACTAAGAAGTACTAAATTATTAATCTTAAACTAAACAATGTCTTTAAGCTAACCTATAAGAGCTTTTGCTTCTTAAAAAATAAAGTTAAACTTGTTTTTATATAAAGTAAAAAGATAAAAAGCTTACTAAGAGATTATTATTACTAAGCTTCTTAACTACTATGTTAAAGATAAAGTAGTATATTAAAGGACTAAGAATAAGGTTAACGCTTAATATATAGCAAAGCAAAGAAAGGATATATATATATATTATAGCAAGAGTTACTTAAGGCGTAGTTGCAGTAGCAAAGCGAGCTAACGCTTAAGACGTAGCAACAAAAGAAGTTAAATTTTTAGCTAGCAGCAAGAGCCTAAACGTAGCTAATGTAAAGGTATTAAAAGGTATTATTAATAGCTTACTTATCTTACTTAGTAGCTTTCTTTTTATTATATATAAAGTTCTTTTAATTATTAATAAACTAAGAAGGTATTTTATCTATAGATTCCTTAGAAACTAAGATTAAAGGAGAATAGCGAACCTAAGAAATAGAACCTTAACTTCTTAAGGCTTAGCGCTTATAAGAAGATTGTAGAGTAGCTAAAGGAGCTAGACGCTTTAAAGGAGTTATTTTTAAAACTAGCTTAAAAGAGGTATTCCTTTTTGTTTAAGTTAGTAGCGATTTTTAAGGAGTAAAGGTATGCCCCTTAGCCTTAGGTTTTAACGTAGCTTTTAGCTTAAGCAAGGACTTAACTTAAGCAGCGTTTAAGACTAAGGGATTAAATAATATAAAAAATCGCTAAAGTTAAAGAAAAAAGAAAAGACTATTTAGATAAGTAACTACCTAAGGAACGCTAAAGAGCAAGGCTTTTAATATTGTTTATTTAAGATATTTATACTACTAAATAAAAAAGCATTCTTTGTCCTTAGTTTAGTTTAAAATTAGTTTATAAACTCTTAAACATAAAGAAAAAAGAAATATACTTTAGTGCTTATATAGTTCCCTTTTAATTTATTAATACGTTCTATAATCTAAGCTTATATATCCTTTATCTTTTTTACGCTAAAAGGAATAAAGCTCTTATTGCTTATATTATAAGCCTTAGTTTAAGCAAGGGCTTTACCTTTAGGAAAGGGCTATAGGGCAAGGGGGCGCAAATCTAGCTTTTTGTAAGTATAATTGTAGATCTAGCTTAAAGGATAATTTAATTTCTTAGTAGGTAGTAACCTTAAACAAAGGGACCTATAAGAGTAAGAATTAAAGGAGTAAAGCACTTACCTTACTAGCTTTCTAGCTATATAAGAATCCCTTTGCTTAAATTTGCTTAAAGGAAACACTTAGTAAGATAAGAAAAGAAAATAAAAGAAAAAAGGATATACTTAAAAGGGAAACTTAAAGGGTATAGGGCCTTTACTAGTACTATTACTGTCTTTACTAGACTCTTTACTTAAGGAGGAAGAGGCCTTTGCTTTACTCTTTTCTTCCTTTTTTTTTTTATCTTTTATTTCCTTATCCTTATATAACTTAAGGATCTTATCTTTAGCTTTAAGGGCTAGACTCTTAATATAATTATTAACTAAGTCTACGATATCCTAATCTTAAACTTGTTTAAGGGAAAGATAGAAAAAAGAAGGATAATTATTCTATAAAGATTTAATATTAGAATAAACCTAATTACTAAAATTAAAGCTAGCTAGATCTAGCGATTTAAAGCGTTAAGTAAGCTATACTAAAGAAAAAGAAATAAGATCTCTTAAAGCTATAGAACGCTATATAGCCTTATAAAACCTTCTTTTAAAAGCAAGTAAAGAGATAGATTGTAAAAAAGATAAAAGAGCGTCTTAAGCTAGTACGCTTAACCTTTAATAAATATAAGAAAGAGATAGCTAAGGGGTTTTATAGACTACTTAAGAAAGGGATAAATGTAAAGCTTTGTAAATCTTAAGAAAAAGAAGGTATAAACCCCCTTACTTTTTAAACAAAGGCAAAGGACTTATAATAAAGAAGAGGCTTAGAATACAAGAATTAGCTAATAACCTACTAAATTAAATAGCAATATAACCCCTTAATTAAACACTACTATAAGACCTACTTTAATTAACGAGATAATAGATAAGGCAAGGTATAGTTATACGAATAAGCTTAAAGATAAGTATAAAGGTGCCCTTAGAGATAATAAAGAACAAAGGAAAAGGAAGGGCTAGAGAGAGCTCTATAACAATAACACTTAAACGCTTAAACGGGCTAAAGGCACGTGCCTATACGCATAAGAAGATTAATTTACTTAATTAAGGCTAAAAAGAGAGTTGTTTAAGGAGAGCCCTTAAAAGGAGGTTAAACTAACTAATTAAGAGAAAGGGATCTTAAAGGAGGTAAATTACACTAAAGAGTAAGCCTTAATATATAAAAAATTAAGGTCTTAAAAGGAAAGGAACCTTAATATTAGCGATTTAAAGTATATAAGCAGTTAATAGAGTATAAATACCTTTATTAACTAAGGGGGTATATAAGAAGGTATAGATCGTAGGACCTCTTCTAGACCTCTAGATAAGTGTTACTAACGGCTGTATAAGGCACTTAAGGACTAGAAGGTCTAAGTACAGAGGTAGCGTTACTATAAGCACCGATGTACAGAGACAGAGTCCGAAGGGTATACTAGAGGTTGCCTACTCTTAAAAGAAGGAAGAGAAAGTAAAGTTTATACAATATATACACTTACCCCTACGTTATTCGAGTCCCTAAGTCTAGCCTATGTAATCTATAACTGTATAACATCTTAGTTACTGCTTTTAGCGTAACTTGCTTTATTATGCTTATTAAGTAAGGTAAGCGCTAGCTTATGTAAAAGGTAGACTAGTATATCTTAAGCGTTTACGTTTAACGGTATAAACTAGTTTTCGTTTAGTGCTAAGTTATTGTTATTGTTTTTTACGTTAAAGAAATCTTAGATAGATTTAAAGCTAAGGGGAAGTAGAAGGTTAACTAAAGTAGTTAACTCTTTTAGGTTTTTACTGCTGCTAGGCCTAGCTGTCTTAACAGTTAGTAGTTCTAGGCTAGCTAGACCTATGCTAAGGTCCTACTTGCCTAGTAGTATAAGCTAGCTTCTAAAGTTGCTAGATAGCTAGCTTAGGTTATAGGCAAAGAGTATCCGTTTAACGTCTTAGTTTAGCTAAGTAAAGCTCTTTTTTTTTCTTTTTCTTATAGTACTAATAAAGTGCTTTAATTAAGGAGCTCTTAGTAGCTTAGTATTTACTGCTTATTATAAAGTTTAAAATATATTATTAATTTTATTAGATAAGAACTAGCGTTAAGTATTAAGCATGCTTTCCTTAAATTTTATTTTAATAAAGGTCTTTAGCTAACTAAGATTAAGGAAAAGCAGTACGCTGTTTAAGAAGTAACCTAGAACCTTAACTAATAATTCCTTTGTTTTAAAGGAGCTTAGCTAAGAACGCTATAGGTAGTGTAGTACGCTAAGCACCCTTAGGTTATTATATACTAGGTACCTAGTATTATAGGAAAAGTACCTTAGCTAGTTAAACAGCTTGTTCTTATTCTTTAGATACTTAAGTAAGTACTACTTTACGAAGCTTTTATAAACGTTTTTTAGGTTAAGGAAGGAGTTAAAAAGCTATAAAGGATAGTATACGTTAAAATAGTAGGCCTTAATGCCCTTAAATAGGTATTTGTCCTTAAAGATATTAATAAGGTAAGCTTTTTCCTTATAAGTAAGTTGCTTATTGTTAAGGTTATTTATTACGATCTAGCTAAAGAAGCTCCTAATCTTTAGTATAAGCTCCTAGGCTAAGAAGAGCTTTCTAAAGAAGAAGTAGTCTACGAATTAGAACTTAGTAAAATCTATAGTATTGCTACTAAATAATATAGGTAGGCGTTAGTAATGCCTTCCTAAGGAATTTACTAAAGACTATTATTATAATATAAGTATACTAATTGCTTAAGTAAAAATCTATACCTTTTTCTATTTCTAACTGTTTCTATAGGCTATCTATATATACGATCTCCTATAGTAATTTCCCTAGGATTTTACTATCAGGCTTCTAAGGGAAATCTTAGGGAAGCAGCTAGGGGAAATCCTAGGGAAGCAGCTAGGGGAAATCCTAGGGAATTTACTAGGATAGTCCTAGGGGAAATCCCTAGGAATTCCCTAGGGAGGCATACCGTATTACCTTCTAAATCTATTAAGCAAGACGACTCTATTAAGCCTACTAAATTTATTAAGAAAGGGATTATGCTTGCCTTTATAGCTCTTGCTACCTTAATCTAGTTTACTAACTTTAGTGTATAGTAAGCAATAATATACTACTTATAGTTATAATTAAAAACAAGCTTAGTAAGTACCTTTTATAACTCTTTATGCTTAATCTAGCTGTTTAAAGTATCTTAATAAAAGCTGTTCTTCTTAAACAGATATATTAAGACGATGTTAGTATATATACTAAGTATATAATATGCCTCTAAGACTACTACTAACTAACTAGAATTAACCTTAATAATAGCCTTTCCTTAGCTAAGTAGCTTAAGAGACGAATCGCTAGCTTTAACAACGTCTTTATATCCTTAGACAAAGGATTTAAGTAAAAAGAAGTTAAGATTATTAAAGATATTAGTATTAGATCTAAAATTAAAGATTATAGTATTTCTTATTGTAAGATTATCTTCTTTTTCCTCTTTTGCTGCTGTATTAAGAACGTAAATAGTAACGTTGCTAACCTTAGCAAGGCCTTAGCTCTTAATTTAAACGATTTCCTTGTCTTTAGCTGCTTTAGCTGCCTTAGACTTAGTACTATTAGTACCTTTCTTCTTTAGCTTCTTTTTCTTTAAAGGATCTAAGGAAGCTAGCTAGGTTAAAGAGGCTGCTTTTACTAGCTTCTTAATCTTATTTAGCTATGCCTTTATAGCTATAGCTTCTTCTTTATAAGTCTTAAGTTTCTTTTTTAAAGCTTTTTTTTTTTTCTTTTAGAGCCTAAAGGTTATAAGTAAAGCCTTATACCTATTAATAATAAGTATGCCTTAGTATATCTTTTACTACTTATTTAGCTGCCCTTTGTATAAGGTACTATACCTAAGGTACTTAAGCATCCTTTAAGGGCAAAATAAGTACTACTGCTCCTTATCTATCTTATCCTTACTATTGCTACCCCTATAAGCAGCTATATTTATATAAGCTTTTAAAGTATTTTTATTAATCTACTAATAATAAGCAACGTACTAATAGAAGTTAGCAATAATCTTAATAATCTTAAGCATCTAAGCTATGCCTTACTTTGCTTCTTTAATCTTATTACTTATTTTCTCTTCTTAAAAGAAAAAGGTAGCTTTTATAGCTTAAAGAAAGAGGTTAATTATAGTTTCTTTATTAATAGTCTTAACCTTATACTAAAAACAGTTACACTAAGCTTACTTAAATTAAATAAACTATACTAACTAGTCTCTTTGTTTAAGAGTCTATTAAGCTAGACGCTAAAAGGTTTAAAATACTTTTTTATAATTATAGCTATTAAAAAGGATAACCTTTACCTTTACCTAGTTAATAAAATCGCTTAGATAAAGATTCTAGTCTTCTTTCTCTTAGTATTGCTTTATAATAGAAGCTTTTATTATACTAAAGATATTAATTATAAGATCTTTTGTTTAGTAATATTAGACTTCTTTTATATGCTAAAGGTTATATTGCTTATTATACTTTATAAGCTAACCTTCTTTTTCTACTCTTTTAGTATTACATTTAAGCTTATATACTTAAAAGGTACTCTTATACGTATTTGTATTAAAGATTAAGGTATTCCCTTTTATAGTAAAGCTCTTATAGGTTAAAATAAGCTTATTATTGTACTAAAGAAGATCTTTTAGTAAGTCTTTAAAAGAAAGGTTTATAATAATATTAAGTTTAATATATTCTTATATACTATAAGGTTTTATATATTCTTAGATTACTAATATCTATTTAAACTACTTAGCATAAGATTTTAATTTAAGAAGGGCTAAAGGCCTTAGCGTTAACATTTTCTTTATAGAGATAATATAGTAGAGTAAATAAGAAGGTAATGCTATATAGAATGTATATAAAGCGTATAAGGGAGAATTTGCTAATACCTTCGTTAAGAGATAATTCCTAAGAAACCTCCTTAGCTTAAACAATAGCTTTAGATTAAGACGATTAAGTTTAGCAACAAATACCTTCCTTAAATTAACTAAAACAATTAAATTAAGTAAGATTTGCTTTCTTTAAGTTAAATAAAACGATTAAAATAAACAAAACAGATTAAACAAAATAATTAAAAATAAGCTTTTTCTTAGCTATATATAGCGATTAAGAGAGATTAGGAATAAGGCTTAGAATAAATAATAAGCTAGGTATAAGTTAAATAAAGACGCTTTCTTTTAAAACACTAAAAACAAAGATTATAATATCTTTTTAGTATATAGCAACAAAGCCCTTTTAGTAAAAGATATAAGCTTATAAAGATTAAGACTTTATAAGCTTATAACTCTTAATAAAAAGGGTTAAAAGGTAAGGATATTGTAATTAAGATAACGTTTATTAATTTAAAGCTAAGGCTATCTAGGCTAAAGGGAGTATTTATATATAAGATACCGTTAAGGTACAGCTAGCACAGCTAATTTAGCCTAATTTAAGCTATAAGTAGCGTTCCTATAGTATTACCCTTATATAGCATTAATGCCTTATTCCTATACCTATTTAGATTATATACCCTCTAGCCGCAATATCTATCTAGCTTCCTATTGTAGCCGGGTCGGCTGCGCGTTCCCACCGACAGGGGGGTTAAGGGAGCTCCCTCACCACAGTATACATGTATGTGTACGGAGTACGGAGTACTACTTAGTACTACTAATGGAGTACTAGGTTGCACTCAGTATCTGCACATCGTGAACACGTTCTCATCCTGCTCGAAAGTGGACAGAGTGGATGCGTTCAGACGATACGGGTTCCGTTTGGTCCAGATATTGTATGGCAGTCTTCAAACCAGCACTCGTGGAGCTGCGTCGAAGACCTCGATTCCTGTACACGCCGCCCAGGGAGAGGATGTCTTCACCAAGACAGGGTCATACACTGCGCAGTGTACCCAATAGAGGAAGGAAAACCTCCATGTTCAAAGGCGAAAGCTCAGTAGAGTATCAAAGATGTCACCATGCTCCACGTCAGGCACTATGCAACACCAACCCAAAGCCCAAGTCAAACAACCGCTTTCTGTGCCACCCCGTCACCACGCCCTGGAAGATCGACACAGCCTTACGCTTCCGTCTTCTTCTCCTTCTCCTTCTCCTTCTCCTCCTCCTCCTCCTCCTGCCCCTCTTCGTTCTCGTCCTCCCCGTAACCCTCAAGCACCATGTCCTTCAGACCGAGCTCCTCCTCCTCCTCATCCGTCCTCGTGTACTGCTCCCTCGTGATCTTAGGGTCCGGCTGCGGCGGGTCCACCAGGCTCTGGACGTAGCTGCTCGCAAACGGATCCGTCAGCAGCACCGTAAAGGGCAGGTCGCCCCGGATGGCCGCGTCCAGGCTGTCGAAGAACTGCGTCCACTCGTCCCGCTGATCCACCTGCTGCGAGTCGCCGCCCTCGTGGCCATGGCTCTCGAAAATCTGCGCGTGCAAGTCGTCGCGCACCTGCGTCAGGAGGCCCTCCACCGTCGTGAAGCGGCCGCCGAGCGTCCCCGGGTTGACCGCGAGCTTGAGCTCCGGGCACTCGAGCGCGCACGTCTCGCTCTTGAGGATGTCGCGCGCGAGGTCCTCCGCCGTGTCGACCCGCAGCGTGATCTTCTCGCCGAGCTCGGGGATCTCGCCGCCCGTCTTGACGTCGTTGGACCGGTAGCCGCAGTCGTCGCAGACCGTCGACATGATGACGACCTGCTTGAAGTGCGGGATGTCGACCATCTTCATGTGCGTCACGCACGGGTGTGCGCAGCCCGGGCACGTGGCCGGGAAGTCGTAGACCTCGTTGGGGATCAGCTCGCCGTCGGCCGTCAGGCCGTGCGTCGTCATCGTCGACCCGACCTGGGCGTCCGTGTCGGTGAGGCCGAGATCCGCGTTCTGCTCGGGCGTCCGCGCAAACTCGTGCTTCTCCCACTTCCCGATGCCGTCCTTCAGGTCCGGCGCGATGAAGGAGTTGCCGGCGGGGTCGTCGACGTAGACGCGGAAGGGGAACGCCTCTCCCTCGAGCATGGACTTGGCCCTGCCAATGACCTCGGCGACCTTCTCGAACAGCTCGGGCGCCTTCTCCCTCCTGTCCTCCTGGTTCATCTCGAGGTCGCTCACGACGCTGGAGAGCAGGCCCTCGACGTTCGTCAGCTGGCCGCGGCCGGCGGGGATCTCGAGGTCGAGCTCGATGAACTTGACGACGGCGCTGTCGGCCTTGATGACTTGCCGGGAGAAGTCGGCCATCTGCGTCAACCGCAGCTCGTAGTGGACACCTCGGGGCTGGATGGTGCCCGCGGGCTGGATCTCGTTGTTCTGGTGGCCGCAGTGCTCGCAGCTGAAGGACATGATGACTACCTCGCGGAAGTAGGGAATCGTCGTGAGGAGGAGTCTCGTGATGCCCTGGTATCGAGTCAGAGTCATTCGCGATCCAACCATCAGCTCACGAGAATCAAGCCTCTGGAGATAGGGTATTGCCGACGCACATCTTCGTGGCAGTTCATGCACAGAGACTCAATCTCCTCGACTGGCTTGAATTCCTCTGCGTCGGCAGCATCCGTCCCGGACAGGTTCTGGGCCTTGCTTCCAATGGACTGGAAGAAGTTCTCTTGCGGCTGGGCCGTCTCCGGCTTCACCTCGTCGACAGACATGTTGCCGATTGGTGCTGGTTCTCTTGGCTCTCTTTGGCCTTTTCTGAGTTGTCTCTCGATTTCTTGGCGTGGTCGCGTGCGAGGATTCTGAGGTGTGATGTTCGTCGCAAAGAGATCAATCTGTACGATCACTCAGTACTAGTAGTACCAAGGTGCAGTGGGCGAACACGCGGGAGTTGTATGGATGGATCTTGTGTCGAGCAGCCGTGCTGACGGACTCGATGGCGGGGCTCTGAAATTTCTCGTGTCATCCATCGATCGAACCTTCCGTATCGATACCGATCCATTTCGCGCTCCTTCCAGGATGTTCTTTTGCTTTGAGGGGCAATTTCTTAGCGCTCCTGCCGTTTCTTCGAGGTACGAGCGGTACCTACGGAGTACGTCATGCTCTTTATCGATAAGACAGCCTGGACTGCGCATTCGCACGGTGCTGACGTACTGTGCAGAGCTGTGCCCGAATCTGCAGAAGTGATCTCCAGGATCAGGATGATCTGCGAGCCGAGCCAGACTCCGTAGCATCGGGGGAGTCGTTATTTGGAAATGGTTCGTCTCGATGAATGCCCAATCGGCGTGCTTCACCTCCCAAAATCAGCCAGCGAGAGGGGGTTCGACTGTCGCTGTTGCTGGCCAGAGAGAAGCGCCTGCAACCCGGCCTTGCGGCTCTTGGCACGCTTCTTGCTGCTGGCATTGGCGGCGGTGATGGGATCCTGGCGCTTCTCGACGACGTGCTTCTGCTGCTTCTGCGGCTGCTGCTGCTGCTGCCGTTGTGACTGTTTTTCTTGTTGCTGCTGCTGCTGCTGCTGCTTCTGCGCCAAGAGTGGCCTCGCCAGTCCGCGACGCGTCACCTTCTCTGGCGCAGGGAGACGTGTCCGTGTAGCCCGCTGGCACAGCCCGCACGTCAAGACCTTGACTGGCCCGGACGCCGGGGTGTTGTTGTTGCTGGGCGGCCCTGGTTTCGCCGCGCGGCCATGACGACGCCGAGGCTTGCCGCTCTTGCGGCTCTCGAAGGTGATCGTCGTTCCCATTTGCCCGGGGATCATAATGTGCCCGCAGGCGCCGCAGACGTGTTGGCGCTGGGCCTCGGAGACGGCCATGTCGTGATGGTACAGCAGGCTGGCCCGTTGGCTCATCAGATGCGCGGAGGTCTGGGGCGCGACGGCCCGCAGCAGGTGGGCGGCATTGGTGAGGTAGGTGAGGCTCGCCGAAAGCTCGGGGGAGGCCATGGTCGAGTAGGGCCCAGAGCTGCTGGGGAGGAAGCGACTGTCTGTAATGCTGTGTCTCTTGTTTCTTCGAATTGTGTCTTTGCGAACCCGAATACGGAGTAGATGAACGTTGAATTCATCTCTGGAATATCACGGATGTGAAAGAAGATTGAAATTGAGCGTGCATGTTTCATTCGCTATGTAACTTCATGTGTTCACTTCTAAGCTGGCGCTACCCTATACCAATACCATATGCTTGCTCGTGCACCAAGGCCAGGGTTCAGACCCTCTTGATCTCCCAAGTGATCTCGTTGATGCTGACCTCGTCGCCAGCCTTCTCGTCGTACTCGAACCACTCTCCATCCGAGAGGTCGATTGCCGAGAACTTTGTCCCAGAGTCGATACCCTCGGCAAGCCACTCGCCCTGAAGCAATGAAAGTCCAAATTCAGCATATATGCACGGCCAGGCCTTCACAGGATGTCGGGCACTTACCTCCGGTACGAACTTGGTGAACTCAAGGCCTCTGCAGTCGAACTCGAGAAGCTTCTGGGCCTTTGGCGGTTCTCCCTGCTCATACGCCGTGGGAGCGGCCTTGATCGTCGCGGTGGATTCCCTCTGCTCAAGCCCATCGAAGTCAGCCATCTTCCCAATAGCACGAGTGAAAGAAAGTTGCCTCTCCCGGAGATTCCCAGGACACACCTTGCAGTTCTTGCACCTCCAGACGAAGTTGGCCTCTCCTCTACTGCCGCTCATCTCATTGTTCTCCTATATCGCCCGGCCAGAGTGTATGTAAGCAGGCTGTCATGCTGGGAGAATGAGAAAAGGGGGAGGGGAATTAGGGATAGGGGTCCTAGGGGAGGCAGGAAGATGGTCTCACAAAACGATTCACTCCGACAGAGTTCGCGTGAGTCTCCCGACACGAAGTGCATTGCACTGTGAATGTGTACCAAAAGGGACTGTCCTCTGTGTCATTCGGCCTCAAGTTTGTGACGCTACATGTGAATCCAAGCTGTTAGTGTCCATCGAGGGGAGGACTGGAGAGCTCGAATGCCTGTCACGAGGCACGTACTAACCCGACAAGCTCCGCCTTGAGCATGAGGGCGAACATCTTGGGTGTACAGAGTACAGAGTATGGCACACGATCCTATGAATTCCAAAGAAATACGTGGCCGCCGATCTTCGATTTCCAAGCCAAGAAGTCCTCAAGATGTGGGCAATGAGCTTGAATGAAAGTGTTCGGATGTGTCGTGTGAGCAGTGGATGCGAGCATGTGCCTCCATCCACTTTCACCCCCCGCAGGCTTGAAAGGGGCTCCCTCGTCATGCCGCCACAAGACTCGAGCAGGTCGCTCGCCAGTGCTGATCACGTGTCAAATCACGTGAAACAGCAGACTCACGATAATCGAATATTTGCATCAATCCGGACTTCAGGTGTTCCCTCGAGCCTGAATCGCACCAGAAGCACCATCCCGGGAGTCAAAGAAGATCTATTGAAGTCGGAAGTTTTCCACGCCGATCGACGCCCGACAGCATTCCCCCGAGAAGCGCAGCACCCGCAACCCGCCGTGATCCCCGATCCGCCAAATGCCTGGGTGATGCAGTCGCTCCTGTCGAGATCTGGTCTGGCCCATCGCTGCTACTGTCGGTCCTGCGGCACCGTCGCCGAGGCGTTCGGTGCCAGCGGCAGGGCGGCGGCGCGGCCCCGACGGAGGCCCACGTTTGCAGAGATCTTCACGGCATGCTACAGCTCCGTCTTCGCCACGGCGGCGCTGGTCGACGCCATCCGCAAGGATGACCGCAGACAGAGCCTCGACCGCCGCCTCGAGGAGGCCCGCAGGGACCTGGCCGACCTGCAGGAGCGCCGCGCGGACGATGGCCTCGACGGGCCCGAAGGCAGCGGCAGCGTCGCCGACCCGAGATCTCAACCTTGTCCTCATCCTCAATTCCTCCAAATACACCAGATGGACGCTCTGTGGATGAACCTCAAGGGCGTCCTGAACAATCGGCCATACATGAAGGAGATCCACAGGCCCGCGACGATACCCACGTCGGCGCTCGTCGAGAGCCTGAAGCGGGACTACTACGGCTGCCACTTGGACGGCGCCTCGAGGCGGCAGATCGACTACGAGCAGCTCGAGCGCGCGATCGCGGCCGAGGAGTCGGACAAGCGGTTGACGTACCGGCAGCCGCAGAAGCCCTCGCACCTGCGCATGGAGACCATCAGCACTGAGGAGCTCGTCCTCAAGTTCCTCGACCGCGCCAAATTCCTCCCCAAGAGCGACTGCGACCTCCCCAGCCCGTCCTTCGACGAGGCGTGCCGGATCATGAGGCGCGGGTATCCGCAGTACACGTTCCGCGCCGTCGACCCCGCGGGCGCGCACCTGGACACGGCGATCCTGAACGAGCGGCTCAGGACGCTCATCGCCGCGCCCGACCTGGGCATGAGCATGAGGGAGCGCATCGGCAGGGTGTGCTACAACCTGCTCGTGTGCGCGTACCCGCCGGACATGCACACCTACAACACGCTCATTGTGGCCTTCAACCGGTCCGGGCACCACACGTTCGCCGAGGCGCTCGTGTCGTCCTTCTTCCACTCGCGGCTGCTGCAGCCCACGCCGTCGACCTACGTGGCCATCCTCAACCACTACCAGTGCACCAACAACCACGGCAAGTTCCTGCGCGCGCTGGCGTGCCTGACGGGGATGGAGCCCAAGTCCGGCGGCAAGATCCGGCGGCGGCACGTCAGCGACATCGAATTGAGCCCCGTGCTTCAGCGGTGGGCGGCCGACCTGAGGCGCCGCACGCGGACGGGCGAGTGGGTGTGGGAGCACATCCCGATGACGCAGCCGCTGGTGGAGGAGATCCTCCGCGGGCTCCTGCACTTCAAGCTCTTCGACCAGGCCGTCGCCTTCTTCTTCACCTCGCTCCATGCCGGCGTCGCGCTGAGCATCAGGACGGCGCGGCTGGTCCTGGACGAGTGCGTCGACGCGCTGGACTGGCGGGCGGCGGCGCGGGCGGTGCGCTCGCTGACGATGGCGCAGGAGCGGTGGCGGCGGCTGCTGTTGTCGGCGGACCCCGAGAGCAGGCGGCTGCTCGCGGCGCGGGTCCGCGCGCTCATCGACCTCTGCGGCCTGCACGGCCTCTCCCAGCCGGAGCGGCGGACGGCGCTGGTCCGCCTGCGCATCTTCGCGCACCGGTACGCCCGGTTCCTGGAGATGATGGAGCGCGAGGCCCCGCTGCCGGCGGGCGCGCTGGGGCTGCACGACCGGTTCGACGGCGCCAAGAGCAGGCTCTTGCAGCTGGAGAGCATCGGCAAGGACCTCGACTACGTGGGCAAGACGACCATGTCGATCGAGAGCAAGCTGCTCAACGCAGACTTTTCGCACGGGTTCCGGGCCTCGATGGCGCTGCGCATCGGCGAGGCCGCCCTTCAGCGGTCCGCGCAGCTCGGCGAGGAGGCTGCGACGCTGCTGTCAGGCCTAGGCGTTCTCGCACCGGAGAAGCCTACGTCAGAATCGTCGACTTGGACGCCTCGAATCTGCGGACTGAAGAACAGCGCCGAGGCGCGAACCGAGAGCACGAGCATCCCGGAGCAGGGGCCATCTGAAGCAGCAAGAGGAGGAGGAGGGAAAGGGGGTCACTCAGAGAGCACAGATGCGGAGCCGGTGACAGGTGCAGTAGCAGGCCAGATGAGACGGGCTGCAGATTCGAGACCCGGCGGACCGTTGATAGCCCTGCCGATACGCAGGGATCGGGCGGAGCACGTCGAGACGTCGTGAGGGGTGGGAGGTGAAGGGCACAAAAATCCCATCCTGTACTATTACAAACACCACATTTCTGCTGCCATACCATAGACATTTAGCAGTACGAGTAGATACCACGGGATCGTCAGGCGTTACGCGTGTGTCTCGGCCAATCCCTTATGCAACGAATTTGTAGTCCTCGCCGAATGATTGACGCTCCAGGTCGTTTCCACTCCATATAATAAGCTCTTGTCAGTACTCTGCACGACCGAGTCTGTAGTCTGCGTTTCAATGCACTCCCAAGCCACGGCTCTTTGACAGGGGCGAACCGTGACGAGAGAGATGGACCCATGGCTCGCACGATCACTGCCCAAGCCAGAGCCGCGACCCGGCGATTGCCTGCGGGCCTGCGGGACGGCAGGGGGCGAGGGCGTCGCATGCATGCCAAGAGGTGTCACGCGGAGGGGAGAGTCGCAATCAAGTGACACGGAAGTATTCTCCGGGGTCCAGGGTCTCTGCATGGATCTGCGAGGGCGAGGGCGAGTATATCAATACATAAGGGATTCCTGATGGAGGATGACAGTGATCTCCAGCTCTGGGTAGTCGTACATACAAAGGAATCAGTGAGAGAACGAGGGCGAACTTGTCATATATCGCAGCTGTCCATGATCCCTCGCCATGGAGTTGAGACCTCACAGGAGCGCGGCAACCACATGTACCCCGATTGCAGGAGTTCCCATGCACGCCTTAGCGGATTCCGATCTCTCTTGCCGCTTTGATGCTGGCGTGAGGCTCCTGGCGGCCGCGTGACTCGCGCAGATTTCCATATTGCCTCGCTCATCTCGATGCGTACGAGTACTCGTATCAATATATGTACGGATGCGTGGTAGTCGTCCTCTTACGAGTACGTGTACTCGAAGGAGCTCATGCTCGCAGATGCGGCCTCTGCAGCTTCGTGTTTGCAGCTCTGCAGCTCCAGGGGGAGGGGCCCCTTGAATCCTGCCGGCGCGAGAGCCGAGCGTGCCAGCGGTGACTCGGCAGACCTGCCTGCATATTGAATCACCGGCCTCGAATAGATACTCGTGTTCCATTCTGAGGGGATCATTCCATCTTGAAGCTCCTTCAAGTCGAGTCATTCGTCCTCGCTTGCTGCATCGCCAGGCAGTGACCCACAGTCCCCAATGAAGCGATTCACCTCCCTGCGATCACCATCGCCATCACCATCACCATCACCATCACCATCACCATCGCCATCACCATCACCATCGTGGCTTCTTGGTGACGCCGCCGGGCATCGGAGAAACGATTCGCCATACCAGATCGCGGGGGAAAGTGCGAAGCGGCGGGAGCGCGGCACTGCGCTCCTGCCTTCGATCCACGTTCTGGCCCGTGCCTTCCCCCTCCTCGGCCCCCCACGCCTGCCAACCTAACCCACCTGTCCCTGGGATGGAGCTTTAGCGTTCAAAAGTACTCTTTAGTTCGCAGTACCTAACAGCCACCCTGGATTCAGGTGCCTGGCGATACTACGGAGTACAGTACCCCGAAACAGGCTGCAACACCATCACATCGACGAGTACCTGGCACGCGGGAGGGACTTCGACCGCCCACCGGAAGAGGGTTCAGGTACCTAGTAGTACGGAGTACTACCTGTACGAATCGAAGGTCAGATGCCGACCCCGTGGCGCCTGCCCTGGCGTTTTCCTGTCTCACGACGGCGCGGCAGGAGCCTGCCGGTGAATGACGGGCAAGAGCGAAGCATCACTCGAGAGTTTTGGCAGGAACTGATCAAGGTTTCTTCATTTTCATTTTCTCTTTTCTTCTTCCATGAATGGAATTTCTCTCTTCCTTTTGCTTCTTCTCGTCCTCTCCCTTCTCTTCCCTTCTCTTCCCTTTTCTTCCCTTTTCTTCCCTTCTCTCCCCCTCTTCCAGTATAGTACGGAGTACTTGTACGACCTTTCCTCAGGAGCACCCGGCTCCACATGCGAGCGCTGCAGTGATCCTGGAGCTCGTCACAACTGCGCAATTGACTTTTCTTGGGCGGCAGCATCGGCACTTGCAAAGAAGGGGCACTACGGACTGCGAGGTACCGGCAACCTTGAAACGCCAACCAGGGTCCGCTCCTCAGCAAGTCCGGGTACCTCGACTCCTTGTACTCCGTACGGGGCACCAGCACCAGCCTCTTCATCCTTGGCTTCGCTCGACTCCCTTTGAAGTTTCCAAGATCAAGTTCTGACGAAAACAATCGTCACTCTCTTCGAAAGCCTTCTTCCTCCTCTCCTCCTACTCTTCCCTTTTCAAGTCTCCCCCTCCTCTTGCTTCTGTCGTGCGAAATTTGTGATCGTTCATCTCGCGAGCATCCCCAGCCATCAACAGCGTCGTCCCTTTTCTGCCTCTCGACAAGTGCGACATCACACCGCAGCCGACCATTCGGAGTCGAGCCGCGGGCTGCTTGAGCCCCCTTTCGATACTTGTGTCTACGGAGTACACTCAGCCTCATCACCGCCGATCTCTTCCTCGAGCTCTTTCTGGCTGCGAAACGCCTTCCTTCGGCCTCTGAGGCTTGCGCGAAGAAGCGCTCCCAGCCGCTCCCTGCCATTGCAATCAGGGCCAATAACAACTAGCAGATCACCTCCATTTGACCAATCCTAGCCATGAAGTTTGGACGCAAGTACGTTGTTTGCCCTTGCTTTCTCCCGAGGATGCGACTCTGCCCTCCAGGCCTTTGCAATCATCAGAGCCAGGGACACCAGTTCGGCATGTACTGAGACGATTTTTTTTCGCACAGTCTTTCACGAAATCAGGTCCCCGAGTGGGCTGCCTCCTACATCGACTACAAGGGCCTCAAGAGAATTGTCAAGGCCGCCGCGGAAAAGGCCCGCAGCGGAGAGGATGTCGATATCGCAGGTAAATGCCAGCGGACCTCGGCTGAGCCCTCCCGCCCTCGACCCCATCGCCGGAACTGACGCAACCCCTGTGCAGAGCTCTTCTTCGCCCTGGATCGCAACCTGGAAGATGTCGACACCTTTTTCAACAAGAAACATGCCGAGATCTTTCGGAGGGTCACCTTGCTGCAGAATCGCTACGGTCGCGTCCCGGACGCCATCGCCCACCTCGATGACGACGAAATCGAGGAGGTCATGGGCGCCCTCCTCGAGCTGCGGAGCCAGCTGAGGAATTTGCAGTGGTTCGGCGAGATCAATCGCAGGGGGTTCCAGAAAATCACCAAGAAGGCCGACAAGAAGGTGCCCGGCATCGCCTATCAGCATCGATACATGTCCACCAAGGTCGACACGAAGCCTTTCGCCAGAGACGGGAATCTGACCAGACAGCTCGCAGAGGTCAACCGATGGCTTTCCGTTCTGGGAGAAGCTCGACATCACGATGATGATCTTAGATCGGAGCGATCGACCCGATCCCTTGGAAGGACCTCAGCCAAAGCCTTCTCGCATCTTCCGCAGGCTCAGCTCGACGCCCTGGACCAGGCCGTCCGAAACGACGACACAACCGCGCTTCAATCCGGCCTGGCCGATGCCAACGTCAACGCCTCAGAGACCTCATCGCAAGACATCTTGCTCAATCTCCTCCAACGCTCCATCTCCGCGCGATCTAGATTGTGCATCGCTTACCTCCTCCAGAATGTCAAGGACCTCGATGAGCCAGAGGACATCAACGGCAGGAACTGTATCCACCGATTCGTCATCCACATTGGCCGCACGAAATCCGCCTCCGCAGGAAAAGAAGATGGCAAGAGGATGCCCGTCACTGCCGGAACGCAATTCAACAAGAGGCATCTCCAGCCGGCTGTCTCCGCAGCTGTCCCACTCAAAGCGATCAACGAGAAAGAGTCGTCCCTCCTGAGCAAGAGCGATGAGGCGGTCCAGACACTGCTCTACCTATTCGACAACATGAAGCCCGAACAGCGTGCGGCTCTCCAGAGCCGAGATTCCTTGGGCCGCATGCCGATCCACTACGCCTCCCAGTTCGGGTTCGTGGTCGTGTGCCAGATCATCATGGCCAGGATGCAGGAGTGGAACCAGTTCGACGCAAAGGACGGCATCGACGCGCCCGAGTGGCAGGACAATGATGGCTTCGCGCCGCTTCATCTCAGCGTCATCGGCGGGCACCCGCTCACCACACAGGCATTGCTGCAGGGCGAGAACTGGCAAGGGAGCAGCAAGGCTAAGATCCAGATCCGAAAGGCTGTCCCCAAATCTGGCGCTGTCCTTGCCATGGCCACCAAGTCCGACTACACCGTCATCGTCGGCATGCTCGTCGACGCCGGCGTTGACATCAACTGGACCGACAAGACGGGGGAAACGGCGCTCCACGTGGCCGCGAGATTTGGCCACGCCGACTGTGCCCGCGTCATCGTCCAAGGAAGCGAATCACAAAAGGCAGATCTTGAGGTGGCAGAGAAGAGCTATGCCTGGACGCCCCTTCATGTCGCAGCCGTGGATGGAAGTCTGGAAGTCGTCAAGCTTCTCGTCGAGGCCGGGGTAGATGTGTTCAAGCCGGATGCTTTCGGTTGGACGGCCAAAGAGCATGCCGCGCTGCGTGGCCACATGGAGATCGCCCGACTGCTCGGCGATCAGATGAAGGAGAAAGAGGCTGAGATGACTCCTCCGAAGCCATCTCCCCCGCTGAACCCCACAGAAAATTCGTCCATCGACGGGCGACGCTCCAACGGAGCAGCCCCGACCGTTCGACCCTCCGAGCTTGTCAAGACCTTTGGCCACCGTTATCTCACTGACGAGAGCCTAGTCTTGGTCAGTCTCGGTTCCATGGACATCCGAAAGACGATCGACGCCATCACCTTGGACAGCGTGCCTCTGAAGGAGGCGCACAATACGCAACTCGACACGGCCCTTTCGGTCGTCGTTGCTGCCGATGGCGCGTCGGGAGAGCCAACGATCATCGATCTACCCGTCCACGACGGCATCGCCACGGAACCCATCGTTTTCAAGACGAAAGACGTGAGCCGGATGAGGCTTCTCTTCGACATTGTGCCGACATACTCGGGAAGCGAGAAGAACAAGATTGGCCGTGGCGTTGCACTCATGTCGACAGTGAAGCCTTCGATGGGCTCCGGCCGCATGACCCTGCAGGGAGACGTTTGCGTTCCTATAATGGGCATCAGTCTGGACGTCATCGGCACGGTCAACTTCAACTTCCTCGTCATCACGCCCTTCCACCACAAGAACATGGAGATCACGTCAACCCAGACATACTGGAAGAAGATGTCATCGACCATGCTCATTGGCCATCGTGGTCTGGGAAAGAACCAGACTTCGAATAAGTCTCTGCAACTGGGCGAAAACACGCTGCCCTCTTTCATCGCGGCGGCCAATCTCGGAGCACAGTATGTCGAATTCGACGTGCAGCTCACCAAGGACCACGTGCCCGTCATCTACCACGACTTCCTGGTCAGCGAGACGGGGATCGATGCCCCCGTCCACACTCTCACCCTCGAGCAGTTCCTGCATATCAATTCGGATACTAGGAGAGCTCACGACAAAACGAGCTCTTCCAAGAAGGGAAACGGGTCCAGCACAAACGGCCGCGCACGGAGTAGCACTCTCGTGCCGAAACGTTCGCACTCGATGGGATTCGCCGGCACCGGCGTGCTGGAAATGGAGGAGCGCATGAAGCACACGAGAGACTTCAAGGCGCAGGGATACAAGGCTAACTCTAGGGGCAACTTTATCCAAGCTCCGTTTGCCACGCTGGAGGATCTGTTTACGAAGTTGCCGGAGCGCGTCGGTTTCAACATCGAGATGAAGTACCCGATGCTCCACGAGAGCGAGGAGCAGGAGATGGACACGTACGCCGTCGAGCTCAACTCGTTCGTGGACAAGGTGCTCGAGAAGGTGTACGATCTGGCCGGGGCGCGGCATATCATCTTCTCTTCCTTCAACCCGGACATCTGTCTCTGCCTTAGCTTCAAGCAGCCGTCGATACCGATCCTGTTCCTCACCGATGCGGGATGCTCCCCGGTGGGAGACATCCGTGCATCGTCCCTGCAGGAGGCGATTCGATTTGCGCGCCGTTGGAATCTGCTGGGCATTGTCTCTGCGGCGGAACCATTTGTCAACAGTCCGAGATTGGTCAGAGTCGTCAAGGAGCAGGGTCTGGTCTGTGTCAGTTACGGCACTTTGAACAATCAACCGGACATGGTCCAGGTACGATCAATCCTTCCACCCCCCTAGCCCCCCCCCAAGAAATCCTTCCCTCTCCCCCTTCCTTTTCATTAGACCCCCCCGGGCCGTTCCCCCTCTCCCGGCCGCGTCCCCTTTGCTGTCTAGCTCGAAAGTCTTGGCGTTCTCAGGATCGGACGTAAGCTAACAACCTCGTGCAGCGACAAGTCAACGAGGGTATCGACGCCGTGATTGTCGACAGCGTTCTGGCTATTCGGCAGGGCCTCACGGCCGCAGAGTCACCGCAGGATCAGCAGAGCGGCACGCCCTCGCCTCAAGAGCAGCCGGTCATGAATGGGGTCACGCTACCGCCGACGGAGCAGCTCAAAGAGCTTGCTCTCTAAGGCGACGCGAGGCCATGTACTATGATAGCCTCGTTGGTGTGGGTCGTGTGTTGAGCATACATTGCAGGAACGACGAGGCACTCGAGGGTGCATCATCCGGAGCCTACGGGCCGGTCGTCGACGAAACACCCCCGCGAACTTTTGCCTCCCTTGCAAACCAGAGAAAGGGGCAAGAAGGGGTTCTAGGAGGATGGACTTGGGGGATCTATTCCCCTTCTTTTTGCATACAGAGAAATCTCTAGCATGAGAAAGCGGCGGAGGAACGGAGGGACAAAGGGCGGTCAGGCGTTGGCTGACGAGGGTTTTGGATCTTTGTGCCCGGGGTGCGGAGGATGTACGGAGTACTACTACTGCTATGTACAATGGATGTATCCAGAGCACGCGGGAGTGGAATGTTTGAGGCTGCCTGTACTCGGTGATCCGTGCCCTGTGCCCTTGCTCTGTGCTGTGGATGTGCAGAGGAGTGTCAGTCCTTGCGAAGGAGCGCAAAGCCTGCACGATGGCTGAGACTCCCACGAGCAAGGGGAGCGGGATCGCGATCGTTGGCATACCTTCCATAGTACGAGCTTCCTACCTGCGGTCCTTCCTCCCTGTGGTCCTCGACCTGTAGTACTTCCTACCCGTAGTACGAATACACATTCGGCGTGAAGATAGCCCGCCTCGCAGGTCTGCCTTAGATTGAGCCCGGTGTGTCCGCGAGGGGATGTGTTCTCCTTCTTGGGGGAAATTTGCCTAGGGGGGTAGTACTGGGTACTAGTAGTCTGAGGTGATGTGCCGAGGGATGGACGTGAAGGTCCTCCGTGAGCGTTCGGCGACGAGGAGGAGGATGAGAAAGGGGATGAGGATGAGGATGAGGATGAGGATGAGGATGAGGATGAGGATGAGGATGAGGATGAGGATGAGGATGAGGATGAGGATGAGGATGAGGATGAGGATGAGGATGAGGATGAGGATGAGGATGAGGATGAGGATGAGGATGAGGATGAGGATGAGGATGAAGATGAGGATGAGGACGAGAGCAGGCAAGTGGATGAGGACGACGAGGATGAGACGCGTCCATCGCATCGCGCAGCTGCTCTCTCCTCTGCGCCTGCGCCCGTCAGTGCTGAGCCCCTGGGCCAACGGCGAGGCGAGGCGTTTCTGGCATGCGTGGGTGTGCCGTGGTGATATGGATTCATTGTACGTGTGCATACGCCGTGCTCGTTCGTCCGTGAGGAGCAGAGTACTGCGTGCCCCTTCAAGCCCCAGGTTGGCATCCATCCACCCTTACAACCAGTACTACTACTTACCGCGCTTTTCTGCGCGTCGTTCTCTGCGTACGTAAAGACGAGTACCCTCGAGAACCTCTCGAACCTACATCTCCTATGTCCACATCTTACCCTTGAAGCCTCGCGCACCTCCGCAATCTTCAACGTCCGGCGGCTGCGTGACTCTGGCCGGCGTTTGGAGGCCCGACTGACTTCCGATGTCCCGGCTCGGTTTGATGCGAATTGTGTTCCCGCCGCACTCTGCTCATGTGCGCCGGTGCTCCGTCCGTTGGAATCACGCGTATAAGGATCACTGCCGTTGCAAGATTGTGACCTGTAGTCGGATGAGGACCGAGACCGCCGTGAGCAGGTGTTTCGTGATTGTAGTACGAGGCCACTGCCGTTGTTAGTTTGTGTTTCGTACTCGTATGAGCACCACTACCGTCATGAACCTGTGTTCTCGCATGAGGGCCACCACCGTCGTATACACCCCAGACTCGTACGAGGAGGACTGCTCGTCTTACCGTGGGACGTCCACCAGCGCCGCGCAATCACGAGACCGCAGCATCATGCGATATTCCCGGAATACACCACCTTCCCAGCCGGTCGCTCTGCCTTATCGCGCCATGCCCTGTCTCGCCCTGGTCGTCTCAGGTTCCATACGATCATGTCGTGTGGACAACGGTAGTGACCAACTGGGTCGTACTCCGTGCTGTCTGAGGAGCCCCCCCGCCACCCCCTTCTTTCCCCTCCCCTTCTCTCCCCAGCTTCTCAGCTTCGGGGTGTGGCAGGTCGATGACCCACAGGGTCTTGATGAAAGCTGAGGAGCGGCCGTGAGGAGTGGGTGTGCGTGCTGTGCAGCGTACTATGGGTACATAGCACTACTCGTATAGTCCGTATATGCGGTGAACTCCCTACTCCGCAATCCATGGTACGAGTACGAGTCCAAATATCAAAGGGGCCTGTCGTCCATTCATCCATGTACTTGTGTTAGTGCGCTTGGCCCAGCGTGTGCTCTTATGGAAAGACATGAGTGCCAATGTATGCAAATATCAATGCCTGTGGCAGAAGACGGGAGGCGGATTTCGAGGGCGAGGCCGGATGATGTTTGTGACATGGAGCACTTTTCTTTTTGTTGTGCTTGCCTCTTTCGCGCGCATCCTTCGCTCAACTCCAATACGGGCTGGGCAACGGGACGGTTTCATCGCGGACGGGGCTCGAAACTATCAGGCGATGGTTGGAAAAGAAAGATACCGGGGCAGGGCGGCTGCGGAATACGTGTCAACTTTTCGCGTGGGTCGCTACCTTGCGTGAGGCTTCCGAATGGAGTGCATTCCGTACTCCGTACATACGGAGCAGTTGGATTGCAGTGCCGGAACGTACGAGTTGTCAACTCTCGTACTCGTAGTCGTACTCGTACTGGATTTGTAGGTGTTGGAGGGGATGCACGAGGATTCATCCCAATACGACTGCTCCACTGCGAGCCGGAAACATACTCGTACGATATTGTACTCCGCATCTCGAGTGTCTTCGACGGCGGCGTTGACGGCCATAAGGGGCGGCAAGAAAGGGCAGCACTGACTGACTCCGCGAATGAATCGATGCTCGTACTAAGGTACGAGTACTCGCACTCGCGAGGAGGTTGAGGAGGAGGACGAGGAAAGAGGAGATGGTTGGACATGGATGTTTCGCTGCCGCCCCGATGCTGAGCCCCAGTTGGAAAGCAGGTTGCGATCCGGGAAGGCTGATTGGTTCGAGTCCCTGTCCGTGGCAGGCTTAGGCTTGGAGGAGGGGTAAATGCCTGTATAGAAATATGGGGTTGAGACCCCATTGATGTGCGAGTACGAGTACCAGTATGGATGGGTGGATGGGTGGATGGGTGGATGGATGCGATGCGCCCATATTCTGCCCTGCCCGTGCATTAGCACATGTTTCCACCCATGTGTGCATCAAGTGTGAACTCGGTGTGTAAGGAGGACGGAGTATTGATTCGTACATGCGGAGTTTGGGGCGGCTTTGCGGTGGACCCAGTGAGCCCCTGCGGTGACTGTGATATGTTCCCTGCGCGGGCTGCTCTTCTGCTCCGATTTCTTGTCGGTGAAAACGTGCTCATTGGGCGTTCTTTTCGAGGCAGCACTGGGATTGTTTTCAGCTTCTTGTGAGGAGTCGCAAATTCTTCGGCCTCTTCATAGCTTGCTCTCTAGAAACTCGGTCATCTGGCTGGAGGGAATGAAAGACCGGGTGGAAGGGGACTGAATAGGCGTCGTCGATAGCACTTGTAGGCCGGGGGTTGCCTGATGCCGAGATCAACAAGTTCTCCTTGCCCGTGTTGGACGTTGCCAGATGACAGGCTGGAAGAGATCGCCAATCTGCCGTCCGTTCGTTTTTTTTTTTTGATGAGGATTGCCCGCCGTTGTCTCGAGGTAAGCATGACACTCTGAGGCCCAGTGCGCCGGTTCAATGCCCGCATCGTGATTGAGTGAACCACCTATGTACTCCGTACCATGGTTGGTGCTTTCTGCCCCCCCTAACCTCCCAAGAAAGGAGAGAGGCTCGGCTTTACCAACAACAGACTGCGACGACAAGGCAAGGAAAAACGAGAGAACAGTCAGTCCCTCGCAATGCGGGAGCTCTCCTCACCCCTCCTGGAGACTGGGATTCGAAGCGGTTGAATGGGAGCCGACGTCTGCGAGATCGACGGCACCCTTGCATTCCATCTCAATGTCGTTGTGGTCGTTGTGGTCGTCGTCGTCGTCGTCGCCGTTGGCGGTGATGATTGAAAGAGTGAATTGACTGATCAACTCATTGCCCATTTCAGAATTTCCGCGCTCGAGGGGTTCGTTAGCCCATCACGCCAACCTAGAGGACAACAAGGAGGAACAAGGACAAGGCACACGTTGAAAGTGAGATGTGATAAGGAGAGCGGGACTGCGGGGGAAGGGAGACAGACAGCTGGAGAGTGTGCGAGATTGTCCCACCCTTCCCGTTGTTGATGAATGCAGGCCCGCGATTGAATTCAGGGGTGTTGATGCAATACGAGGGGGCGCGATGCAGCAAAGCGATCAAGCACCTGGGCGACTCACCTCCCGAGTCCGACTCCTGCAACGTCGAGCGCACACCCCTTTTCTGCCCCGGACGGTTCCAGCTTCCATCCCCTTCCCCCCTTAACGCTGCTTCTGAGATGAACCACCCACGCGATGCCAGACCGGTGCTTGATCGATCGATTGAATGCTCCTTGTTCGTTCGCTTGTTCTCCCTTTTCTTTTTCTTTCCTTCCTTTTTCCTCTCAGACCTCTGGCGCTGGTCGCCCCGGTCCGTTGCATGCCGCCGCCGTTGCATTATTTCCATCGGGTATTCTCCAGGCTGCTCCCGCCCCCTCTGCGGTCGCTGGTAAGACCGCTCGCCCGCTTTCTCAGATCCCTGGACAGGATGATGCATGCATCTCCCGGAAGAGCCCCGTGTCGATGGGGACTCCGCGGTCTTTGGACCGTTGGAAGACGCCGTGGACATATGACAAATCCTCCCCGAAGTCGAATCAGCGCAGCCAACGCGGCCCATCGCACTCAGCTGCCATCCATTCTCGCAGTCAGCCGAATTGACGAGTGACCCGTGCCGTGTGCATTGCAACCGGGTGCCGTGCTTCGGACTCGCACATCCCGTCTGCAGCCACGACTTACATGTGCCAGCAGACCCCGTCGGGCCAATCGGGCAGACTTTCTGCCGTTGTTGTTATCTCCCCCTCGCTTCCTATTGCTCCCTGCTGCTTCTCCATTCAAGGCCTCGTCAATTGGACGGACCCTCTCCTTTGCCCTCGTATTCGTGATTCCTCTCCTCTTTGCTCCGGTCACTGTCGTCGTTGTCGCCGTCGTCGTTGCGCAAGGGGTTGACTTCTTTCGTGCCACGATTCGATGGAAGGAGGGAGGAGGGATGGGGGAGGCTAGATTAACAGGCATGGCCCGGCCTGGGGTTCTGACAACATGGGAGCCCGTAGCCACCATGCCTCTGCGGGCAATGCGCCGCCGCCAAGCGTTCACTTCCGTGGACGCTCTCCACAACTCTCCGCAGGATGCTAAATTTAGTCCTGATTTGGAAGAGCGGTACATGTGATGCTGCGCAAGCTCAGTTTTCCTGCTGAGGCCGCGTCCTCCAGTGCGAAATGCGATTGAGGGTCCGTATACGGAGTACTCACGCGATTTCCCACTCCCCCCCGGCCCGGACGAAGGCGGCCTTCGAGAAGGAATCAGAAGAGGGGATGGCTGCCACTCGTCGATCCGCCCTCTTTTCCCGCCGACGCTCATCTTCCCCCCTCCCCAGCGCCACCACACCATCCCCCCACAGCACCCGGCCCGGTCGCCGGCCCACACAAGGGCGACCTCGCCGGACGTCTCCGCGATCTGCCTCGTTCGAATCATCAAGTGGGAAAGCCAAGCCTCCTGTCGCATCCATTCTCGCAAAGCACACCATGCGGCGGCGGAGGACCTGCCATGGCTGCAGCCTCGCATTGTCTCAACAGCTCTTCCCCCCCTCCAACCCCACACACACAGCTGCCAGGGCTGCCAATAACATCCAAATGCCTTCCAGGTGAGGTTGCCCGGTCCCTGATGGAGATTGGGGCCTGAAGCGGGGAGCACCGATGCGGCAGCCTCCATGCAGCAGACGCGCGGCACATGGCGTCCGTGATAGGCTATTCCGGGACGCTGGCGGACGGCTCCTGGCATGGCCGGTCAGACTACCCCATATTGTCAACAACAGACACAAAGAGATGCCTCCATGCTCGAACTGCGGACTAGGCGGCTCAAGTCATGCCAGTTCGAGACTGGCATCGGCGTGGGAGGACTTACCCGTACTGGTACCGCACCGTTTTGCAGCATCTCCTCTCTCCTCTCACCTCTCTCCTCCCTCTTCTTCTTCTTCTTCCTCCTCTTCTTCTTCTTCTTCTCTCTCTCTGTCAGCGTCTGGACCTTTCACCACTGTTCTGCCCGCCTCTTTCTTCGCGGCCCCTTCTCGTTCACTGGCCCCGCCAACCCCGCCCCTTTACGAGTACCACCGACCTCTCGCAGGGGGCGAATGCATGTGCATGGTGTTGCATGTGCGCTTGAGACACGAGGGCTCCAGAAGTTCCGGTCGCGACATGCGTCTTGGCCCACAGGCGCATGGTCGGGGCGACGAGGTGGATCGGATGCAATGCAGATGCAAAAGCAGAAGCAGAAGCAGAGGCAGAAGCGACGCAGACGCAGACGTGGACGCAGGTCTCTCTCTCTCTCTCTCTTACACACACACACACACTCTCTCTCTCTCTCCATCCCCCCCCCCCCTCTTTTCCCCCCTTCCTCTTTCGTTTCCCCCTCTTCTCTGTCTCCTGCCCTCTCTTCTCTGAGTCTCCCCCCCGCTCTTTCCATTTTCAGATGCCCGATTGTGGTTTCCTCCTTCTCCACCTGATGATCGGCGATCGTCGACTGCTGATTGGCCCGGGGCCAAGATAGATGCGGCAGGTCCTGCCAGGGAGACAGACGTGCAGTGGTCGGTGCGGAAAGAGGCATGTGGAGGGTCTCGCCTTCCCTGAGCTGTTCAATGCTCTTGCTGGGCCCGGAGCGATCTCTGGCCTGCGGCAGGTACGAGGACGGACATGCACGAGTTACTCGTAGTACTGGTACGAGAACGAGTCCAAGTTTCGTATTGTATCAGAGTGCGGAGTAGGTACTACCTACATCGGGGCAGGGGCCAGGAGAACGCGCCGTGACTGAAACACTTGCAGCGGCGCTCCTTCTGCTCTTCGATGTCTGCCTTGCCCGACGTACAACTTGAGCTCGTACGAGTACTCAGGTACCTGCTCCCGCCCCCCCCCAAGACCTGTCAGGACCACCTGCCTCACTTGCCCTGTCCGCCGACGGCCCGTCCAGACTCTGGCAGGTTCGACCCGTGCCTTCAAAGAGGACCGCAATGGGCAACTCTTCTACCTGTACCTCCTACCTTAGTAAGTTGTCTTGGCATGGCCCGGGGCCAGACGCTCAAGTGCTGCCCCCCCTTCCCCTATCTCTTCCCTCCTCCATCTGGACATCGATTATGTAGTAGGTTGAAGCACCCTCAAGGTGGATGCCATGGCGTGGCCTCCTTCACCTCCTGTGCGGTGGTGATCGACTGACTAGGTACCTGGTAAAGATCTCATGTGGTCCAATATCTTTCACTTCGTACAAGTATGCATCCGTCCTCATATGGAGATGTGACGGAGGCACGAGTCCTATACCAGATGCACCAGATGGTGCCAGCAAGTAGCGCCAGCAGCAGCCATTGGTGCCGTCGATCTAGCCGAAGAAAGAAGGATGATTTGTCGATACCCTCAGCTGCTGCTCGGATCGGCGCTCCTTGGCCGCATCTTGCGCAGTCCGGCGACCCCTTCGAGCTCACCCGGCCCATATCTCCGAGGCCAGGCCATATAGAGACTCGATATACAAGACTCTTCTGGCGTAGAAGGAGATTAGTACCTACTGCTACCTACTACTACTACTGACCTCTCGCAACGGATCGGTACAGTACCAGCAGTCGCTGAAGGCCAAGCGCCAACATGACGGGCTGCTTGAGACTGATGGCTGCATATTGGCATCGGCACGCGCAGCAGCGGGTCTCTCCTTCAAGCCGGCTGGAAAAGTCGGACAGGAGTGCTCCCAGGTCGCAGCTGGTTCTTGGCCTCGGCCTCGCCCTCGTCCGTCTCTTTGCCCCTGGCCCTGGCCTGATTGGACTCCGGATCAGTCAATCACATGATATGCCGTGAGATGCCGCTGCGACTGCGGTGGCATGGCAGTTGGCTCTCAGGCTGGATCGCCCCGTGCCATTCCAACCCTCATGATGGCCCATGCATGTGCCTGATCTACGGAGACACCAGCGTGCTCCGTACATATAACAAGCAGATGGAGAAGCCGGGCCACTGTTTGAGGCACTCGAACGGTGAACGGTGTGCTCCGTACATGTACGGAGTCGAGTGAAGATGCACTCGCGGAGTCCAGGCCTCATGAAGATCACCCTTAACCCCCCCCTTCTCATCCCCTTCTCGTCCCTCTGCTTCCCTCCGACCGTCTGGATTGCAGGCTTCAGCAGAGTCAGGATCAGGAAGGGCTTGCCGAGACGAGTTGCAATTTTCAAACGGCTGACATGGCATCGCTTGAGTCTGCTGGTGCGCTGTTTTGTTTGTATGGCTTGGCCGCGAAGTCTAGAGCGCGAAGCGAACGCATCCCTGTCCTATGGTACTAGTATGTATCGTATGTACGACACGGGAGCCATCAGCAAACGAGTCCTCGTCAACGAGCCATTGCGTGAGTCCATCGCTCTGGTGGAGCTTCGAAAGAGACATTCGGTGCCGCGCATCAGAGAGGGGAAAAAGAAATGGGGGAAAGGGGAGAGACAAGTTGCAAGCCACGACTCCTCCCCCCCCGCCCCCGAATTTCCCGCCGCTGGTTGGATCGAGACAGGCCTAGCTGAGCCGCCAGACCGCGGCCAAAGCCGGCTTTGGCGTGCTGCCGCCGGGTCGCAGTCGTTGTGAGCGCCAGAGTCCAGCCAGCAGCAGTATTACCAGTATCCTGCCTGCGCCCTGTACCCGTACATTCGGCGGCGATATGCGGGCGAATCCCAATCCTGTGGCAGGCTCTTACTCGTATGAGACTGAGCTCCATCCAGCAGCTGCAAAAGGCAATTGTCGGAAGTGAAAGACCACAGGTCAGTCATCCAGCGCCTGCGGAGGACAGAAGATGAGTCAGGGACATGGCCGGCTGTCCAGTAGTCCGGTGAGGCTGGAAGTGCAAGCTCCGGTGCCAGCAGCAGCCCATGGAAGAGACGAAGCATCTCATGGAGGTGGAGATGGAGGTGGAGAAGGGAAGTGGAGGTGGCGGTGGAGGGGGAGAGGGAGGGGAGGCGGAGTTGGAGGGGAGGTCGAGGTTGAGGTGGAGGAGAACATCGAGCAGAGGAGACATAGAGAGGAGGTGGAGGTCCATGGCAGCTCACAATCTTGAAGTCATACCCGTGGATGGTGCTGGCCGTCGTGAGGTGGACCAATGCGTATATCCGATTACGTCGGACCCACATACCTATGGCCCGTTAGTGGCATATATATGTTTCTACCCGCTCCTTCCACCCCCCCACCAGTGGCACCTGCCTGTGATCGCCCCAGTTCGCTGTGTGGAAGGTCCGACCGACACACCCCTCAACTTTCCCCCTCTTCCACTGGGAAGGCGCTGCAGCTCCAACATTGAACAGTTGCAGGATCGACTCACCCCCTCCCATGCTCTCCCCCATCTCATCCCTGACCTTTCCTCTTT